>JAMPIV010008704.1:320000-431776 GCA_024509875.1 Oreohelix idahoensis
TTTAGCACTAGGTTATAGTATAGACAGTGAAGAAAACAAAGTTCATAATACGTGCTACTCCGTAAAGTAAACAATTTTTTGAAGCAAAATACTAGTTCGTTACAAGCTACCGTAACAAGAAAATATTCACTCTCTCTCTCTCTCTCTCTCTCTCTCTCTCTCTCTCTCTGACATACATGGCCCCGCTCTCGCTTCTTAACTTATCTTGGTGATATTTCCTGGAATATACAGTTATCCTGAATATATTTATCGATATAGATAATGTCAATGTTCAGTGCCAAATTTGGCCCCAGTCCAGCCTTAGTGATAACTTTATAAGGTGGACGCCAAGTTTGGTGATGTAATCCTGGATCAATAATGTCACCTCGAATAGTTAATGGCAAAAACAAATCGAGATCTTGTGTTCACAGCAAAGAATGGGAAAACAAATACTTCTGGTATTTGGACACAGCTAGTTGCTAAAAAAATGTTACTGCTGATGGTAAATGATTGATTGGTAAATCCTATCGGCTGGCTCTGTGGTGAGTGCCGATTTTGAAACAGCGCAATTTTCTGAATAAATCCGGTGCTACGACTGTCAAATGTTAGGTATTGATATTATTGCATACACCCCTCCCGTGGGCTGATAAATTGGAAAAGAATGATCTGGGTATTGATAGTCCACGTAAACTTAATAGTTAAATGTTTATTTGTCTTTTAACAGCCAGTCCTGTTCACAATATGGACTTAGGGACTCGTAAGCCACGAAGAAGACAACATAAATTCCATCAGTAACTGGAGACAATAATAAAGAAAAACCGCTGGCCGCTCTGTCAGGTCTGCGAGAAATACACTAGACATGATGAAAAAGAAATGCAACTATTCTATATGTACCCGGACGGGGACAAGACAATCTCTTTCCCGCTCCGGTAGTCCTGCTTAAAATTAAAAGGCACACAGTGACTTTATTTACAACTATACAGTCAGCTTTTCGCCCGCGCTGCACTTTCAGGTTCGGACCAAGGTATGCACCTTCCCGCCCCTCTGCGCGCGCGCGTTAACGATCAGCTCACACTGTCAACTATTGTTTAATTACCCCTACGCGCACTTACAAATATCGTCTGTCGTTAATAGTTATTTTATTGTCGGCGCCTGTTAGTTTAGTCATAAGGTATATCAATAGTCACTTACTATAAAACATAAAATGAAATAAACGTGAATCCTATTCGGTCACTATAGTCGCGCTTAACACTTAATCAGTCAACTAAACCGTATCTTCTGGTGAGAGAAGCGGGTGATAAAATTATCATTCTAACTGCATCTCTGGCAAAGAAAAATAGTTATTTATTTCGCTAGTTTTAACGCTAGAAATCACAGTGAATTATAATGGTAAACTTAACACATTGAATCACGTAAATGCTAATTTCTATTACCACAAATCAGAAATGAAACAATCCCCACGAGATGCTAATAACACACTCTCACAATGGTTCTAGAATAACGTGTTTAGATTATCCGAAATTCTGAGCGACAACTGATCAGTGAGTTTAAGTAACCCTGTTTATATATATTCATTGGCTCTCTGATCCCTAATGGTGTTAATTTCACATTAACGTGCGAACTATAAGAATTGACAAACTGTGGACCAGATGAAAAGTCCTCTGAGCCCGCCACCGTTTCTCTCGTCGAGCGCGGCTTGACCGACATCAAAAGACCTCGTCCGGATAACGGGGTTTCTTTCAAAATCGCTCGCGTCTCTAGATGAAATGCTAATCGGCTCAGAGATTGCACTGTATCTGAAGATCAAAGGGTTACGTGTTTATCCAACGTGCGTCTGTCTGCTATCTTGATGATTGACAGATACGCTCGCGTGAGAAACTTAGGTAAACAAATCAGAGCTCGCTGCCTGTTATGATGACAGGTCGCGGAAGTTGGTAATATGTCTGTTTGTTTACATCTCAAGAAAAAGAGGCGTGGATTAAGCATGAGTAAACACAGGGTGTTAATGCATGGCCTGCTAGCGAATTATAAAACTACGCCGAGGTCACGAAAGGCTGTCGGATACAGTAGGCTGTTATTTCCATTATACGTCACATTTACTCTGAGGGAAGATTCGTAAGTAAGCAAGCTTGTTGTTCGAGAAGTGACAAGACAGCAGTGAGCAGTGTTCGGAAAGTGGACATGAATTATTTGCTAGCTTTTTTACGCGCATAGATGTATGTTATGTGGTGTGATGAGGGGTTTGATAAACAACGTTATAATGTTTCACAATAACACGGTCAAGAACAATGTGATCAACAATTCCGTTAAACTCCGAGATTACACGTAACATCTTTCATACATTCACTTTGACTTCTTCATATATAATTTCCATAATCACAATTGCCGTTACTTAGAATATATTTGATTCGTCCATATGTGCCAGCGTGACAGTCCAGTGACCATATAGATTGTTTATTCTCCAGACTAAGTTTCATTTAATACATTGTTCAATGGTTTGTGTTGCAGTGGAACGGAAGACTATATGCCTCACATGTTGATTCCCACTACGTTGTAGAGGAGAGTGAAAACCTCAGTTAACAGGTTCTGTGACTAACCCAGCTGTTCTTTTGCAGCTTGTTATTTGTCATTACCACCAACATAATATGTGTAGTGGGTTTGATGGTATTGTATGATGGTGATATTACTAAATGTAATGTATGAGGCCAGCTGTGAAGGCTCCTGAGATAAAATGTAGTTGTGAATTGACAGAAGGCCTTTCTTGCTACCACTACGACCTCACACTTATTTTTTTTCCTTCTAATAAATGTATCTATGTAAAATGTCTAGGGTAATGATATGTAATGTGGTGTGATAATTATAGATACACCCACAGATATTTAAGCAGACTAATAATATTAACAAATGTTAAAATACACTGAACTAACTCACGTGTGTAAAATTTTTGATAGAATTATATTACATTTATTTGTTCTGGATCAAGTTTTATGTTGACCAGAACTTTTTTTTTTAAAAAAAGGATTTAAAAATTATGAAAGAAATGCATGTAATGTTCTAGTAGTCATCTACTTGGGAGGATAGTTAATGCTTGTGCTGTTGGGGTGGCCTCATCACTCCTGTCTATATTGACTACACAGTGTCCAGTAAATTACAGGAAATTTTATGGGGTATTAGCAACTAAAAGGCGTTGGTGAACTTCCAGCAGACCAGAGGCTCACTCATCTTGCATATGTAGCTCTGGTGCTGAAATCTGGTGGTCCCACCTCTCCGTGCTGGCGGGCAATAATAGTGGTCTCTGTCACAACGTACTGCACAGATACACTCGAGTAAAATCACCAACTGAATGGACACCGCCTTGTTCACAACTGAAACTCACAGCTCTGCAATCAAAGTATTGGCTATGTGTCAAAATTCTATTCTCTACCCACGTCTGGACACAACACGGACACAACAACCACATCATACAGACAGGTCAGATCTCTCTGACCAAACAGCACATTTACCATGGTGGTTTTACATCAGATAGGTCCTCCCAGACTATAGATTCTGAAAAATATTTATTAGTTTCCTTCCCTAAAAGTGGATAGGTAATATGTTTCATTATTCTCAACACTTGATCTGTCTTTCCTAACCCTTGCTGGAGTTTATGTATATTGTTGGTCCCTAGACCCTGACTTGGGCGGGGGGTCTAGAGCAAATCCCTACTTGTTTGTAAGGCTAGATTTCGATATGGCAGTATCAAATCACTCGAACATTAAACAATATTCAAATATACAAAGAAATAATTTCGATCTTACCAGATTATGAATAAAGAACACAGAAATGCTAGCAAAACTCAGCTGAGCTGCTGGCTATAGTATGGCGTCCCTGAACTTATTTCACTTTCTTTCATTTGGAAATCACCACACTTTAAAATACTGTGTCTATCATCGAACAACTATTGAGGAATGGCCCCACTTGCGCGTCTGAGCGCCGATAAAATGATTGTCTGTGGCCAATCACTGCCTGGTTTATTTGAAATTCAAATTTCCTACCCTAAAGTCATTTCAGTCATGCTTCAGTCAAGTATGGATGTTTATCTGTTAGTCTGTCCGTCTCTACTTGTTTTTTTTCAAAACGTACTTGATTTTTGAACCAACCTTTCTCTCCCCTCCAAAATTTTGTCGTTAAAAGTTATATTTAGACACAGCTCCCACCAATGTCCCTTCGCTTCCCTACTAAGTAGATTTGAACACCTGCGTCTCACGGTCGTGTTTTTTTGTGCAAATAGCGACACTTTTTATTCCATACAGTCTGTCGTTGATGTGAACAACACTGTCTTTTGTCATTATCTTCAATATTATCTATCCGTCTGTAAAATTAAGAACATATTAGTTCACTGCTCAGAATGGGCCATCCGGCCAGCTAATGTTTATATTCCTAACATTAATATTACGAAAAAGTTACTTTTTAATTTTTGTAATATTCCAAACATCCGCGTTCTGCCGCTGAATTCAAATCAAAGGCTTGGTATCGCAAAAGCGACCAATAAATGACTGTGGCGTAACATATCCAAGGTCCCTTCTGTCGAGTTCCTTGCTTTATGTCAACTTGGGAAACGTGACTTTTCTCCGTTCCCCCCCCCCCCCCCCCCCCCCCCCCCCCCCCCCCCCCCCCCCTCCCTCCCCCCGGCGGGGGCCGCCGCGCCCCCCCCCCCCCCAACACACCCCCCCCCCCCCCACCCCTCCCCTCCCCCCCCCCCCCCCCCCCCCCCCCAATTGCGTCTCCTTAGCCTTTCTAGTCTCACGCAATCTTTCCAGTCATATTTTTTCCTTTTATCCGCCGTTCCCCTCCTGTCTAGCAAGTCAATTTTTATGGAGGGTGATGACCCGCGGTCTGGGCGATCATGTACTATCAGCAGCCTACGCATTATGTTTTTATCCTTACATGTTATCTTTGGAGGTATTTTACCGTTGTATCTCTGTCAATTTCACTACAATATGTACAATGTTTATTGGACAACACAACTTCTTGACATCGCACAAAGTACGCTCGATGATATCAACTACAGATGCAGACGTTTTCTTATGTTTATTGAGGAAGATCCCAGAACACAGCGTTGGTTCGAAAGTAAATATCAAACAGCATCTCACAAATTATAGTGTTCATAGTCGTCTTCCTAGAGGCTGGAATACATTCTACGTCGTCAGTCGTTTATATCAAGTCTTAAGTTGCCTGTTTGGTCACGTCATCAAGTATTTATAATAGCTGGTTGAGAATCACTGAGCTAGCTTCTTGTACAAAAAGTCTGTAGTTAACTTTATTGTTCTTTGCTGCAATTCGCATCTGTAAAAGGGGCTTCTATAAGTCGAAAGTTGTAATAGCTCCGTTTCTAAAAATGGTTAGAAGCACTCTTGTTATAATGTTCTCATGAGTATTGAGTAGCCTAGCATCACACTGAGATTGGTTGAAGCTTTATAAAGTCAATGGTCGGAACAAAAGAATATCATCTTTATAAAGTCTCTTGACGAAAGAAAGTTACTTTCTCCTATCTCACGTGGTCACTACTAGTTAGAACTTAACAGTTAGTTACCTCAATATGCTGACGAGTCTCACCAAGGCTGCTGTATGTAGTGCTGGACGTTTCTGCTTCAAAGTACATAAGTTTCCTAAATTGTTACTAGAAAAGTCCGGGCAACGCCGGGTACTAACAGCTGGTTCTAACTACAAGTCAGCACTTCTGCCTGTCTGCTATCTACTTATACATGGTGGGTTCCGAGCTCTCCTTCTGACTGTACTAATTCTAGTATTTAGACTATCAATTTGTCCTTGGCACCTATTTTTTCTCTATCGTTCCGTGGGAAAATGTCATGATTTCATAATTTGTTAACCTGACCTCCATATGAAATGCTGATCTCAGCATTTATCTTTTAAATCTAATAACTCTTTCTCACACCCCAGTTACACACCAGCAATATATAACTTAAATTGCATGCTGACGAAAAGATCAGAGAAGAACAAGCGGGTTTCAGGCCGAAACGATCATGTATTGATCAAATATTCACACTAAGAACAATTATAGAAGAATCAGTGGAAAGGCAATCGCCACTTATTATCACCTTCGTCGATTTTCAAAAAGCCTTTGATAGTCTACACCGCCCATCATTGTGGAAGATACTTACAATCTATGGTTTTCCAACAAAATATGTGAATATAATCAAAGCGCTATATGACAATGCAAGATGTTGTGTTAGAACAAATAAAGGGAATACAGAATGGTTTACAGTAGAAACAGGGGTGAAACAAGGCTGTATTATGTCACCACTACTTTTTGGAATAGCTATTGATTGGGTTATGAGAAACTATACCCACAATGAACAATTGGGTATAAAATGGACAAATGGAAAATTCCTGGGGGACCTGGATTTCGCAGATGATGTAGCATTCTTAAGTTCAACACCAAGACAATCCCAAGAAGCAATAAATAATTTGTGTCATCTCTCGGTTAAAATTGGTCTCCAAATAAATGCCTCTAAAACTAAAGCTATGAACTTTTCTAACGAGACCTTTGATATCATCTTGAACGGGGAAAAACTACAGAAAGTTGAAAGTTTCAATTATTTAGGCAGTAAAATGACTCAGGATGGTGACACAACAAGAGAAATCCATACTAGAATTGCTTTGGCAGCTAGCGCCTTCAATAGATTATCTAACATTTGGAAATTACGATCATTGAATATACATACCAAGCTTCGTCTGTTTAATTCAAATGTTATCTCAGTGTTAACATACGGCTGTGAGAGTTGGAAAATAACAAAATCATTGGAGAACAAGCTGAATACATTCGAGAACAAATGTCTTAGAAAACTCATGAACATCAGTTGGAAAGAATTCAAGACTAATCGACAAATAAGAGAAGACTCTAGGCAGAAATATGTCTCCGACTATATAAGGAAAAGACGATGGTCATATATCGGTCATGTCCTACGAATGCAAAACAACAGAATACCACTACAGGCGCTCACTTGGGTTCCTGAGGGTAAGCGGAAAAAAAAGGAAGACCAAAAGAAACACTCAGAAGAACAATAATAAGAGAAGGAAGAACGTTGGGCCTAAATAATGTGCAAGAGCTAAGAGGAGTGGCGTCACAACGAACAACCTGGAGAGCACTGGTTTCTGCCTTATGCGCCGTGTTTGGCGCTTAAAGAATTTATTATTATTATTAATATACTTCTACGTATGTTCTTCTTAAAACAAATACCAAACTATCAATAATTCATATGCAATGTCCCTTTCCCACGCACAGGTGTTCACTACTCAAAATTAACATCAAATTCATTTTCGTAAATACAACTTATCTCTATTTAAATTTCATTCCCTTCTCTTATTAATAAAATAAGCTGCCCGTCCAAATTATATTACTTTGTCTTTGATTTTTGGTGTTATTGTCATAATTGTCGTTTTCATGTCCACTGTTTATAGTTACATCCACGAGATGTCGTCTGTTTACAGTTACATCTCATAAATTCAACAAAACCACTTTTCAAATACATTGTTTTGTTTTTGGGATGTCAATTCTAGAATGGCCTTCACCAGTGTGAAAACCATGGTAGAAAACGTAAAAATTGTCACTCAAGTTTTCAACAACAACACAAAATGACCTGCACTTAATGCTAATTACAATACCAGTGCTGCTTTGTTTAGTCTAACCAAATTACTTTGATTGACAGTTCACGATCTCCAGTTCAACTAGGGGTGAGGCTGACCTTTAGTTTCAGTTTTGCAACTATTAGACTGTGAGAAATAATTACGGTACTGTATGTAGTTAGAATTACAATGAATTACGTTACCCTTTATATTGTCTGAAAACAATGCTCCAGACGCCATGTTGTATTATTCACCATTTCCTTATTATTTGTTAATGTTTTTTTTTGTAACTCAGAAGTTTGTTTATGCATGTGAACATTGCACGGGCACACATACACTGGACTCTATCTCAATGCTTCTATACACGTGAATATATTATACTGTTCAAAAAAAGAAATGCAACTTTTTTGGTGTTACTTTTATAAAAGATATTCGCTGATTGGACATCAGTCAACCTATCGACTGTGTCCACCTGGTCATTAACTTCTCGTGGTTACCTGAATTGTACTCACCTCATGATTCGTGAGGTCATGAAAGAGGTCAAGGTCAAAACAACATTTTTGACAATAACTCGTGACAGGTTCATGAGAATCCCGTAAAACTTACTGAACACAAAACTCTCTGACCATATTATTGAATGCCTATAAAAGATTGACGCTCCTCGAATAAATTCAGTTGAAAATTCAATGCGCAAGTATGGCTCATCTCACTGCAGAACAACGACTCATCATCATTGGACGTTTACAGACTGGACAGTCACAAGGTGTAGTGGCCAGACAATTTAATGTGGTTAGAAGCACCATTAGTCGCCTTTGGAGGCGATTTCAAGAAACTGGCTCAGTGGCAGACCGGCCGCGCAGTGGAACACCCAGAGTCACAACTCCTGCCGAAGACCGCTTCATACGGCTGCGTCACCTCAGGAATCGACTTGCATCTGCGTCCTCCACAGTCCAGTCAATGTCAGCAGCTCGTCGAATTTCAGATCAAACTGTCAGGAACCGGCTGCACGACTCTGGTCTTTGGGCTAGAAGACCCTACAGAGGTCCTGTTCTTACGGACCGGCATCGCCAGAACCGACTGCAGTGGGCGAACCAGCATCGTCAATGGACCGTTGGGAATGACTGGAGACGGGTTTGGTTTAGTGATGAATCATTTTTTGTGCTCCAGCGACACGATAGACGGAGAAAAGTTTACCGCAGAGTCCATGAGCGCTAAGCCCAGAACAGCGTTGATGAGGCTCCTCCACATGGTGGTGGAGGTGTACTGATGTGGGGGGAGATCAACTTCATGGGAAGAAGTGACCTGGTGCACATTAAAGGACGCCTGAATGCCCAACGATACGTCTTTGAAATTCTTCGTCCTCACGTCCTTCCACTTCTGGCTGCACGAGGGTCGATTTTTCAGCAGTATAACGCTCGACCTCATGTGGCACAACTCACCACCCAGTTCCTCGCTGACAACAACGGCCAGACCATTCCGTGGCCAGCCATGTCATCAGGCATGAACCCCAAAGAACACTTATGGGATGAACTCGACAGACGACTCCGCCAGAGAGACGTGGCTCCAGCCAATCTCCGACAGTTGTGTCTTGCACTGCGGGAAGAGTGGGCAGCCATCCCACAACAACAGATCCAACGGCTAATCGGATCCATGTCAAGGAGATGTCGTTCTCTGACAGAGGCCAGAGGAGGCCATACGCCTTACTGAAACGGAGGCCTCAGTCGCAAAGAATAAAAGTCCAAACCAAATTTAATGAACATCATTTCATTGTTAATGTCTGAAAGTTTCTTCATGCCAAGATTGAAACATTAAATCCGTAAAGTAAAATTTTGGTACAAGTTTGAAATTTGGTATCCATTACCACTGCAATAATGTTGCGTTTCTTTTTTTGAACAGTATATTATTTATAACTTCTAAGTCCACTGATAATCAATAGTAATAACGTATACTTATATACTTGGTTCGATTCTATGAACATCTACACAATAATTTAAGATCCTTCTGGTCTCAGACGAGACATATCCCATATAATCCTCACAGACTCACTTATGCATTACCAAAAAAAAAATGACGAAAACAACAAAAACAAAGTGTTAAAAATATGTCACCCTTCGACGTTAGTGTTTTCTTTTAAAAGACTTACATTTCGTGGTTTGACCTTTGACACTTTTGTCACAGCAGTAAAGAAGACGAGTTTCATGAAAAAAAATGCATTTTTTTCGTCCGTTCCGGCGCCTTTGTTGTTCTTGGTATCCAGTGCGTCGGCCCTGTCATCCTGCCCTAAGGTTGGCTCTGTGGATCTCTACTGTCGTCTGCCTCTTGCTCTTGATGCTACATACTCGTAGGTTTTTACCTGTTCATCGTTTGATGTTATCGTCCCACTTTTAGCTATGTCTTCATGCTTATTGTTTGCTTTCAAACCTTCTACCTATTATGGTTTTCAACAAGTTTTTCTTTATTGTTTTAAACCTTACCTGGCTTGACGAAACTGGATTCATGGTAGTTATTTATATAAGCAAAATTTGTACTTTCGCTGCTGCTTCAAGTTAGTGGAATGGATAAGACCAGGAGTAAATTTGGAAGGTGCAACCAAGGTGAACTGGGATTAATTCCAAAATGGAGCGGAGAATAAACAGACGGCTGACACTTGTAAGTCATGAACTCAGTGGTCCAGTCCATCTAAAGTAGATAAACAGGCGTGAAAAACTAGTCAAATGTGGGGACGGTTTCTGATGATAATACGATCTCCAGTTGTGACGCTCTGCATAGAGCTTTCTACTGTTATCTCTAGGTATCGTAAATACTTTATCTGTCAAATTGATAAGTCCCATTAATTCTCTTTTTCTTCCTAGATTTTTTCTAGGAGTTTTTTTATTTGCTTATTCTCCTGCCATGGAGTGCACTTCTCTGTATATATACATACACACTCACACATATATTTCAAGGGCCTCAAGAAAATCGATATGAATAAGACCTTTTATTTACAATTGTGTCAAAAAATTAATTTGATTCCAGTTTGTCAGCAATTACATTTCTAAAATGAACAGTTTTTTATCAATCGAGTCCCGGGAAAAAAATGGACGGGACCAGGGAAATTTTGAAAATTATTTTTATTAATAAAGATCGCATAATTAAATATATTTACGAAACACACATCTTTTCTTGCTTATTTATGCTTGAATTTTGTTTGGTGCTTGAAAATTCTTCTTCGTTCACCCTCAGACGCAACTTTATTATGTTACCCAAAAACAGTGTGATGATCTTGAGGCTGTTGATGTTTCCATAAGAGGTGTTCCAGGAATTGTACTGTTGAAAGTCATATGTGCTTTCTCTGTTCCTCATGTCTTGGGCACCTGCAAAAGCAGATGTTCAGCAGTAATTTTGTCAGTGCCACAGTTACACTCATCTGTAGTTCCTATCTTTAACTTGTTGAATAGATGGTATCCCAATCTGTAGTGACCTGTGCGAAGTCTGAAGATTACCTTTGTTCACTTCTGCTGAGCTGGTAATACGCATTCCTTCTCAGAGGCTGATCTGCAGCATAGTGTGGATAGATTCTCCGAAGCCTGCGCCAACTTTGGGCTTACCATCAACACGAAGAAAACAGAAATCATGTACCAACCAGCTCCTGGCACAGTTTATACTGAGCCAGTCATCAAGGTTAATGGTGAGAAACTGAATGTTGTGAACAGATTCACATACCTTGGTAGCACACTATCCCAGAACATTGTCATTGATGATGAGGTGAACACCAGGATCTCCAAAGCCAGCAGCACATTTGGCAGACTATACACCAACGTTTGGCATCGAAGTGGCATTAGTCTACAGACAAAGCTGAAGGTATACAGAGCTGCGGTGCTTCCAGTGCTGCTATATGCATGTGAAACATGGACTGTATACAGGCGCCACGTAAAGAAGCTAAACCACTTCCATACAGTCTGTCTCAGGAAGATAATGAACATCAAATGGCAAGACAAGATCCCGGATACCGCCGTTCTTGACAGAGCTGGTATCCCTAGTATTGATACTATTCTGATGCAGTCACAAATTCGCTGGGCAGGTCATGTAGTCCGCATGCCAGACCATCGACTGCCAAAGATACTCTTTTATGGTGAGATGCAGAAGGGTAAACGCTCCCATGGTGGCCAAAAGAAGCGCTTCAAAGACACGTTAAAGACGTCATTGAAAACCTTTGACATAAACCCAGACACATGGGAAGCTGCTGCGCAAGACCGAACTGCTTGGCGCACATCTCTTCGTAAAGGTGCAGCAGCATGCGAATCATCCAGAAGAGCAGCAGCAGAACAGCGGAGACAAGCTAGAAAGGACCGTGAAATAAAACCTTCACATGAAGCAAACATTCCCTGCCCACACTGTCCAAGATCTTTCCAGGCCCGCATCGGGCTCTTCAGTCACCTTCGTACCCATAGACTAACCTAACATATTCTTAAATAATTGGATGAACAGAGTGGTCTTCATCACCCGTGATGGACGAACAACCAACCAATACGCATCATTTTTATTGTGGCCTGGATGTTCTGCTTCCCACTTGCTCCTGTATCTGTGCTTGATAAAACTCTTGGCCTCTTCATAAGTTATGCTTGTGTCAAGTTGAGGAAGCTTTCCCCCTTCCTTTGCCAATCAGTCAACCTCTTCATTTCCGGGGATGTTTGCAGTGAGATAGGATCCATTGTATAACAACGCTTTTGAATTACTGACACAGTTTTTGAAGTGTTAATCTTAGGTCACCCAGGTTGGCATTATTTTGATTCTTCAGCGTCGCAATCACGGACAGCGCGTCTGAGAAGTTAGCTACTTGTCTCTGTGAGCTTTCGTCTGTCATTATGACTTCTGCTGCAGTTTTTAAGACCTCTGCCTCTGCTCTGGTTACACAAGAATTTTCCTAGCACGACTGACACATTTGTGTGTGCCATTGCTTAGGTTTAGAAAGACTCCTCTATCTTTTGTTGTTGTTGTTTTGATGAGTTGATGGGTGGAGATCGGGCACTCAACATCTGATCATTGTTGCCTCTTCTCGTTCCATCTTGGTCTACCCTGTTCAACCTGAAAGTTGGTTATAATTGGGGTATTTAGTGTCATTTTATTTACTAATTTTGTATTCAATTTAAATAACTGTTGTCTTTTGCAGTTGCTGATTTTTATTTATATTAGTATTTGTCAATTTTATTTTCTCTTTTGTATTGTTTCTAGATAACTATTGTCCTTTACACTTGGTTTTAATTTGTATTAGTATTTGTTCTTTTTGAGTTGTCCCTTTTTTTTAATACCTTGTCTTTCCTTGTCCTATGAGTAGTTATTTTTTTGTTAATGCTTTGTTAGTTCTTGCTGCTTAATTTCTATTTAGTTGGATGATTTTCCTGAAGTTCTAACCTTATATTTTTTCCTTTGTTTTATGTATATATCTTTTAAGTATTGATTGGGCATCTCTTGGGGCATCTATACTTAAAACCTTATCACCTGTTAAGTCTATATTGTGATTTCTAGAGTAAGTTTTTAATTCAAGCCTTTGTTGTTCATACTTTTTACAGTGGATCAGGTAGTGGTCCATGTCACTCTCTTCCTGACATTCTTGGCAGTGTGGTTCTTCTACCATGAAGTATGCTGCACCGAGTCGGAGACGCCACAGCTTTTTGCCCGATGGTATCTTTAATTCTTCTCTGACCTGGCATGTCCTCGTTGGTTCTTTCAGCAGTTTGAACGCATGTCTGCCTTTTCCACTCTCCCTCCATGCCGTCCTCCATTCCTCGCCTATAGTCTCTATCCCTATCTTCTGTTGCACTTATTGTTGATCCACAGATTTATTTTATTTTATGATTCGACAAAGATGGTAAGGCCTGGCGCGTCTACGTAATAATTTTATTTGACGTCATTCTAATCTAGCGACGTTCTGGTAGAGGCACTGCGATGGTTCAATATCATGAACACATTGCGGTGCGCAATAAGAGGCGCAACAAACAGGAAATTGATATAAACATTTAACTTTGATGATGGACTTTCAGACCTAAGGATAGGTCGTATAAATTGTATCTGTGACTTCTTCGCACCAGACTGGTATGTGTCAATTGGTTTGACACGGTGATACGGAACGACCATAATGTTTATATTGGTGGGATATATAAATCAAGTATCAAGTGGACATTACATATATAATAGTAGACGATGCCTGTATTGATGTATGCAAATGGCTGTTGTTCAAGTTCTGAAAATTATGTTAAACGGATCGTCCTTTCTGCGCACTGTGATTCTTTGGTTTGGTTTGGTTTTAAGAACTTTCTTCATTGCACACGAACTACTCCATCAGTGCTCCAATCTCCTTCCTTAGATCGCACAAGGAGGATCTCAGCACAGTGCACGAACTCCGTAGCACCGGTGATTCTTTGATGTTGTGAAACTTGTCCGTACTGTTTTGTTTGACAACAGTCTGTTAAATTAGAAGTAAATGGGTTACACAACATGGGTAAGAGTTGTGCTCTGTGGGGAGCTGAGATGCGCTGTGTGTTTGTTATGACATGTGAGAATTATGTCGGGTTAGATGGTATTTGAGACTTATCCACATGATTGTTTAGTATTTAAGACTTGCATGGGTCTGAGAATGTTTCGGGGTAAAGTGATGTGTTGTGAATGTAAGTGACTATAGGGTT
Organism: Oreohelix idahoensis; assembly: GCA_024509875.1. Classification (NCBI taxonomy): domain Eukaryota; kingdom Metazoa; phylum Mollusca; class Gastropoda; order Stylommatophora; family Oreohelicidae; genus Oreohelix; species Oreohelix idahoensis. Next base: position 334,268 of record JAMPIV010008704.1, read on the forward strand.
AGCTTGTGTAAAAAGGTGAACACTATCTGAAGGACCGAAAGGGAATTCTGAAATCTGAGGCAGATTGGAATGATAAGTTTTAATTGGTTAGGGTTTTTGATGGCATGATTGTTCTGCAGTGTCATGAGATTCATTACCAACAAGAGATCAAGTGATCATTTTCAGATTGAGGGCCAGTCATTGCAGACTCTAATACCATCTGGTCAACAAACTGCAAACGGACTGACAAATTTGTGTCCACGTGGGGAGGACAAAGATACAGTAAAACATGTCCTCCAAGACCGTCGGCTCTATGGGAGGAGCAGAGTGGTAGCATGGTCTTCTCCAACCGAGCTGAGGGAGAACCTGCATGGTGACGAGAGAAGCCTGAGGCGGACTTCCAACTTTATAAGAGAGATAGATGTGTTTATTTGAGTTGAACGAAGATTTTACTGGAAGAACTTTTTCCACGTTTCATGATTATGAGCTAGAGAAGGCACAGGCAGCGAAGAAAGAAAGTTGTCACCCCTGCTCGTTGAGCAGAACGCTAAAATAGTGAATAAAGTCTTCAACACTTTACTCGCCAGCGGCAGTAGCTGATACGGAACTTTTAACTTTTCAGACTTAGTGTGTAAGTTTGTTGAACGAGTGGATCTAAGAATGCCAGTGGGTGATTACAATTACTTGAGTTGGAGGCAAGAATCACGCATTTCATGCAACTTTTGACACGACGTATTAGGCTACATATGTTATATAAAAGGTAATTGAAAAAGCACTTTCTGTTTTTACAGCATGTATTTATTCACTGCTGTCCATCTAATTTATATTAAACAAACATCAGAATAAAGACAATTAACTGCTATTTTGTTATTCAATTATTTTTATTAAACTCCCGGTAAGCCTTTCACTTATATTTTGTTGTTGTTGTCTGATGTTATCCTTTATGTCCAACGAGCACCTGTTAATTACCTTTATTTATTTAGTTACTTATTTATTTTGTTACACAAACTGTTGTGTCACATTAATATTACACTTTAACGCGAGATACTGTTTGTTCTATAAAATATTTCCCAGCAGAAAGCAGTTTTTTGCTGTCTCTTGTAAAGTCAATTTTTTTAGGTTTTTGTGATTCTTCTTCTGTGATCCTTGTGACAAAACATCTGAACATGCTCTTTTGTGTGATCTCTGACATCTTCAGCCCTCCGGCAGTATCCTTTCTTTTTCTTCATTTTTCTCACTCATCGCTTTTATTTGGCATAAATCATGCCTTTTCATTAGTTATTTTCACTATTCTGCTCTATGCTCAGCCATAGCATGGTGATGTCTCTAACACGCCACTCCCCTATGGCAGTATTTTCTATGAAAGTATTTGCTATAGGGCTGTCTTTATCTTGTTTGCCACTCCTCAGACGTGTTTACGTTCCGCCAGCTGAACTGTGGTATTACCGTAACAATACCCAGTCGTCAGACCGATCACCCGCTTATAGCATAATCCATCTGATCACCTGTGGAAACGTGTCGGGCAAACATTTGACCCCATTGGAAAGCGGCTGATCGCGTTGACAAAGCTTGAGTGAAAGAAGACTACACGGTCTGACCAGACATCTGTCTGGCGGAGGCACACAGATAAAGGGGATAATTAAATAATCTGTCGGGGCAGACATCTGGGCGGAAATCATTACGCCAGAAACACAGGGTCACAATATTGTCATAGACAGAGGTGCGCCGGAAGTCTTATGTAACGATGTGACATCACTGTTGTAAGAGGCCACGCGTGTATATTAAATGTAATATTTTCAAATACGCGTGGGATGAGTAATGACAAACTTCCCCACCCAAACAGTGCTAGATAGATTTGATTGCTTCGCCAGAAGCTACAATGAATTGATTGGAACATTCAGCAGGAAACACAGCTGGGATTTGAAACTCCGGATTGTGAGATATACTGTAGAAATCAAACACAGAACAGCGACTGCATCACAGCGTCAACTAAATACTTCCTACAAGCAAGAGGAAAGAGGATAGGACTTAAAATTCCACAACTAGAAGTACCAGATCGAGTATTGGGCAACTTTGGAATTTACAAGTAAACCCGCAATTTTAATACAAGACTGGAAACTTATGAATTTTATCACAAGGAGTCAGAGAGGAATTTTAACAAAAGTTTTTCCAGGCAGGATTCATAGAACCCCAGCCGTCAGAGGAATTAACTCATATTTCCCAGACCAAGTCATAAGAGGAATTATACAAACAGTTTTCCCAGGCCAGGAATTTACAGAACCCCAGTTGTCAGAGGAATTAACTTATATTTCCAGACCTAAGTGATTCGAACAGCATCTAACTAAAGGGCTGTGTGTCCATTCTAAATCTGTGCCAGGAGAAGGGTGTATTCCCAAAATGTTGGGGTAAGTGTAAACAATTTATTTACTAATGTAAATTCTACAGGTTTTGTGCTAAGTGGTTATATATGAGGCTGGCAACCTCAACATGTGAAAATAGTATATGCATGAACCACTACTGCAAGAGCTGGTGATTGTTTCTGACTAGTCGTGCGGGAAACCCGACAGCAGAGCGACCCAAGACCCCGACGGGTGTAAGGATGAGTAATGAGTGATGATTACATCACATGTGCCTTCTTTAATTGTAATTCAAGCAGATCATTATTCATGCACTCCAGACGCAATTTCCTAGTTGACACCCAGAAGGATATTGGTGAATTTTCCTCATATTCCCTGAGTTACATTGTGTGCTCGGGAATTTAATTCTTCTGAGAGGTTAACATTGGTGGGTGGAGCGCATGAAAATGGGCCTGTTAGTTTGCGGAGAACAAAAGTACTTAGAAGGCATTTGTTTCTTTCTAATTGACACAGTTCGTGGTTACAAGACATCAGTCTTAGGTACTGAAGTTTCTACGCCACTAGAATGAGAGAAGAGTATCACCACCAACCGCCTACAGTGGACGAATTATGTGGAGAAGTATACTCATCACCAAAAAGAAGTGACGGAAACCACAGCTGCAGGACTCATCTGGAGCTAAGTTGTGTGTAACAAGCTACAGCAAAAATACGGACATTATTAACGCCCTACCAAGGGAGCCGCGCTGGTGTAATGACTACAACGTTGTACTGGCGACCAGGTTTTCAAGGTTCAAGCCCGGGCGTCAGCGTTTGAAGGAATGTTTACGACCGGGAATTTGACTGAATAACCTGAACGGCTCCAGCACATAAACCCTATGTGGATGGGAAGGGGCGAAGCTCCTGACCGGGTTGGAAGGAAAGTCCACTGACCTCCCAGCCTCGCAATGACATGTCATTGGGCCAAAAGGGCTGGAAAGCTCGAGTGCCGCTGGTTAGAAAAAAAACAAAACAAAAAAAAACGAACAAAAACGCCCTACCAAAACCCCACTGGGGAAAAATTTAATATAACTTTCACCCCATTTAATCCTTATTTTAAATTGTTGATCTAATTGGATATTAAATTTGTTGTATGTTATTTTAAACTAAACAATAATAGTTGATTCAATTTATTTATACGAAAGCAAACGTATGAGCCAGTCTTTCTTGATAAATACATATATAAATATAGAGTTATTACTTATAAGAGGGCGTTCGTTGGATTACTCCAAATAGGGGCTTGAACGAACCAGAACCATTGCATAAACCTTTCACAAAAGGCGACGGGCCAGATAATAAGTTAACAAATTTGCTCAGCCCTTAAGCAGCGTTTGTTCTTGACTTCTGGGAATATCTTGTGAAGGCTCCCCTACAGTAGAAGCGCCATTCATCTTCTATCTACATCTTTGCCAAGAATAATCTTGCGCGAAGATAGATACCTACTTTTAGATACGCTTGCGTTTTGACCATTAGTGGACTACTACTGAAAAGTAAGGGGGGGGGGGGCAATCCCGTGACAATCCTTAGCCGCCGACCGTCAAAGCAGTCAGTGGCCATCACGCCTGGTGGCATCTTGTAGGGCGGCAACAAACTGCTTCCACTTTGCTTAGTGGCAGCCATCCTTCGTGCAGTTCTCCAGCTCTGATTCACATCCATGCATCTCAACCTCCACAGTTCTCCGCCAGGTTATTTTTGGTCGGCCTATCTTTCGTTTTCCTTCCGGTGTCCATGACATAGCTGTTCTTGTGATGACATCGGGGTCTCTTCTGAGGACATAGCCAACCCAACTCCTGCGTCTGCCAGCTATGATGGTGTGCATGTCCTCTTGGTTGCTCCAAGTAAGCTGGTATTGGTTGGTGATGGTATTTGGCCGAAATATTCGGAGAATGTTTCTTATGAAGATTGTTGGAAAGATGACAATTTCAACATTTCTTTCTCTATTACTCTCCACCATTCCGCACCTTAGAGAAGCACAAAAAGTACACAGCTCTCATATAATCTTAATTGTGTGTGTGTGTGCTGTACTGAGAGGACTTCCAGATGTTGTTTAGACTAACAAAGGCTGTTCTTGCCTTGTTCATTCTGCTATTGATGTCTTTGCTTGCTCCGCTGTTTGGTGTTACTATGCATCCTAGGTATTTGGAGGTGTCTGTCTGTTCCAGTTACTGATTCCTTACTGTTAAGGACTCAGAGTTGCCCACATAAAGCCATGACCTCTGTCTTCTTTAGATTGATGTTCAGACCCACCTGCTGGCTATACTTATTAAGTCTATCCGTTTTTTCCTGGATGTGTTGATGAGAATGTGCGAGTAGTGCAATTTAATCTGCACATTCCAGATCTTCCAATGTAGAAAACGTAGTCCATCTTATTCCTCTTGGACTGCCCTCTGTTGTCTGACGTATCACCCAGTCTATGACTGATAAGAATAAAGTGGTTGATAAGGGGCATCCCTGTCGTACTCATGTCTTCACCTGAAAACTTAGGTTGCTCTGCCCAACGCTACTTGTAAAGTTGGCACAGAGGCTTTTTATGATGGACACTAAGCAGCTTGGAATTCCATAAGCCCTCAGTATTTTCCATAGACTGTCCCTATGTATACTGTCAAAAGCCTTTTCAATATCAACGAAATTAATGTACGGCTGTCTCTGCCATTCAGAGCACTGCTCTATAATGTTCCTGAGAGTAAATATATGCATATTTTCTGTTCTTTCTAAATCCTGCTTGTTTTTTCCTCAGTTTGTGGTCTACTGCTTTTGAAATTCTCTGTATAATTATCCTGCCTAGTATTTTGCTGGGAACTGAGAGAAGAGTGATTCCTCTCCAATTGTTGCAGTCTGCAAGGCCGCCCTTCTTGGGCAATTTGACAATTATTCCTTTGTTCCACTCCGTTGGTGTTCTCCCTGTTTTCCAGACTTGTGCAAATAGTGGTTCTAATAGTTCTGCTGCTAGCTCAGGATCTGTCTTAAATAGCTCTGCGTTTAAGTTATCGTTCCCAGGAGCTTTTCCATTCTTTAACCCTTTGATTGCCGTGATGATTTCTTCCTTTCCTGGAATGTCCGTATTAACATCTAGATCTTTTTCAGCTTCAGGAACATTCAATTGTGTCTCTGGTGGTTTCTTGTTCAGAGTTTCTCTGAAATGCTCTGCCCATCTTGTTTCCTGTACCTTTGCTGTCGTGATGAGATTTCCTTGCTTATCTCTTACTAATGTAATATTCTCTGCACCCGTTTTCCGCTGACGGTTTTAGTTATTTTATATACTGTGCTTTGCTCATTTCTCAATGCTGCCTCTTCTGTCTATCTTGCAAGATCGTCTAGGGATTTCCTTTTGTTGGCGTTTAACTTTCTTGTCCAGCTGACACTACTGTTCGCTATATAATTGCTTTAACCTGGGGGACTTTGCTTCTGTTTCCTTTCTTTTCATTTCCTTTCTTATCGCTATGGTGTTTAATGTTTTTGGTGTTATCCAATCTTGCGTCTTCCTTTCCTGGAATCCCAAGCATGATTTGCTGCTTTCCTTACACATTGTTGAAATGGTGTTGAATTTCTGGTCAATATCATCAGTCGATGTCTTTTCCTGGCTTGGCAATCTGATATCGTTTCTTTATATCAGCCACAAAAGCTTTTTCTGGTAAGGAGGTCCTTCAATTTGCTGATGTCATACCTTTTCTGTGTAGTTAGAATTGGTCCAGCTGTTCTGAGTTTCACCATCAGTTTTGCTACTACTAAGTGGTGATCACTTCCCACATCTGCACCTCTTCTTCCTTTCATATCTTGTAATGAATGTCTCCATCTACTATTAATCATAATGTGGTCTATTTGGTTTCTGTCCTGGCCATTTGGTGATTCCTGTGATGAAGTCTGAATCATATCTCGGCATCATTCAAACATTATCACCGCACAAACCCCGTGGATTTAACTGACCAATGAAACGCCATCTTGGTACAAATAGTGCCGGAAGGTACGCTAGGCATGGGGGAAAACGAAAGTGTAGATGTTGATGATGTTTCGGAAGGCAGTGTGTAAACAATCATGGAGTACCTAGATAAAGAAGGACCCAGTTCGATAATAGGGATCATTAGCCTTAGGCAAATAGCAGTAGATTCACTGGATGTGTTGTAGAGCCGAAGTTATTATGAATTGAAGACAGTGGAGCATGAACCAAGTTGTGTTTTTCCATATTTCGGCTGCTCCAGTGAAAAGACGGATAAACTATAGGGTAAGGTGGATATGCATAGTGACAGAGCTCATTTATATGAGTAAAATAAGCCTAAGGTGGAGGAAATCGGTGCAGAAACAAGGATTCCAGAATTATTTTAGATTTTTTATCTAATCACACTTTGCCCTGTCTACCCGATTTTGGATGCTTGAAAACGGACTTTGGTCTAGTTGTCACCTCGTACATCCGCAAGTCCACTATACAAAGGAATAGAAGGAATGACACACACACTCGCAGCCAAATTCAAACTACAGACACAGAGCACAATTATATATATTAACAAAGTGTGGGAGCCGCGCTGGTGTAATGGCTACAACGTTGTACTGGCGACCAGGTGTTCATGGTTCAAACCCGGGCGTCGGCATTTGAAGAAATGTTTACGACCGGAAATTTGACTGAATAATCTGAACGGCTCCTGCACATAAATCCCGTGTGGATGGGAAGGAGCGAAGCTCCTGACCGGGTTGGAAGGAAAGTCCACTGACCCCCCAGCCTCGCAATGACATGTCATTGGGCCAAAAAAGGGCTAGAAAGCTCGAGTGCCGCTGGTTATAGAAAAAAAAAAAATTAACAAAGTGTACTTATGGTTAATTATGTATGTGTAGAATCATTGTGCTATTTCTGGAGGTAAACCTGAAGTGTGTAGGTTTAGTTTAATTGTGTAATAATTAAGTAGACCGAATGGATTGAGCAAGTTGTTTGTGGAAAGCGTTCTAAAGATATTATGCTTACTGGAAAGGACTATCCAAACTGGAAGAAGGAATGACTATGACAGATTGATTTTCTGTATTATTTGATATATTACACAATGATTACCATAAGGCCTATATTATTTTAAAGAAGCAAATCACTGTCAGAACTGTAACAAGTAAATTACTGAACTATTGTGCTAGAACTGGAACGAATTGTGTTATTCATGACTTACTGTCTCTCTTGTGATTAACCACAGCTTGTCTGAACTGTCTCATTATACCTCCTGACTGGCTAAGGAGACCATGAGCGATACTACGTAGGTTGTATATTATGTTTCAGGTTATATCCTGCCCTGTGTGTCATACAAAACCTATAGTGACCAAGCCAGCAAATAGATGTTCAAGTTTATCAGAGCTTTTGCCAGTATTAACTGTGTCATCTTGACGAGTGGAGGACCCGCAGTGGTGGGGTTCTATCCAATCATACTGCTGTACGGGGCCTAGGAAGGACTTTGTTTCAGATAAGTAGCTTAGTGTTGGGCTACTTCAGCTTTCAAATACCATAAACCCACCTACGAATAGACTATGTAATGATGAGATAAAAACTGTGGTGTAGATAGAAGACATTTGACAGTCATATGAGTCATTATGACTTTATCATAAAGTAACATTGATATTTATACAAGAAAGCACAAAAGAGAGACAGATTCTATCAGGAAGCAAGAAAACAGTTGACTACGAACTATATTAGTTTAAGAAATTAACTGTAAATGTGTTATATATATAAGAAACATATTTTATTTGCAATCAATTGGATTTTATTTGAAATTTAACAAAGTACAGAGAAGAAAAGATCTTGTATATAAATAAATTATAAATTGTACCCAGAGTCTTCAGTGAATTATTTAAATTTGGTTTAAGGTTCTTGTTGTGTAGTTAATTACCCCTAGAAGAGTCATTATCTAAGGTTAGTCTGGAGAGGAGCCCATAGGAATCCAAGATAGTACAGTACCATCTCATCTAGGAACCTATACAGCTTGACTATACCTTTGATGTCGATACACCATTACTCTTTTCAGAGAATGGGGTATTTCTTGTAAGACCAGTCTCTTATCTGGCACTATCCTGGTATCATCTGATACATCTATTTTTCCAGGATAATATCACCATCATTATATCTTTCCTCTCGCTACAATTCCCATGTTAATTTGTGAATGTATGGGAAAAGTGTTCCTCCAATGACCAGGTTGTTAATGCTACAGAAACTTATTAATTTATCCCCATTCTCGTTTACTGTTCCGCTGCCTCATCTCCCCATTACTCTTTCATTATATGTATTGTGCGTTCCAACTTTCGCATTGAGGTCTCCCATTACTACGATAGAATTTATCGTAGATAGAATTCGTCCTTGACCTTTTCATCGCTGTCATTTGTTGGTACATAGCATTATATTATTGTAGTGTGGGTGCATCTCCCTCTCAATCTTATTCATATTTTATTTGTGATTGAATTTTGTTTTATGTTGTATCCGTGGCTGGACAGTTGATCGACGAATGTTTAGCCAACGGACATTTTATCCAAAGACATTAAATTTGGCCGAACGGACATTTAATCGAAAGACTTTTGGCCGAACGGACATTAAGCCGAAAGACGTTTGGCCAAATCGACATTTGGCCAAATTGTATATTGTGTTTTTTATTTTCATTTCTTTCTTTTATATCATTCTTTTTTATTTCTTTGTTTTATTATTTATTTTTTTATATTTGTATTTCGTCCTATTAATTTTTTGTTTTGATTTTTTATTAATCATTTCTCTTCTCAAGTCTGAAATTGTCGCTGCTTTATCTTGAGTAAAAACTTATATTCAGTCAACACTATAAAACTGCCGTATGCGCTTCAGACCGTCAAAAAAACTGACCAGTCCGATTATACTGTATGTTTGAGGAATGCCGGATAAACAAAAATTATATATTCACACAACACAATAGTAGGGGTGGGAGAGATATTTCCCAGGGAGAAATTTCCAACATGGCGGGGGTTAATGATCGGGTTGACTTTATTAAAATTGCCTACGTGTATATTTTGTATATTTTGGTCAATGGTCTGTTCGGCCATTTTAACCTGTCGGCTCTATGCATTTCGGCCATATGTCCATTCGGATAAATGTTCGTTTGGCCAAATGTCTTTCTGCTTAATGTCCGTTCGGCCAAAAGTCTTTCGGTGAAATGTCCGTCGGCCAAACGTCCGTCGGTCAAGTGACCAGGACCCGTTGTGTCTTTAATAATAATAAAAAACGTAAAATGAATTTGTCTAACGGCATTTATTGCTCATTGTTTTGTCACATGTTTCATGTATATCAAATGGATACAGGTAAGGATGTGCAAATTTAGAAGTAAGTAGTGACCTTTCAACCACCCTGTGCCTCACGCTTCAGAACTGAGACTGCAAAGTTCGCGTAGTGAAGATATAGAGGGTGTTTCACAATTATATATATATATACATATTTCGAATACACATAAATCGCACATAACATAACACAGAATTTGTCTATTTTACAAGAACAAAGCGGAATAATGCTAGATACAAATAAATAACGCCATTAGATTATTACTGGTGACGATTTGTTTAGTTTGGTTTCGTTTAATTTTAAGGGCTATCTTCATTGAACACGGACAACTCCATCAGTGCTCCGATCTCCTTCCTTAGATCACACAAGGAGGATCTCAGCACAGTGCACGAACCCCGTAGCACCTGTGAGAATCCCGATGTGTTTCTATAGGAATTACACATTCTATAAATATACTTTGTGGTGGGTAGGTTTCTAATTTTTAAATTTTGTCAGGGTATTGGCCTGATAGGTCTACTCTTTACGATTTCCAACTGCCGAGGGACTTTTTACGTGGGTAACTTGCACACAGGACCTCCTATTTTTCTGCCCTAATCCGAGAAGGCTAGGCATCCGATCTCACTACCCAGAAGACCAGGGGGGAGTCTGACATCATTAGGACCACTGGTTCTGAAAAAAAATTTCCATAAATTATATTCTTTCAAATGGGAATCAAACCAGCTACCTCTAGAATTCGAGGCGGACACCATGCCTCTGGCAACTCCGACGATTTGTTTATAAAAGGTTGTGGTCATCTAAAAAAAAAACGCGCACACTGAGGGACCTGAGATATCAAATTAAAACAGCATGTTTCACTATTCATTTAGTAACATTACAGAATGACAATCAGTTGTTAATCGCTCTGAACTATGCATTGTTGCAGGTCGTCGACACTTTGAACATTTGTGACTTTAAATGTAAAAATTCCATAATTTTATATCAAATACATATTGAATTATCAGCATTCAAAGTGTGTATATATAATTTTAAAACACCCTATTGTCAATTCGTGTGTATGTGTCCACTGTAAAAAAATTAAAAAAATAAAAACGAGCCTACCATTTCTAACCTAACTGTAACATTTAACCCCGAAATGTGACACTATTAATATGATGTTTTCATTAGACTCGCATCCTCGTCACATAAAACGCATTGCCACATGAACTATAACAGTAAATGTAGTGCTTTGGTGTACGTATTCTGCATATAGGTAAACTTCAGTGCTGGTGTCTCGTTCCCTAAATAATGACAAAATCAAACAGGAGGAGAAGAGATGTAACATGGTACGTACTTATCAAATATAACTTTTCATTGTTTATTCATTACAGATTTAATCTTAGTCTTATCATATGAACGTGGGTCTTACGTGAATTTTACAAAAAAAAAAAAAAAAAGCCTTTTTGTAATTCTAACCACTTTGCCGCCCTTGAACCAGTGTTGTCTGACACAGATGCCCCTGTTCCCTGTCCCTCTTTTTGGTCACGCCTTGCTCTCAGACTTACACAACCGATTATTTCCGCAAACACTTGCAGAATATATCAATAAATGTGACCCTGAACTTTGAACTCATATTAAAATAAATAAAAATATTGACGCTGGAATTCACGATTTCCAGAAGTGTAGCAAACGACCACACAGTGTAAAACATATTTTGGTATTTACCGTAGAAGCTAAACTCAGGATAATAAGCCATGGTTAAAAATATTGCCGTCGCCGGTACGAAGCAGACGATGAAAATGGTAGATATAAATGCCACCATCTTGACTACTTTCTTATCTTTCAAAGAAGCTGTATCCGGTTTGGAGTCGGATTGCACGACCGTTTCTTGTCGCCATTTTGACTTCTTGTTGAGGTTGACGATGAGGACTGCAGTACAGACCATGACAGAAAACAAAGAAATGGCTGACATTGCTACGCTGTGTATGAGAAATGTTACAGTTTCCACGACAACCCTGTCATCTGTTGTCACAAGGCTGAGAATGGTTTTATTTGTGACGTAGTTGTAGGTCCACTCCAGTTTGTTGACGTAGTAGAAAGGTGAGAAGATAATTATAACGACAACGAAAATGAGGACGATTATGATCTTTGTTCTAAAAGGAGTGAAGATGCTCTTGATCTTGAGGGGCATTGTGATGCACAGGCATCTTTCTAACGTGACGAACGCTGTCACGAAACTAGTTACCCTGAAAATGAAATCAAAGATTATTATACACCTTTACGACTCAGCGTCCCATTTTTACCCATCACATTCAACTGCATATTAAAATTTGTATTAAAACATTCATTTAGGGGATAAAATCAATTCATAAGTAGATGTACCTTTTATTGTTCATAAAAACGAGTTACATTCTAAACTAACCATTCTCGTTTAAAGCTATGAACAAGTTATACAATTTAATATGCAGTGTTAAAAACGTCTTGGGCCTTACGGGGTTAAAAAATGCATATTTTATATGGGAGTGGAGGAGTCAAAGGACATAAATATCATCCCCTTTCCCTGCTTGAGGCAGCAGTGTGTTGTAACTGTCACGGATTGCCTCCCCTGCTTTGCAGTAGTGGTCCAACAGTGACCAAAACTCAAGAGTATCTAATATTGGCTTCCAATGTATCTACCTGCGCGCAAGATTACTCTTGGCAGAGATGTAGATAGAAGGTTAATAATACTTCTACCTTAAGGGAGTTTCACAAGATATTTCCAGAAGTCACGAACAATGTTGCATTGGGATGAACAATTGTTAACGCATAATATCTGGTCCGTCGCCTTTTGTGAGGATTTTAAGCATTGGTTTAGCTCGTTCAAGCTCCCAGTTGGTGTAATCCAACGAAATCCCTCTTATAATGTATAGTTCTGTTTAGAGGTAAATATATGCCTAGGTATATATATATATATATATATATATATATATATATATATATATATATATATATATATATATATATATATATATATATATATATATATATATATATATATATATATATATATATATATATATATATATAATATTCTGGCTTATACGTTTGCTTTCATACATTTAAAAAACTGAATCGACTATGATTGTTTAGTTTTAAAACAACATGTAAGAATTTAAATAACGAATTGGTCTTTAACCGTTAAAATAAATATGGATAGATTGGTGAAATTTTGATAAAAGTTTTTGTCACGGAGACGTAGGTGAGGATGTCTCACAACTCCGTTGCTTTCGCCTATTTTACAAGAAACTTAACTCTAGCTGAGTCCTGCATCTGTGGTTCATCAATTCTGTGATGACGAAAGCCTTCTCTACACTCTCTTCCACTGTAGGCGGTTAGGGTGGATGCTTTTCTCTCACACTAGCGGCGTTAGTACCACAAATCGTCTGATGGCTTGTAACCACGAACTCAAAATTTTTGGAATACACAATCTCCTTGCACATATTTAGACTGGACACAACTCTGTATTAGATGTTTCGAAATCACTTAGGTCTGGAAATTAGAGTTAATTCCTCTGACGGCGGGTGTTCTGTGAAATCACTGGCTTGGGAAACCTTTTTTTTAATTCCTCAATGACTTGTGATCAAATTCCTAAGTTTCCAGTCTTGTATTAAAAATGCGGGTTTACTTGTAAATTCATAAGTTGCCCAATACTCGATCTGTTACTTATAATTGTGGAATTTCTAAGTCCAATGTCTCCTTTATCTTTCTGGCTTTTAGGAGTCGCTAGTCTGACGTTTGCGCTGCAGTGTGTGTACTGACTTTGATTTCACTACATTATATCTCACAATGCTCAGCTGTGTTTCGGCCAAATTTTCCAATGAGATACATTGTATATTCCGGCCTCTCAAATCAACCAATCCAATCGAATCTCGTTCAGCACTACGTGGGTAGGGGTGTTTCAAATTCAAAAAATACCCTCACGTGTTTCAAAATATTAAATTTAATATCCACGCTTGACCTTTTCATATCGTTGCATTAGACTTCCGCCGGCATCTTGTGCTATCTACACAAACAAATGTTCTGCACTGATACTGTCCCAATGCTTTCGTCTGCAAATCTCGAGTTTCCAGACAGATTTATCTGTAATCTCGATACAGAACGTACATCGGAAGCGATTACCTCATTATCTCCCGTCTTGTGCAAACATAGAGATAGTCGCTAGCCACCTGGGCCGTCACGTTCAAAGGGATCAACAGAGATGACCGTCTCTATTAAGTGTGGTCCGACGAATGAAGCGACAAATTATCAGTCGCTGATCGGTTAAATTACATGGCGTTACTGCAGTTTTGTCTGGGATCAGCTCAAAGCAAACATGTGAAAATTAAAGATAGTCCCGTGGCCGATACTTCCGTTCGGGTGTGGAGTGTTAGAGACTTCACCCTACTAGATTTAGCATAGAGAGCAAATAAGGGTGCATAACATATGCCACATAATAATGACAGGGGAGAGAGAAAAAAAGAAAATATCACTCGCACGGGAATGTAATGCAATCCTGTCGGAGTGGACTTGAGATCGCACATCCGTATCATCACAGTAACGGAAGACGTTCCTATATGAGAGCGACATTACAAAAAAAGACTTCGGAAGAAGAACAAAAGCAGCAGATGTTTCAGGAAGAAAGAAAAAAACAGAAACAGGAATCTAAACCCTTGATCTATGAATATACTTACTTTAACTAACTCCTATCATGATTATTTTATTCCCTATTTTATGTACACTAACATCACAGTATTGCTAAGTTTCCTAAGAAAGGAAATTTACAAGAGCGCACAAATTACAGAGGAATAATGTTATTATCAGTGCCAGCAAAAATATTAAACAGGATCCTCTTTGAGAGATTAAAATTCTAAAGATAGACAACTGAGAGATAAATAGGCAGGTTTTCGACAAAACAGACCCTGCGCAGACCAGATAGCGACATTAAGAATAATAGCTGAACAAAGTTTGTAGTGGAATTCACAAATTTATTTGGATTTGTGGACTATGAAAAGGTATATGACAGTGTAAACAGAAAATCACTTTGGACATTGATTAGGTATAATGGAGTCCTCTTGAAGATTATTAACCCTAATAAATACAACGTATGAAGATGTGACATGCAGAGTTCTTCATTATGGGCAGCTTACAGAATCGTTTGGGATGCGAAGTGGAGTGCGGCAGGAATGCCTCTTGTCTCTATTTTATTACTAGCAGTAGATTGGGTTTCGAGTACATCGACGTCACACAACAGAAATGGAATCCGGTAGAATTTGACCAAACAGCTGATGAACTAGATTTTGCCGATGACTTGACTCTACTGTGTCGTGACAGTAATCAAAATGCAAGACAAAATGAAAATTCTCGATGAGAGGTCACAACAAGTGGGTCTGAAATACACAAAGAAAATACAAAGATAATGAGAATAAATGCAAGAAATGATAACATGGTCACACTTGAGGAAACACCACTACAAAATGTAGAATCTTACACATATCTTGGCAGCAATATAGGCACAGCTGGAGGGACAATAATATTTAAAATAAGAACACAAAAAGCAAGACGAACTTT
This sequence comes from Oreohelix idahoensis, assembly GCA_024509875.1. NCBI lineage: Eukaryota > Metazoa > Mollusca > Gastropoda > Stylommatophora > Oreohelicidae > Oreohelix > Oreohelix idahoensis. The sequence goes on from JAMPIV010008704.1 coordinate 349,460, forward strand.
CATTGCTGTGGCGCGAATGCCTCCCTGCTTTGCAGTAGTGGTCCAACAGTGGCCAAAACTCAAGAGTATCTAATATGGACCTTCAAAGGTGTCTGCCTTTGCACAAGATTACTCTTGGCCGAGATGTAGATAGAAGGGTAATGATACTTCTATCACAAGGTAATGTTCACAAGATATTCAGATAATTATCTTATAAGCGAAAACAATGCTGCTTTGGCTGGGCACGTTAATTCTAGAATCTGCCGACAACTTTTGTGAAGAATTAAGCAATGATTAATTTTAGCTCGTTAAGCCCCCACCTCTATTTACTCAGGTGAATTCTTATTATTCTGGTATAGCTCTGTTTAGAGTGTGTGAAGTAAATTGACTGAGACAAACATGCAGTACATTTAAAATGATTAAATCGAAGTTAAATTTGTAAAATTACAAATAACAAAATTTAATAATTACTTAAGTTTTAACAGTTTGAAAATAATTAGAATAGTTGTGGATCAAGGAAACGTTATCACGGTCGTGATGGGAGATAAATTGTTACAAGAAGTTCAAGTGGCAGCATATATATTGAACTTAGCTGCCAATGACGGTTCTGCTCCTTCAGGTGGGTTGGTTATTTTTACACTGCTCACGCTCGTCGCTGGTCAAGGTTGTCGGGTGTAGCTCGTTTCCCAGAAATGTCAGGGAGAGTCTACGAAAGTTCGTCTCTCGCCTTAAAGCGTAGGCCCCTTGTCCTTTCTTGTTCCAGAGATAGTACTTTCTGCTGGTACCACCAATAACTATGATAAAATAATAGAAACGAAACGCGCTCCTGAGTATTGCGTTTCTCGACACATACTTATGTATCCCCTTTCTTATTCCACCATCCAATTTACTCAGAATTTACCCTTCGATGAGAATTAAATTTAATCCCCTGGGATAAAACTTTCTTCACATTTAAACTGAATAGCTTTAGCGTTACATTATATTTAAATGAAGAGGTTAGTAGTACAGATAGAATATGTTTACATTTACATCTCCACTGATTGAAAAGTGTTCACAATATAAATTGAATATGTTTTTATTTATGTTTACACTGATTTAAAAGCTTGAAACTGTCATTAATTTTAAAGTGAATTTAAAATTGGATGATCTGGATTTTGCTGATGACTTGGCTCTTCTGTCCCATAACCGTAATCAGATGCAGGACAAATTGAAAACACTCGATGAGAGGTCACAGCAATTGGGTCTGAAAATGCACAGGGAAAAGACAAAGATAATGAGAATAAATACAAGTAATGATAACAGGGTTGAACTTGAAGAAACACCGCTACGTGATATAGAATCGTATACATATCTTGGTAGCAATATAGACAAAGTTGGAGGGACAGACAGTGATATCAAAATAAGAATAAAAAAAGCAAGAGGAGATTTCATTGCATTGGGAAATATATGGAGATCAAGAGAAATCGGATCCAACACGAAAATAAGAATCTTCAACTCAAATGTGAAGTCAGTCCTATTGTATGGCTCTGAGACATGGAGAACAACAAAGACAACAACCAAAAAGTACAGAATTTCATAAATGGGTGCTTGCGTTGAATAGAAGGATTTAAATGGCATGACAAGGTTACCAACGGGGAACTGATGACAATAACCAGACAAGTGCCAGTGGAACAAGAGATGAGAAGAAGACGATGGCGATGGATAGGTCACACACTGAGGAAACCTGTTAATAGCATTACAAGGCAGTCCTTGTTCTGGAACCCCCAGGGCAAGAGAGGCAGAGGTAGACCAAGATGCGCATGGAGAAGAGAGCTGGAAACAGAGGTGAAAAAGATGAGGAGAACGTGAAAGAACTTAAGATGATGGTACGTGACAGGACGACTTGGCATGTGTTTGTTGAAAGCCTATGCTCCTTTGGGAGTGGAGGGTTATGAATGAATGAAAAGCTTGAAACTTTCTTTAATTTTAAAGTTAACATGTTTACATAGACATTTACACTGCTTTGAAACTGTAAATGTTATAATTAAAATGTACATCATTTCTTTCATCTTTCCCTCCCTGCTCCAAATGGAACCCGGGACTCTTTATGCGTTTAGTTCTCTTTAAGAAACTGGCAATAAAGCAGTCACCAGCCTTTAGCAGTGGTGGTTCATGAAATCATCATTCTATACGCTGAGGTTGCCAGCCTCAAATAACTTGGACATCCACTTCGTTGTTGGGAGCCGCGCTGGTGTAATGGCTACGACGTTGTACTGGCGACCAGGTGTTCAGGGTTCAAACCCGGCCGTCGGCGTTTGAAGAAATGTTTACGACCGGAAATTTGACTGAATAACCTAAACGGCTCCTGCACATAAATCCCGTGTGGATGGGAAGGAGCGAAGCTCCTGACCGGGTTAGAAGGAAAGTCCACTGACCCCCCCAGCCTCGCAATGACATGTCATTGGGCCGAAAGAATCTGGAAAGCTCGAGTGCCGCTGGTTATAAAAAAAAAAAAAAAAATCTACCTGGAAATATTACAACATTTCCGCTCAGGTGTGTCTGTCATCCCACTAGGTCGATACTTGACCGGCGCTCCTTGTGCAAACACAAACTCCTGTTTGACCATCTGTGCTGTGTCTTATCACGACAATAATTAGTCGATCACACGAGCCATATCAGCGTTAAGTAAACTCGCTTGGCAATGTACGTGCGAAAACAGTCGCACCCTTGTGGTACAATAGGATTTCTGTCGGTCAACCTTGCATCACCGTCTACTCTATCCGCAGTGATAGACAGGTAAACACACAGACATGACGACTATCGCTGAGAGGAGTGTAAGAATATTTTAAAATGAGAAAATATCTGCTACACAGCAGAAAGAAATGGTGCTACTATTGAAAAGCACTCAATTAACTCAGTACAACAAATTAACTTAGTACATCCGTAGTGAAACAGAGATCGTTGGGGTCGCCCCATTCTGTCACATTTGTATTGAGAAACACGAAAGGATAAATTAAATTCAACACAAAAATCAGACTCTTCAACTCAAATGTCAAGTCAGTCCTTTCGTATGGCTCTGAAACACAGAGAGCAACAAACACAACAACCAATATACGCTACAGACTTTCATAATGGGTGCTTGCATAGAACTGAAGCTTATGAACCTTAAGAAAGAAAAGCCTCGAAATTCTAGCCCATATTCTTTCATAAGGTGCCCTTATTTTTTTATCCGAGTTAGATATATATTTTTAACTGGCCGATAAATTCTGGATAAACATCTTAAGAATGTGAATTCATCAAAACTGGTACAACAATCCACATCGTTTTTTTTTTTTTGGCATCGAACTGACGCAAAAGATGAAATTATTAGTTCTCTCTCTCTCTCTCTCTCTCTCTCTCTCTCTGTTTAAATTTAATTTAATTTTTTTATGATATTTGTTTAATTACTTACTTACTTACTTACTTAGTCGTTCCCCTTCTACCGTGAGGTGTAGAGGTTTGGAAGAGAGAGCGCCAGACTATCCTATCGGCTGTCTTCCTCCTGGCATGGTTCCATTCTAGTCCTCGATCCTTCAAAGACTGTCTAATGTTGTCCTCCCAGCGGACTCTGGGTCGTCCTCGGGGTCTGGATCCTTGGCTCTTTGTTTCCCATGCTTGTCGTGGTATCCGATCTTCTCCCATTCTGCAGACATGGCCAAACCATCTTAATTGGGACTGTTCTACTTGGGTCTGCGGGGTAATTTACAATTTAATTTTAATTGAATTTAATTTTTTTGTTTAATTAACAATTCTTAATTTTGATTATGACTGCATACTGTAAACGCACGCTGTTATATTACTTTTATAATGTTGCATGCCTTCATATTAATGCTTTAAGTAACATGTGGGAATGAAAGGATATAATATGCAAGATAAATGAGAGTGGAAGGGCAGAATGTTAGACGGGCCTGCGCGCCCAATTCTTAACCCTTCGAAAATAACGTTTGTTCGTTCGTTCTCTCTCTCTCTCTCTCTCTCTCTCTCTTTCTCTCTCTCAGTTTTCTTTTAACTTGTTTATTTGTTTTTTGTTTTGTTTTTTAATTGAGAACGCGTTGTAAATAAGAAACAGAGAGAGTTAAAAAAAAATAGTAAAACACGTATTGTACATAAATGGAATAGTCAAGACAAAGTTATACATACCTATTAAAGCAAGCGTGAGCAAATCCACCTGTCAGGTAGAGAACATCCATGGCGTTAAAAGGCAGGTCAGCGCTTGAAACTTTCGGATTGTACAAAATACTTGACCAGAAAGTGGTGGTCACACTGGCCAGGTCTGCTATTGCTAACCCTAAGAGAATAATGAAACATAGCACAATCACTACGCCGTGTAAATTGAAAAGCAGTTGGAATTAACGCTCGTTTTTTCGGAGGTAGTCGAAGCCTTTGTTTATTATTATTTTGTACACACACACATACATACATACTGTTACACTTGTGCTGCAGGTTTAAGTCTCAGCGTATTCTCGAGTTCATATGCAACACCAAAAAACAGTTATTCAGAATTAAACACTATCACATAGACATGCTTGGATCATCAAATTAACGAATTGGTTACAGCACTTACTGTTACCCCATTTTATTTTATAGCAACAAGCGATGGCCACAGGGTACAGTTGTAGCAAACACAATCATGTCTGGGTGTCACGTAGGTTTTATATTCATTTAATTTCCTACATCTTCTTCCTATTCTTTCACATAAACTCTCTCTTTAATATCTCTGTACTTTTTTTTTTCCTGTGTATTTTTCATCCATTCGTTTTGCGAATATCATTCTCATATAATTCGCAAACTTTACCTGTTTCTTTCTCTTAAACTGAGAATCGCGCTAGGACGATATTACGTAGATGTCAGGGCTGCAGGGCGTCAGAAGGCGTGATAAGTCGGTTCGCTGAACACAGGACGTAGCAAATCGTCTTCATTCTCACCGAGCGCGCGAGCTTCTTCTCGGCATTAGTCCCGGTGAGGTGTGATACTTTACATCTGCACCGGTCAGTATCCAGACATTTGGCTGGAAAATCCCAAACTGACACGGCGCTCACTTGGGCCATGGTCAGCTGTAGTGTGAAAACTGCCCTGAAATGGAGTCAGGCTGTCTGGGATTTGAAACTGACACGCGTACATCGTGGTCAGTAGGTGACAGTTACGACACGCGTTAAGCGGACGTAAATGTTGGGAGTAGGGGAGATAATTTCGCGTGGCGAAATAGTTTGGGCCCTTTGTCTGATTTTAAGATATTGGCCAAGTTTGAAACTTTAATTTCATTCTCGCTCATAGACTCCACAGTAGATAGGTCGCTCGAAAAACAGAATAGCTGTTAGCGAAGATCTCAGTTTGTTTCGGCAATTTGTCGAACTTCTAGACTTCCAGAAATATTTTCAGCATTTTTATTCTTAAGTTGTGCGACTACCTGTAATTCTGTGGTTGAGGTAATTAATATGATAGATATATAGATTTTGTGAGTGTTAAAGTGTTAAATCGCTTAATTCATTTTAATCTATTTCTTTAGCGCAGAAGAGAAATAAAGTGGTAGGCTATTATATTTTCTAGGGAAGCATTCAGTGGAAAGCAGACTAAAAATTAAAATTTCTAGCTTATAACGGCAATTGTAGCTATTTATAAATTTAATTTAACTGCTAATACTCAGTCGAGTGTATTTTTCTAAACTAACGTATAAACTCTAGAATCCAGCCTCATGAAATGGTGACAGAATACGCACAGTGTTCTTAATTTATCTGAGGATTGCTGATTTTTAAATATAACACGTCACGGGAAGTTTTAAATGATAAGCAAAGCTCTCTGCTTGCAAGTTTAAATGTAAGTTTTAACCAGTACAGATTCTGTTTATTATATTATATGTGTTATTTTTCCTCCACACAGTGAAAGTTTTGGGGTGACCCTAACTTTACCAGCACCTAGTAGTAGTTTCCATACTTGTGAAGAAATAGACAGTCCTTATTTTGAACCACGGGGGTTTTCTCAAGTAACACTGATCTGACGGTGCAAGTTAGACAGAAATACTAATATCCCTATAACGGGTTTTCAAAGACTGTAATGATAAATACTGGACCTTGGAGCCAGCACTTAATTTCTTCTAGAAACTCTATATAATTTGCTGCCTTGTGGCGTGAATATTAACAATCATTTCCCGACTAGATTATATCTTGTGGACAAATCTGTGGTGTGACTAAAGTGAATCCTATACTGAGGGAAGGCACCGACCTGACATTCATCATTTTTTAGAAACCTACGCTATTGACACTGTGCCTGCTAACTCCCGCGCCTGGAATAATTGTTAGGTGACTTAATCAGACATTTGAACAAATTTGCATACCCAAGTAGTCGTTCCCGGAGACTCCAAGTTAAATACGTCTTTTGGAACTGGGGACTTCTTGGCAGAAGACTGCATTTTTTGAGTCTGTGTGAAAATCTAAAATCAATGTGTTCCAAGAGGCAGCAAGCAAAGTCGTGAGTACCAGTGTGAGAAGCCATGGCGGAATGAATGAGTGTACGCTGGTTTGAGTGATATTTTTCACTATTTTATCTTTGACACCCTGCGTTGCTGATCCATTTTTTTTTCAATCTGCATAATTTGTTGCTAAGGCTAGAGTTCTTGTGTTTTGTCTTAGGTTAAATCAGATTTTTTTTAAAAACTCTGTGCATATAATTACGAGATAAAACAAAGAAAACTCTTAGACTCGAGAACCCTATGTATCTGTGACTACCATAATCTGTTCTAGTAACGGGGCCGGGCTAAACCTAGAGTTAACACTATAACGGGGCTATCATCCTTGCAACATTTCCTTGATTTTTTATGACTATGTGTATATGTATTTTCCTTGATGTACTTCTTTGATGTTGTGAGCCGATTTTTCCTGATAATAAAATCGCTCTTGAACTTAATAATCGTGTTTGGTCAGCTCGTTCTAGATAATATATACCATTGTTATAGTTTTCCCACGTCTGTGTGTTTACCTGTCGTCACGTGTATGTGCGTGCCTGTGAGTGATAGAAATATACGTAATATGTATATTGGTGTAGTCTGTCTGACGCTGTAACAACTGTTGTAGAAGATAGGTGAGAGAGAGAAGAATTCTTTTCGCTTTCAGAGACAGCCACTATATCAAATCTATCATCTCACGTGTGTGGAAATTCTATTACCTTTCACTAACTCTCACTGAGTCTATCACCTATTCAACCTATTCAGAAGAGATAAAACCTAGAGTTCTCCTATCGGAAATGTACGACGGTCTATGAAGAATTAGCAGCGGCAAATCGTTTCCGGTCTTTGAACTCTAGAATAGCAAGACGATAGAACATCAGCGGCCTTCGATTTCCGGTCTTGAACTTAATACGAAGACAGTACAACAAATGAGGGACTCACGTTTTCCGGTATCCTTGGAACAACACCGAGTACGACTAAACGTGGCAACTCCCTTAAGATTCTTATTCTGTAATAGAGTAAAGTGTGATGTCTTGTGAGTTGTGTATCTTTTTAAAAAAAAATTACCCCCTAAGAAGAAGAACTGTTTACGGGCGTGCTGACCAAACAAACATTAAGTTTTCCACAGCATCTTTGAATACTATACATTTTGGTTACAGGTTGAATTGTCGGGATATATGTTAACTGCTGATTGTAATCCTAGATGCTGGTAAAGTGGTGAGGTGTATAACATTCACTGGGTCTGAGGCAGAACGGCGTTTGAAACTAATTGTCTTCGGACCTTTTTGTCCAGATTAATTCCCTACCCCTACCCGATCTGACTTCAGGGGCGAACTTATGAGTGGATTTTTAAAAATTAAGGATTTTAAATTTTTCTCTTTAATTTTGCATTACTTCTTTGCTTTCCACTCTTAGCCAACTTATTTTTCAGAAGTTCCCAGGTACCGTTCGGGTTTGCATTAAGTGCTTTTTATTAGGATAATAGCAGACGATAGTTAGCTTACTTTGGAGGAGGTATCCCAGGGTTAAGGATATCATCTTTTGATTTTTTTTTGGTTTTTTTTTTCTCGTAAAGTTGGTAGGAATGCTTCTTTACTATTTTCTATCTTCACGTGTTCAGTCAACTGCTTAACAACTCCCTCAGGGACGAACGAGAGAGGGTTAACGAAAGCTTTTGTCCGAAACTTGAGTGATCCTTGATGGAAAGAAGAAGAAACTAAGGAGGAAAGAAGAAGCAGAAACCGACAGCAAGAAGGAAATGGACGAGGAAGAAATTCGCAGATGCCTTATGGCACGAGAAGGAGAGGGAGGAGTGCGCAAGAAGGAGGACCGTATTACTCTTACAAAATGCAGAGTTCCAAAGTCGTGGGTTTCTACCTCCAGCAGTCTTCTGTAGAGTAACTGACCCCTTTCAATCGCTTCAACTAAATGCTATGTCCTTTTCAATCTATCGTTTTTCCTTGTGAGAAGATTGACAATGGTTAGAAAAAAAAAAAACTCAAGTACGGGTTGAGACGAACCCGCGTTTGGATCATGAACGGCCCTGAAATCGCATAAAAGGGTTCTTTATGAATTTATATCTGCTTAGCCAACAATGACACTTAATGTAGTTGAAGAAAGCGATACTGGAGCGCTTTGAAAAACGCTCGCAAGTTTTTTTTTTTTTTGCAAAGAAAAAGGATTTGGAAACTTTTCACCAGTTGCAACTCGTTTTGCAAAGTGTGCCAGGTCGCAGATTTTTTGTTAAAGAACACTCCCTGAAAACCCGGAGTGTTCTTATTGAAGACATTTTAGAGATTTAGAAAAGTCGCGTTATCAATTTAGCGCTTGAAATCGGCCCACTAAAGCGAAACTCGACAGAGGAGAATTTTTCGAAAAACATCCGAGCAAATCGTTCAGAGAAAGATCATAACCCCCCTCCGGTTTCCTACAAGAAGTACCCCCCCCCCAACCCACCCCCAAACAGTGATCGACCTGCCCTACAATGGCAGCGTAGAAAGGACAAGGTTGAACCCCTGAGCACGGGAAATCAACGACTCACACGGTTAGCTGCGAATGCGTGGATTGCTTATTGACAGTGGAATTATTGACAGTTGATTCCCCAACCTTATGGGGACCCCTCAAACTGTAAACTTTGAACGGTTATCAAACCGTGTTGCAGTCTTCGATGTGATTGTTTTGGCCTGGGGAAACCCCGGTCAAGAGACAGGAGACCGCCAAATGGAGTTCGTAAGAGTCTGATCGCTGTGGTGACTTTGTCTAGGCGTGATGGAAGATAGTTACTTGAGATACGTGTGGTATTGGGAAAAAAGATTGTGAAGAGGGTTCCCCCTGCGCCTATATTTACTTCTGAAAGAAGCGCCGAGGACCCCTATTGGATGCTTAGGAAACTGCCCATTTATGGGGACATTTTTTCTGAGGATGCGGTTTTATCGAGAACGGGCAAGCCTGACCAAGGTTTACAAGCTCCTAGTACCGAAACAGTACAGAAATCCCAAATCCTAGAAATGGGGCACTCCCTTCCCATTAGCGGACATATGGGACAGAAACGCCACAAACCAACGTATAACCATTATTTGACGTGGCCAGAGGGAGCTTATCAGATATCCAAATCCTGTGCCCTGTGCCAACGTGTGCCACCCAAGCAACGGACCACCCCCCAGTCCCACATGGGTGAAAGCCATAATTGGGAAACCATTCGAACGGGGAATCGACATTTATTTCGAAAGGACTATTATCCTGACTGCGATACATGCACTTTATGGGCAGAAGGCTATGCTTGCGCAGAGGCCAAGCATTGATGCAGAAGCCCTCGTGATAATTATTTTCACTCGGTTGGATTCCCTCAGCCAAATGTGTTGCAAGTACAGAAACCTGTTAGATGGATGAGAATCGTTAAAGAATCTTGAGGACCCAACACATCCACACTAAGCCATTACTAGGAACTGCTAATGCCTGATGCTAAGTTTGCACAAGTAAGAAGATTGGGATCTTGTATTGCAGATATTATCTGCCTCATACTTCCACAGGATTTGCGACTTTTACGCTGCATTAAGGCCCTTTGCTTAGAGTCGCTGAGACCATTGAAATCATTATTAAAGGAAAGGTTGAAACTAGGGTGGGATAGCAACGATGCTTTAAGCTCGCACAAAGCACGTTACAGGAAAGTCGCGGAAGAGAGGAACTGGCATTGAGAGAAAGTTTTGGTGACTTTACTAACCCTACGAGAACAATACTGAAGATCGATGGCTAAGGGCCGTTTACTGCTGATAGAGTTTCTAAGGTACGCCCAGATCTGCGTATTAAGGAAAGGAGATAAGTTTTCCCTATTAACTGCGATGCCGGAGAGTATGGAAAAATGACATTGAGCATCTGCGATCGAACTGTATGAAGATTGACGAGTGGGACAGGGGATGGTTCACCGCTATTGAAATCTTTAGAATGTCAGAAGCGGCGTCGCTCATCAAGCGCGCATGGGTGACAGGCAGGGAAGGAAACTTTGTGGACTTGAGTTGGACAACTGGAGGGGGAGATGAGATGGAAGAACTTTACACCCCGAAGCTACGTGTAGGTCCATTCAACATGTAACAGTGAGTGCTTCCATTCTTACTGTCAAGGTTTTAGATACCATTAAATTCGTATCTTTCTTCCTAACCTAAACTCTCTCTTGTTATTTTTTTTTTCCGGTGTATTTTTCACAGTTCGTTTGCGAATATTATTCCTGAATAATTCGCAAACTTTACCTGTTTTCCTTTCTCTAAAACTGAGAATCGCGCTAGGACGATATTACGTAGATGTCAGGGCTGCAGGGCGTCAGAAGGCGTGATAGGTCGGTTCGCTGAACATAGGACGTAGCAAATCGTCTACATTCTCACCGAGCGCGCGAGCTTCTTCTCGGCATTAGTCCCGGTGAGGTGTGATACTTTACATCTGCACCGGTCAGTATCCAGACATTTGGCTGGAAAATCCCAAACTGACACGGCGCTCACTTGGGCCATGGTCAGCTGTAGTGTGAAAACTGCCCTGAAATGGAGTCAGGCTGTCTGGGATTTGAAACTGACACGCGTACATCGTGGTCAGTAGGTGACAGTTACGACACGCGTTAAGCGGACGTAAATGTGGGGAGTAGGGGAGATAATTTCGCTTGGCGAAATAAGTTTGGGCCCTTTGTCTGATTTTAAGATATTGGCCAAGTTTGAAACTTTAATTTCATTCTCGCTCATAGACTCCACAGTAGATAGGTCGCTCGAAAAACAGACTAGCTGTTAGCGAAGATCTCAGTTTGTTTCGGCAATTTGTCGAACTTCTAGACTTCCAGAAATATTTTCAGCATTATATTCTTAAGTTGTGCGACTACCTGTAATTCTGTGGTTGAGGTAATTAATATGATAGATATATAGATTTTGTGAGTGTTAAAGTGTTAAATCGCTTAATTCATTTTAATCTATTTCTTTAGCGCAGAAGAGAAATAAAGTGGTAGGCTATTATATTTTCTAGGGAAGCATTCAGTGGAAAGCAGAATAAAATTAAAATTTCTAGCTGATAACGGCAATTGTAGCTATTTATAATTTAATTTAACTGCTAATACTCAGTCGAGTGTATTTTTCTAAACTAACGTATAAACTCTAGAATCCAGCCTCATGAATGGTGACGGAATACGCACGTGTTCTTAATTTATGAGGATTGCTGATTTTTAAATATAACTTACGTCACGGGAAGTTTTAATGATAAGCAAAGCTCTCTGCTTGCAAGTTTAAATGTAAGTTTTAACCAGTACAGATTCTGTTTATTATATTATATGTGTTATTTTTCCTCCACACAGTGAAAGTTTTGGGGTGACCCTAACTTTACCAGCACCTAGTAGTAGTTTCCATACTTGTGACGAAATAGACAGTCCTTATTTTGAACCACGTGGGTTTTCTCAAGTAACACTGATCTGACGGTGCAAGTTAGACAGAAATACTAATATCCCTATAACGGGTTTTCAAAGACTGTAATGATAAATACTGGACCTTGGAGCCAGCACTTAATTTCTTCTAGAAACTCTATATAATTTGCTGCCTTGTGGCGTGAATATTAACAATCATTTCCCGACTAGATTATATCTTGTGGACAAATCTGTGGTGTGACTAAAGTGAATCCTATACTGAGGGAAGGCACCGACCTGACATTCATCATTTTTTAGAAACCTACGCTATTGACACTGTGCGCTGCTAACTCCCGCGCCTGGAATAATTGTTAGGTGACTTAATCAGACATTTGAACAAATTTGCATACCCAAGTAGTCGTTCCCGGAGACTCCAAGTTAAATACGTCTTTTGGAACTGGGGACTTCTTGGCAGAAGACTGCATTTTTTGAGTCTGTGTGAAAATCTAAAATCAATGTGTTCCAAGAGGCAGCAAGCAAAGTCGTGAGTACCAGTGTGAGAAGCCATGGCGGAATGAATGAGTGTACGCTGGTTTGAGTGATATTTTTCACTATTTTATCTTTGACACCCTGTTGCTGTCCTAATTTTTTTTTCAATCTGCATAATTTGTTGCTAAGGCTAGAGTTCTTGTGTTTTGTCTTAGGTTAAATCAGATTTTTTTCAAACTCTGTGCATATAATTACGAGATAAAACAAAGACAACTCTTAGACTCAAACCCTATGTATCTGTGACTCGGGCGCCATAATCTGTTCTAGTAACGGGGCCGGGCTAAACCTAGAGTTAACACTATAACGGGGCTATCATCCTTGCAACATTTCCTTGATTTTTTATGACTATGTGTATATGTATTTTCCTTGATGTACTTTCTTTGATGTTGTGAGCCGATTTTTCCTGATAATAAAATCGCTCTTGAACTTAATAATCGTGTTTGGTCAGCTCGTTCTAGATAATATATATATCATTGTTATAGTTTTCCCACGTCTGTGTGTTTACCTGTCGTCACGTGAATGTGCGTGCCTGTGAGTGATAGAAATATACGTAATATGTATATTGGTGTAGTCTGTCTGACGCTGTAACAACTGTTGTAGAAGATAGGTGAGAGAGAGAAGAATTCTTTTCGCTTTCAGAGACAGCCACTATATCAAATCTATCATCTCACGTGTGTGGAAATTCTATTACCTTTCACAAACTCTCACTGAGTCTATCACCTATTCAAACCTATTCAGAAGGGACCAAACCTAGTCTTAATTCTCCTATCGGAAATCTACGACACTGGGCGATCCAAACGAACCAGAAAGACCATGGTAAGTGCATCTACACAGCTGCACACACGTCAACACACACGTCAACACACACATAATCCAAGTTCTCACAATACTAGAGCGCTGGATCCACTTTCATTCAAAATGATTCGTATTATACAGAAACAGCCGTTGTCAAGAACAATTCACTGCTCTTCTCCGAAAACCCAATCTTCCCTTCAAGATACATGGCGTCATGCTTAAATGAGCACCAGCTAAGCACAATGCTACAGTATTCAAATGAGGAAGTGAGCCTGTCTTACTTACTTACTTAGTCGTTCCCCTTCTACCGTGAGGTGTAGAGGTAAGGAAGTGAGCCTGTCTATGAGGTTAATTACACCCCCGTTGACTCTTGAAATCATCCATACACTTTCAAGGATTCCCCCTGTTGTGAAACATGTTGAGAACCCAGCATTGTACACTAAGCTTGGAGGAGTCACTTGAGCCCCAGACATAACTCTGGCTTTTTACCTGGTTGGCTGCATCCAGAACCATAGCACAGAATGCCACGCGCTTCTTAGCTTGGGACCAGATGTGATGATCCTTTAAATGCAAGCCACACTGGAGAAACTGGAGCTCACGACTTAACACGTTTCGGAATGGCAAAAAAGCCACAGGAAAAGCCTAGATCTACAGCGTAGATAAAACCAAGGAGTCTTCAACGTGGTATTAGCTGCACAAGAGCGAGAAGCTCAGGAGTCCTAGTTAAACAACAACAACAACAACAACAACAACAACTAAACGCAGATATCCCTTGATGTTCCTGGGGTCTCTGTGGTGGCAAAGAAAAGAACATGACTTGCTACTTAAGTAATGAGCTACTAAAATGAGTTGAACATGCGACTGGCAACCCTGTCATTTCAAACTAATTGCTGCAGAAACTACTGCTCAAGAGCACAGAAATACTTTGGTGAAGGTTTCCTGCTCCACTCTCTATTGCAGGGTTTCTTCACCGGGGTTCCACGGAACCCAAGGGTTCTGCGAGGGGTCGTTAGAGATTCCGTGAGAGACGGTGATTAAAAAATGAATACATTTTTTTGTTAACTGTTCACGCCGAACGAAGTTAACGCTCCCAGTGGTGGGCAGTGACAAATCAGCCCCCTTATGGCAGTGCGCAAAAGGACCGTATATACTCTTACAAATGCCATATTTCATTAGCATCTTGTAGAGTAAAATTTGTGACTTTCACGCCTACTTAGGTAAGTTAGAAAAAAAAAATCAAGTAGGTACAGACGAACCCCGCTTAACGGCGCTGCGCTTTATGGTGCTTCACTGATACGGCGCTGTTAAAGTCAGTTTTTTTAGCAAGGGGATTTAAACATTAATATTTTTGCATGTCAGGTCAGATTTTGTTGTTATCTCCCTTGATTTATTACTTGCGCGTTTAAATTTATTTGATCGAGATTTTTTCTCGAATATCGTTCGAGATCTTTCCAGAAGGTTCTCGTATGAGCTCAACTCACGTCTCGCGGTTATCTGCGCATGCGTGATTGTTGAGTGGGACTGAGTTACGGCAAATCCCGTGGCAGTCGTCCCTGGGTTTTGGCCGGGAAGGAGCTCCGCCATGTTTTTCTGACTGTGTGTACGTGGAAGATAGTTTTGTGAGATTAAAATGTTGAAAGTTCCCCCTGATATATTTTTCTAAAGCCGAGGATTGATGGCTTATATTTATGTGGCTTATTCCTGATGTTATCAGAGAAGGTAAATAGAACATTTATATTATTTGACGACAGGGACTTATATCGGCGTATTCCTATTGTTATCAAAGAAGGTAAAGAGAACATTTATTTTATTATACTGCGATACCTGCAGTTTGCTTAGAGGAACCATTGAGATATTATTATACTGCGATGCCTGCAGTTTGCTTAGAGGAGCCATTGAGATATTATTAGCACTGCGATGCCTGCAGTTTGCTTAGAGGAGCCATTGAGATATTATTATACTGCGATACCTGCAGTTTGCTTAGATGAGCCATTGAGATATTATTATATTGCGATGCCTGCAGTTTGCTTAGAGGAGCCATTGAAATATTATTAGCACTGCGATGCCTGCAGTTTGCTTAGAGGAGCCATTGAGATATTATTATACTGCGATACCTGCAGTTTGCTTAGAGGAGCCATTGAGATATTATTAGCACTGCGATGCCGGCAGTTTGCTTAGAAGAGTCATTGATCTATTGGATGTATTGAACTATTGTGATTTACATGATGTGTCCTATTGACAGTGTATCAGTGATGTCCTTGTTACTGTGAAGTAATAAATCGTAAACAACTGTACCACAGACGTTTCAACATTTCCTGAATATTATATGTACTTTTGGTGTGTGACCATCATTGTAATATATTAGGACTACACGCATTTGCGTCCATTGACTTGTCTATACACCCACACACCATGTGGGCCATCTGTAAGCCCGACTATGCTGTTCGCCTCTAACAGCACACATAATATAGCCCATTTACATCCATCCTGATGATGTCCAACGTTTGCTGATGTCATCAAGAAGACAACATTAACAATTGTCATCTGACACCACTTATTGCATCTTTATATATATATATATATATATATATATATATATATATATATATATATATATATATATATATATATATATATATATATATATATATATATATATATATATATATATATATATACACTTCTACACTGACTTCTACACACACCTCTACAGGCGGTTCCCAATTATAACCCTTCTCCACATTTTTGGTGCATTCTTCGTTCCTACTGCGCTTTTCAGACATCCCGATCACCAATAGAAATGTCTGAAATTGTATAGTCAGACACAATTTTGATGTCGATTCATCAGTCAGATCTCGCCATTTGGTTGTTCTGCAACTCCCAGTGTTCTCTGTAACACACCACACTCCTATTGGATCAAGAGATCACTACAGCAGTAGCTACCTTGTAGGAAACCTGCGTCAAAGCCTCTGAGTTCTTATAACAGTTGTTTCTGTAGCAGTGTGTATTATATCATGAGATGGCCAGTCCCATGGACAACCTCATTTAAATGTGATTACACAGAATAAAGAATTGATAACACAGAGTTAAAAACTTAAAGAAATGAAAAGAAGTACCGAACAAGGTAATGTTGATGCTGTCTCTAAATCCTTGTCTCACGAAGACGATGATGCTGACGATGTTGGCGCCAATGCCGAACAGACTGACGAACCCACTTATGATTACCAGAACAATAAACATACAGGCCTGTCTCACCTCGAAGCTAACAGGGTCAGGGCCGGCTATGTCAAGTGCAGCGTAAGTACTTATATCCATGTTTCAGCTTCTAGAACATATAAAAGTTGTTTAAGTACTCTCTTCAGAATTAACAGCCACCTTTTATTCACTTCAACAGTATCTTCCTTTGCCTTAGTGCTGCCTTCGGAGCATGAATCCACTACTGCACCTGGTCACTGTGAAAGAAGCCTGCATCACGCACACACGTGCTCCAGCAGTGGTGTTTTATATGGCCGTCTGTTTTACATTATGAGGTTGCCAGCCCCATGCAAAAACCACATAATACTCTCCTTGTACGACATGCTTGAGGGTGCAGCAGATCTATTCTTTCTATGTCTCTTCTGAGGCCTCCGGAAACTACACGATTCCGTCTTTTTCAGATTGTTACTTTTATTCAGTTTAACGCAAATATGTTAAACAAATTTTTAATTTGAATTTTGTTTTTCTATTTTACACATTTCCTGTTGCACACTTCGTACTGTAGGCATGTTTTATTAAATCCTTAAAAATTTTTGTGCTTTTTTTTTTTTTTTTTTTTTCTTCGTTCGTCCTGAAAAGGACGTTGGTTGCGTTGTGTCCGTTTACAACGAAGCTGCGATATTTGCGCCTTTCGGCCGACACATCCGACTTCAGCACGGCATTTTTGGGACCGGGTTAGCCTTCCCTCTTCGATCCCTACTCACTCAGCCAGACTGCAGTGATGCAGCCTGTTTCCAGGACCACCACTTGGAGGTGGAGTAGGGTCTTGGTCAGCTCTGGTTCTCTGACCCTGACGCAAGCAGTCTAGCTAACGGTCGCTAACTGCATTCCTCACTGTTGACGCGTCTTATGATTTTATCCTTTTTCGTATCTAGTTAATATGTATACGAGGTAGCTTCAAAAAGTTCCCGGAATTTGTGTTTGTATAGAAATAAGTAACAATACAATTATTTACACTACATTTCCTTCAAAACAGTTTCCTTCGGCAACTACACACTTTTGCCAACGTCCATACAGCTGTTGGAAACATTCCTGGAACCCATTCTTTGACACCCCTCTCAGCTGCTTTGTCGCATTGGTGATAATGTCCTCAGCATCCTTGAATCTCTGCCCTTTCAGTGCCGATTTTAGGCGAGTTAGCAAGAAAAAATCAGGCGGTGCCAGGTCGGGAGAATATGGAGGATGTTCCAGGGCAGTCAAATTGTGCGTTGCGAGGTACTGCTTTACCAGTAAGGATCGATGTGCTGGCGCATTGTCATGCAGCAGAACCCAACTGTTTGTTCTCCATTTTTCTGGGCGTTTCCTTCTGATTGCATCTCTTAGACGACGGAGGATATCAACGTACATTTCCATGTTAACCGTTCGGCCTTCAGGAATGAATTCATGGTAGACAATACCGTGGGAATTTAAAAAAAAACTTCCAACATAACTTTTCCTTTGCTCTTGTCCAAACGACATTTCTGTGTCCGGGGAGATGAGGGTGATTTCCTTTCAGAGGACTGACGTTTTTTCTGAGGATCGTACAAAAAACACCACGTCTCGTCTCCTGTGATTACGTTGTTGAGAAAATTGCTATCTTGATCAGCCACAGTGATTAGGTCTCCTGCCAGTGTTAATCTCGTTTCTTTCTGTTCAGGAGATAACATTTTGGGAACCATGTCATAATCACTCATTCAAACATGAGTCGACTATTTCGGGAACTTTTTGAAGCTACCTCGTAGATCAATTAATACATCAAATCATTAATGAGTCCCATTTCGTTGTTTCTTACATTTAATGATTAGGTAGGGAGTAACTGTCAAAATGGTTTTATTTTATTTTATGATTCGACAAAGATGGTAAGGCCTGGCGCATTTTCAGGCGATGTTTCTCCATCTGCGTTGTGACGGTTTTTGCCTCCCCTGCTTTGCAGTAGTAGTCCACCAGTGGCCAAAACTCAAGAGTATCTATTATAGGCTTCAATTGAGTCTATCTTTACACAAGATTACTCTTGGCAGAAATGTCGATAGAAGAGTGGCAAAGCTTCTATCGCATGGGAGTCTTCATAAGATATTCAAATAAGCGAAAACAATGCTGGCTGTTGCTAAGCACGTTAATTCTATAATCTACCGACACATTTATGAAGAATTTAGCAATGGTTGTTCTAACTCGTTAAGCCCCCACCGCTGAGTTAATCAGTGGAATTATTATTATAATATATATATATATATATATATATATATATATATATATATATATATATATATATATATATATGTGTGTGTGTGTGTGTGTGTGTGTGTGTGTGTGTATATAGCTCTATTTAGAGTGTGGGTTTAGTAACTTTAACTGAGACAAACATGTAGTACATTTAAAAGGATTAAATCGAAGTTAAATTTGTAACATTACAAATAACAAAATTTAATAATATTTAATAATCACTTGAAGTTTTAACAGTTGGAAAATAAATTGAATAGTTATGGAAAAAGTTACTCATCACGTTGGTGATGGTAGTGTGGGGTTATAAAAAGTTCAAGTGGCAGTACATAGGTTAACTTAGCTGCCAATGATGATTCTAATCCTCCTTCTGATGGGTAAGTTTTCTGTACACTGCTCACTCGTCTCTGGTCAAGGTTTGCAGGGTGAAGCTCGTTTCCCAGGAAAGTCTAGGAGAGTCTTCAAAACTGGTCTGCCGTCTTAATGTGTATACCGCTTGTCCCTGCTTGTGCCAGAAATGTTCTGTTCTGCTGGTACCACCAATAACTGGTAATAGAAATAGAAACGAAAAGCTCTTCTGAGTATGGCGTTTTTCCGACACATTTATGCCCCCCCCCCCTCCCCTTCTTCTTTTCAACCATCCCATTTCAGAATTTACCCTCGATGAGAATTAAATTTAATCCCTCGGGATAAAACTTCCTTTACATTTAAACTGGATAGCTTTAGCTTTACATTACATTTAAATGAAAAGGCTAAACGTACAGATATAATATGTTTTACATTTACATCTCCACTGATTGAAAAGTGTTCACAATATAAATTCATATGTTTCCTTTACATTTACACTTGTGGAAAAGTTTGAAACTTCTATTAATTAAAATGAATATTTTCACATAGACATTTACGTTGGTTTAAAACGTGAAAGCTTACATTAATTTTAAAGTGAATATGTTTATAGGGACATTTACACGGCTTTGAAAATGTAAGTCTTATGCTTAGAATGTACATCATTTCTTTCATCTTTCCCTCCCTGCTCCATAGGGAACCTGGAACTACCTTATGCTTTCAGTTTTCTTTACGAAACTATCAATAACGCAATCACCAGCCCGTGCAGTGGTGTTTCATGAATCATCATTCTAGATACTGAGGTTGCCAGCCCCAAATGACTTTGACATCAAATAGCGAGTTTCACACAATAAAATTCACATGGTTATATATACATATATATATGTTAGTTCACATGTTAGTAATAAAATATGAAATGTAAATCACAACTTACGCCAATCCTGGCTACAGACTTGTCGCACAGATGACTAAAAGAGACGAATCTTTCTCTTACACGTGAATGGGATTTCTTTTAATTTTACAATAGATTCCCTATTCTGACTCCGTGTTTCTTCAGTTTCCTTGTCTCGGTGTTCCTTATTAAAATTTGAAAGAGATTTCTTGTGCTTTATAAGTCTTATCTGGTTTTCCAATAAAAGGTCCGGATAACAATTAGGAATTAGGAATCTATTTCTTCACTCTGGCGAAGGTCTGGTGTTGTCTTGGCGAGCGTGCAAATCACAGAGAAATAAAACTGTAAAATTGTCAGCCTATATTCCCTCCATTGGTGTTATGAACATAATCAGAAAGATCCAATCATTTCAAACAGGTCGGGTGTGGCACTTTCTTAATATTTCCTACACGGAAACTTTTTTCAAAAGGTCACGTCTCCCACATATGGTAATATGATGTCTTACATACACTCTCACCAACACATTTGTAGACTCATACTGTCTAAAATGTAATAAATCCATGATTACATTTTAAACAAGTGACCGGAAGCGATTTTGTCACATTTGTCTGCCCACATGTGTCATACAGACTGCAATGTTGCTGTAGCAAGGATGACGCGGAAGCGCTTATGTCATACGTTCCGCCTCGTGCACGGGTTATCATGTGTTTCACCAGACAAACAAATCTGGTTCTATTCAACACTCCTTGTCGCTTGAAATGATGGTCAGACCGATATTGTGATATAATACTGCCGCAAACCGTCTAATAACCTGGCGTAACTTAACACATCTTCGTGAAGCGTGAATGCGACACAATAAGATAAGAATTACTCCCGTAGCAAATACTGCCATAGCGGAGTGGCGTGTTAGAGACTTCACCATACTATGGCTGAGCATAGAGCAAAATAGTGAAAATACAAATGAAATGGCATGATTTATGCCAAATAAAAGCGGGGAGTGAGAAAACTGAAGAAAAAGAAAGGATACTGCCGGAGGGCTGAAGGTGTGAGTGATCACACAAAAGAGCATGTTCAGACGTTTTGTCACATGCGTCCACGTTAGATACATCATTGCCAAGTAAACTAGGCCCATCATCTCTAAGTAAACGTGATGTTATTTTTCATAGTAAATTATGTATATTTTCTCTTCGTAAAAAAGAGATGTCGTTTTACAGAAGAATATTAAAAATATCATGGACATCCAAAAAAGAGTAATGAGGACGTACTGGAAGAGGCCAATACACAAAAGGAAATTTATTTCACAAGTTAGAAAGAAGCAATCCACTTTTTTCGGACATGTTATGAGAAGAAGAAAGCTGTAATATATCGTAACAACAGCTAAACTGAAGGAAAAAGAGATAGAGGAAGAAAAAGAGAGTAAATACTGGACAGGTTTGACATCATGGCACGGAAAGAAGTCAACAGTAGAATTGATAAATTGTACAGTAACAGGAAGTTGTGGAGAGACATGATCATCTACGCCACTAGGCATGGTACTTGGAGAAGAAGAAGAAAACAGTTATTTCTTCCCCTGGTAACTTAATGTATTGTTTCCTGGCAAACTAGAGTTAATTTCTCTTAGTAACTAGATAAATCATCTCGTGGAAAACACTCCTGGTAAACTAGAGTTAATTTCTCTTAGTAACTAGATACATCATCTCCTAGAAAACACTCCTGGTATACTAAATACATCTTCTCATGGTAAACGAGATACATCTTTTTCTAACGTGTTTCCTAGTGAACTAGATATATTTGTTTTTGGTAAACTAGAAACATCTTCTTCAGGTAAACTAGATACGGCATCCCATGGTTAACTAGATACAACGTTTCCTCATAACCCAGATACATATTCTCCTAGTAAACGTGATGGACATTTTCAGTGTAAACTAGATATACTTCCTCTTGGTAAATTGGATGTATTTTCAGGCAAAGTAGGTACATTTTGTTTTGGGAAAGCAGATACATCATCTCATGGTAAACTAGATACAGCCTGCCATGATAAACTAGATACATCCTCTCATGGTAAACTAGAAACATCCTCTCATGGTAAACTAGATACATCCTCTCGTGATAAACTAGATACATCCTCTCATGGTAAACTAGATACAGCCTGCCATGATAAACTAGATACATCCTCGTATGGTAAACTAGATACATCCTCTCATGGTAAACGAGATACATCCTCTCATGGTACACTTGATACATCCTTTCATGGTAAACTAGATACATTCTCTTATGATAAACTAGATACATCCTCTCATGGTAAACTAGATACAGCCTCTCATGGTAAACTAGATACATCCTCTCATGATAAACTAGATATATCTTCTCATGGTAAACTAGATACATCCTGTTATGATAAACTAGATACAGCCTGCCATGATAAACTAGACCTCCTCTCATGATAAACTAGTTACATCCTCTCATGGTAACTAGATACAGC
Organism: Oreohelix idahoensis; assembly: GCA_024509875.1. NCBI lineage: Eukaryota > Metazoa > Mollusca > Gastropoda > Stylommatophora > Oreohelicidae > Oreohelix > Oreohelix idahoensis. The sequence goes on from JAMPIV010008704.1 coordinate 371,778, forward strand.
CTCCCATGGTAAACTAGATACATCGTCTCCTGGTAAACTATATACGACTTGTAAATTGTTGCCTGTCAAGTACAGAAGGATTGAAACGGTATGGAAAGATCACAATGTGGAACAGATGACAAGAACTAAACAAGCATTAGTGAAGTTTCAGTTGTGTTGAACAGGACCCACATTAACAAAACCAGTTAATAGCATTACAAGACAGTTCCTGGTCTGTGATAGTAATGGTAAGATATCTAGAGAGAGAAACACTCATGGTGAAGAGATCTGGAAACAGATGTCAATGGGATAATTAAACTAGGGAGTGATCATGTGCTGGTGTCACATGATAGGAGGGCGTGGTATGTTGTTGTCAAAGACCTGATAAGGACTAGCTGTTCTTAACTGATTTGTATTGATTGTATAGTGCAACAGGAAACGTGATAAATACAGTTAATAAAGCTACTCTAAAAGGAATCAAAACTATTTCTTTTGAATTAGCCGGTAGTTTAAATTAAGACTTCCCATATTTTTACGTACTTTTGGTATAATTTTTTTCAAAATACATAGGCGCTGTACGATTGAAGTTTTACAGAACTTAAGTAAAGGAACACGAGACATGAATATTTATGTGACCCTTTGCTACATACAGACGCATACATTTTAAAACTAGATGTTTAACTTAACAGATAAAAATAATTTTGTTACAAATATCATCGTCTTATAAGTTACTGTTTTATTACAATGTGAATTCAAGTTGTAAATGAAGCGACACTGCGCTCTTATCAACACCCAACTAGACAGTCCAGCTGTTCCAATGCCTAGATTATATTAATTGTATTATTCATAAAATAGTATCCGTGCAAATCGATTGGCTCTTGTAAATTTAATGCGCCAGTGTGAGTATGAGAATGTATGTGTGTATATGTATATGTACGTATTATAGTTTTGATGACGATGAAACTGTCAAATCGTAAACACAACTTCTGGAATGTAATTCTGTATAGGGAGAATTGATTGACAACTGCTAAGAAAAACCCAGATGGTAGGGCCTACCATATAATTCGGCACTTGTTAAATATGAGATAAGACCAGTATATATTCATTATCTCTTATGCAGATGTATAACTTTGTCGATGGCAGCTGATAATTTAATACAAGTCTACACTAAAGCTAATAGAGATAACGAGAGAGTCCAGCAGTCTGTGCTGGGTTATTATATGGTAATAGTATCTAGTATCAAAACACGCCTTCTTTGTGAATAACCAGTCAATTTAGCATTCACAAATGTATGCCCCGCGTTTTAACGTGATCGTGTAGTGATATTTATTTTTTTATGTTCGTTGTAACAATTATTCGTAACGCAAAAAGGGACCAAGCATTTGAATCTAGGCTAGATTCATATAATTATCTAGTTTCAAGAATTAGAGTTAGCCTAAGGACACAGCTTCCTTTCCATTTGTAACTTCATTCTTTTTATGACTCATTATAATCGAGATAGAATCGAAGATGTTCTATGACAGTTTTTTTAATAAAAGGAGCGTTCTTATAGGAAAAATATGATACCTAATGTCCGTAGACGAATAAAATATTGCTATGGAACTGAGGCCAATAGTTATATTCAGTAATTTAGTGTCTTTCGTGAGAATTATTATCTTTATACAGATGATAAGCCAAATGAATAGAAATGTCTTGTCAAATCAGATAAGATCTGCTGATAATTTCCGTATCGCAGGTCGGCTGTTTTGGACCTCCAACGTCCTCTGTCTCTCATCTTGATGGTACACACTGATAGATTCTTTCCTGTACATCTCTTGATGTTATCTTCCTATATACACTGTTGACTTCATCGCTCACTTTCGAAGTCAAATTTTTCTTCAATTGTGGTTTTTAGTAAGGGGCTATGTTTCTTTGTATCATTAAAATGTTTAAAATTTTCAAACATTGATCTCAATCATTAATTCTCTGTTTATTCTTAGAGTTTCTCTCTATGAGAGGCATCCCATTTTTATATAAATTCACATTTCAAGAGCCTTAAACCTTTCTCCTCACTGCTTGATCATTTTCCATTTTTCTATAACATAGAGTAATGAAAAGTATATACATAACACTTGGTGAATCTCATTTTTAGTTTATTCTTCTTCTTCGTCCTCGTTCGTCCTGAAAAGGACGTTGTTTGCGTTGTGTCTGTTTACACCGGAGCTGTGATATCTGCGCCTTTCGGCCGACACATCCGACTTCAGCACGGCATTTTTTGGGACCGGGTTTGCCTTCCCTCTTCGATCCCTACTCTCTCAGCCAGACTGCAGTGATGCAACCTGTTTCCAGGACCACCACGTGGAGGTGGAGTAGGGTCTTGGTCAGCTCTGGTTCGCTGACCCTGACGCAAGCACTCAAGCTATGGGTCGCTGACTGCATTCTCTTTTGCTGCATCTTTGGGTCCCATTTTTAGTTTATGAGTTATTTGTTTATTGTTAGTATATGTCTCATGTTGCTAAATGGGGATTTTGGCCATTCCTATTGTGACCGTGTGGCCAGAAAGGTGTAATTTTTGACTGAGTAATAGTTGTCGATCTTGTCTACGGTGTATATTTGTGCTCATGTTGGCATTCTCACACGGGAATGGGCGATTTAAACGAAATACACCTTTGCCATCCGTGAAGTAGATTAACGTGTGAGACGCAGCAGATGTAATGGGAGACAGTCCTCGGTTGTTAGACATCTCGGCGCTGTCTGACACCAGAAGACAACACCTTTTTGAGCACGAAACCGTAAGAAGTGTGAGTAGGGCAACGGATATCGTGGGATGTAACCACCAGTGGGCGGAACTTGAATTGTGGGCGTCTATGAAGATAATCTTTACCAAAATGGGATCTCATGTCATCCAAACTGAGCATAGGACTCCTGATTTGCTCCCTAGAGGGATGGGTGGAGTTTTCACTGACATTTTGACGTGGCTATCATGTGGCACAGGGGTGGAGATGTAGATTTAAACTGAAACAGTGAGAGGCTTGGATCAGAGCTGAGAAGTAGCCAGATCGTCTTGTGCAAAACGCGCCCTAGTACGATAACCATGTGAGGTCCGGGCTGTTGCAAAGTTGCGTCTGTGCTAAGAAAACTAACGATAAAGAGAGAGTCCAGCAGTCTGTGCTGGGTTATTATATGGTGTTACGTAGAGAATACCGAAATATCTAGGTTATACGGTGTTGCTTAGGAATTGCCTTCAAAGTAAACTTGTGGACAACATTGTTTCTGTATGATTCATATGCTACCTGATAGGGTTTCATTAATAAAAGTGGGACCCCTGTCATCAAGAGAGTTTTTCTGTGACTGCGGAACGTGTGTGAATGTAGGCCAGAGAGAGTGACGACAACATTACACACGAATTCTTATTCCTCTTCACACATCGTCTTCGCACTGTCACAATATTCTTTCCTAGACTTACGTTTTACATTTTCCATCACCTGATAATAGCTATTCAGTATATGAGAAACTCTTGCCCTGTTCTGCGATGTTCACATTTATTCTCCCTCGTAAAGATGATTTATCATCTGTCTTTAACGATATGCTGTTTACTTGTTTCACCAGTTACTTTATACATCGCCTTTATAGACATCACAAAGGCACTGGACTTGGTTAACAGGGATGGACTCTTCAGAATCCTTCTAAAAAAAGATGCCCCACTGAATTGATGGAAATGATAAAGTCATTCCATGAAGACATAAAGGGAACAGTTCAGTAAGCTGGAAACACATCACAGCACTTTGACATACGCAGTAGCTTAAAAACAATTCTGAGTTTTGGTGTTGACCCTCTGCGGGATCTTCTTTGCTTTGCTCTTGAAATATGCATTTAGGAATGCAAAGAAAGGAATATGCCTTAACACTAGGTCAGATGGCCGACTGTTTAACCATCTTTGCCCGCCTCACAACACGTGCCTGGGGAAACTCCAAACTAACTATGAAGACCAAAGCTGTAGTATAGGATGCCTGTGACGAGCGCGCTTCTATATGCCAGCGAGGAAAGGGCAACATATAAAATAACAAGTCTCAAGATTTCTATCTACGGTGTCTACGGCACATATGTGGTATTACACTGCTTAGACTTAGCAGATTACGCTGACTTGGCCATGTCTGCCGCATTGAAGATAGTCACATCCTCAAAGATATTTTCTACGGACAACTAGCAGATGGGAAAGACTAGCAAGGCGACTGCAGCTGATGTTCAGATATGTTTGCAAGAGAGACATAAAGGCATTGGACATAAATCCAGCAGCCTGGGAGGATGAAGCTTCGAATCACGCCACGTGAAGATGTTCACTGCAGCATCACCTCAGGTAGAGCAAAAAAAGTTCTTTCACAAGCCGTAGGACAAAAAAAACACGCCAAAAGGAACACTGGGCAAAAATGACACGCTGAGTACTATCACCTCATGGATGCATCATCCATATAATCAATTATGACTGGAGAAGGCTACCAAAGTTCTTGTAATTCCTGTCCACGTTCAGTTAACACAGCTGTATCACCTGCATATCTAAAATTGTTTTTATTCCGCCGATGTTCACTCCTGGCATTACCTGTATCTCTTAATTGTCCTTCTGTGAAGATAGTAAATAGGCAGGAGTGAATAAGCATCCTAGTGTCACACCTCATGTCCTTATATGGTGAGAAAGTCCTTCAAGATTACTATCGCAGTTTGTTCCTAGAGTAAAGGTTACTGAGCACTCTTATGTCTTGTCCGTCAGTGCCTATTTCTTCAAAGCATTCATTTTTTTTATAATTTATTGACTGACTCTGTAAAACGTCAACGAGGTACACAGAAATTCTTAAAATTATTAATGTTAAGAAACGAACTTTTTTTTCAAGCTTTTGTGAACTGTACACCTAATAGTCTTCATCTCTATGAATAGTAATAAATTGTTTTTCAACACTCATTGTTTTGGTAATGCCAAAAATAACATTTACCAGGTTCAGGAAATAAAATTCACCACACACGACTTTAGATAAAAGGGAATTGTTGTCAGTAAATACCAAAAATGTAGTTCCCAGCGGAACTGATTTTTGGTTCCTTTTTCAACTTTCGGCTTCAGACTTCTACATCAATGACTCTAATAAAGACAGTTGGTAGCTCAAATTTTGATTTCAATTACAGGTATTTTTTTTATGTTTTTTGTTTAAATTTGTTATTAGGCTTAAGCGTTAATGTTTGTTTTAAAATAGGGTATTCTTACTAGAATCAGCATTTTCAAGATTCTGTTGTTAGAAGCAGTTATTCAGGTTGTAACATTAGAATCAGGTATTCTAATTGTTCTTTAGAATAAGATACTCCGATTGCCGTTTGTAGAATCATAAATTCAAGTTAGAATCAGGTATTTAGATCTAGTTTTTATAATTATGAATTCAGACCGTTTTGTTTTAAAAACTGGTATTCGGATTATGTTCAAAGAATCATGTTTTCAAATTGCCTTGCTAGAATCGGGTATTCAGATTCCGATCTTAGAATGAGGTTTTCCGACTGTCATCTTAGAATAAGGTATTCCAACTCTTTCTAAGAATCAGGTTTTAAAACTAAGAACTCTACAGACTAAAAATACCACGTGTTTAAACATCAGAAAATTTGACAAACAGATATGGGTTCACGCGGGGTGGGGGGAACAAACAAACAATAGAGCATGTTTTCCAAGATTATCGGTTCCATAATAGGAGCAGAGTGTTAGAGTGGCATTTTCCAAACCAAGTTGAGCAAGAAACTGTAAGCTGGCAAGAGAAGCACTAGATAGACAGACTGTCAACATTGTAAGAGAGATTATTGTAATTATTTGAGTGCGAAGATCTACGACGTGACGAAAAAGAAGAAGAAAAAGAAGGCTAATAATAACCGATAAATTAAAGTACTAGAAAGTTATTATTGCACGTCACACACATAACCAACTTTAATCGGAAGAAAAGAAATGTTTCTCAGTCTTTTTTTTAAATTTGTATTATTGTTTATTGTTTTAAAGATCATAATAAAGTTTAAATAAAACCACTATAAGTTTTGCTTGTGTGTGACATTCAGTCTGATCTAAAAATCAGATGTCCATACTATGTTGTTAGAATCAGGTATTCACACAGTCTTGTTAGAATAAGGTATTCAGTCTTGTTAGAATCAGGTATTCATACAGTATGGTTAGAATCAGATATTAAGTCTTGTTAGAATCAGGTATTCACACAGTCTAGTTAGAATCAGAAATTCACACAGTCTTGTTCAAATCAGGTATTCATACAGTCTTGTTAGAACCAAGTATTCACACAGTCTTGTTAGAGTCAAGTTTTCACGCAGTCTTGTTAGAATTAGGTATTCACGCAGTCCTGTTAGAAACAGGTATTTGGATACTGTTTTAAGCATCTGATGTTCATATTCTGAACACTGAAACATGAGGTCCTGTGACATTTCCGGTTGGTTTTGTTTTACTGTCGCTGCTATTATGTGCTGGAAACGTAGACGGATTTAAGGGTGGAACTTCATTATTCTTACGGAGATTTGGAGGATTTGGAGTTTGGTTGCGCGTTTGTTGTGGCAAGATCTTCGATCCTTGATATAAAGTACCCGTAGATGGTTCTTTTGGCGTGTGTTCATGACTGGACATTGCCTTATTAAAGTGGTTCTTCGATGAAGACACAAGCGACGTCTTACTACTCAGAGAATTAAACGACTGAAGCGATATCTGTTCGTCATGTGATCGATGAAGCTCTTCTGAAGGTCGTAATGCTTTTCTTGCAGTTGTTGTGGGACGTCCAACGGATTCTGTCACAGATTTTATTGCATGCCTTCCCAGATCAACGACGTCAGTCTTACTGTCTTTCTGAGATTCTTGACTTGAAGCCTCTGATGACGTCATGGAAATATTATCGGCACTAAAACGTGGTTTGGATAAATCTGGGGTGAAAATTCGAGCAGGTTTATGAGGTTGCGGTGGTGGGCGTTCATGGCGTTTACTTATCTTCCCGTTGCTCTCAAGTGCAATTTTGCCGTTGTCATCTGATGTATTTTTGTGATTTTCAGCTTTGCTGTTTCTTTTCTTCAGTACCGAATCTGATTCAGTGCTAAAGTGACTGCGTGGCGTATGAGAATCCTCAAGAGATATGTCATGTTTCTGAAGGTTTTTATTGTACTCTGATAAGCTCCCTGCAAAACTATTTTTCTTTCCTATAATTCCTCCTTCTGCCTCGTCTATCCCTGTAACGCCACGTATGACTTCTGTTTCGTTATCTTCCTCTTTAGTATCCGGGCAGTGACGTTTTCTACAAAGAATCGCCACTTTGTACAAAAGCAGAACAATGATTAGGAGGTTCTTTGACGTGAAGAAGATCAGACTGTAGTTGATACGGTTGAAGTTGATGATCGTGTAGAGCCGCATGATCGCAAAGGGCAGGTCCTGCATAATCATCGTCAGGAAGATAGCAAAGATCTCATGCTTCATTCTCTGCCACTCTTTTTCTTTATCGGACTCAGCAACGATGATCCTTACAGTCTTCTCACTTTTCGGATGATGAATGACAGTGACGGTCATGGTGAACTGGAACACGGCGAATGACCAGATGCTAAGAACGCAATAGGCCAGAGTTTTATTCCCACGTATGACGTCTTCGTCAAACAGTGACAAGAATTCCATAATGTCGGCGCCTATTTCTATGAAGGCAAAGAGAAGCTCTGCGAGCTCTTCTCTCTTGACCTTTCCTCTAGGAAGAATCCATCTGCTGATAAACATTACATACGGCATCATCTCCTCGATGACAATCAGCCAGATGCTTTGATTCTGGCCTGGTATCTGAAAAACACAATATAGCAGCTTTAACACCAATCTATACATAGAAAACAAATGGAAGCTCAAAAAACACAGAATGAAACTTTAAAAGAAAGAAAAAATCAGGAAAGAAAGAAAGAATTTTGTTAACAAATTTTTTTTTTACATGGTTCACTTTAATAACACACATTTTAACTGAAGAATGTCGTAAAACCTTTATGAAACTGCCATGGCTTATTTACTTTCTAGCAGTCAGCAACGATCTTTTACGGTTTTTGGTGAAAAGTAAGTCATTTCAAAACAATATTTCTCCTACATCAAATCATGTTTACCTACAACTACTTTTCTTTTTTTTTTCTTTTTTTTTTTACTTTTTTTAAGACTGATTCTTGAAATTAAATAATTCATATAAAAATATTAAGCTGAAAATTACAGCTTGATGAGTCTGTAGTACGATGTATTCGTGTGTAAAACCTTTCAACTTTGAATTACAGCGAAACTGAAAAAAGGACTCTCATTTCGATAACTCACCTGTGCGTTGTCGGGGCCAGGAGGAGGAGTAAAGAATAGTAACACTGTACCCTACCTTGCATGTTGTAAAAAGCGACTAAGGAGGGTTGGCAAGGGTCCGGTTACCCGATCCTCTAACATTATTTTTTTTTACAACTAAAACTTCAACAAACAATACTGATAAGTCAATTAAAGAATATATCAATTCAACCATCTAAAACAAAAGAACGTCCTCTGGAAAAGAGGGTCACGAAGCTACTCAGAGAAGGCCGAAAGGAATCTGGGTTGCCGACTAACCTTTGTTCGTCTAGCAAAATCTTCAAGACTGGCACCTGGAACTATTGCACTAGACACGGAGAAGAGACCTGGAAACAGAAGTGAAAATGATGACGTAGACGCGGAAAGAACTTGAGCTGATTGCACGTGACATGAAGACTTGGCATGTGTTTTATGAAAGCTTACGCTTTGTGACGAAACTCTGAAGTGTGGGGTCTGATTAATAATATAGGTCCCAAGTCCCGCTGAAGCTACCTCAAAACAGCAATATAGAGGCAACTTAACTTATCCCCACCCACTGCTTTGTTAGTTAGAATTTTTATTCAAAGGCAAGATTTGATACCCGTTTACAAAGTCAAGAAGTAAGGGGACGCCACAGTTTTATTGTCTCTTGCACGATCATGAGACGAAAATACTTCCGTAGAAAGCAGACATTAATAGTCATTCCAAGCAAACCACCTTGTCCGATATGGAACATAATGTGCCTGTCACATATATATGTAAATAGTGCAGCAGTGACCCGTCCACCTTGCTTCCCCATCTAGGTTTATAATCTTTGCTACGCAAAACATGCAATTCGCTGACGGAATTACTCACTGTTGAAGCCACGCCTTTTTCTTCTGGTTACAGGCACTGACAAGCGTTTACCTACGTTCGTACAGGCCAAGATAACAGTCAGCGAAAGCATAATTCGCTTATCATAAATTATCCCACGAGCTGATTTGGCAATTAGCATTGTTGACAGACAGGAGAGCGCGGATAGATAATTGGGTTCGTTGAAAGAGAGGGGACGGGAAGGAGTTTGGCCACTAACGGTTTGATGTCTAACATTTCAGGGGACTTAAGCAAAAGCAAAAAAGGAGATAATAAGATTTACCGACCACATTCGTTTGTCCGTGATCCCAGAGGACGTAATTATCTGAATCAACAGCAGAGAGACGAGATAAAAGACGGTCTGTTCGCTTATCGAATGTCTATGTTGTTGGTCGGCATCAGTGAGCAGAAAATCTTATCTCGGGAGTCGAACGCGTTGATTTTCCCTGATACGGCAGAAGGCGCGATTTCTCGCACCAGTTAGTGAAACAACAGCATTTCTGTATAAATACTCCATCCTCCGAAAGTCAGTATCTAGTCGCTTCGGAATTTTTGGAAATATCTAGCTCGCCATTCTAGAGCCATTGTAGAAAGTGGATTATTAGATTTCGTGGAGATTGTTTCATTGTTCTGATTTGCGGTAATATATATTAGCATTTAAGTGATTTAATATGTTAAGTTCCTCATTATAATTCACTGGGATTTTCTATGTGTTAATTGATTAGCGTAGTAAAAGCCGCACAGCTAAACTTTTCCAGTATAATGTAAATTTAATCACTTGCTTTCACCTAGAAAGAGATGTTTTAATTGACTAATAAATACACCAGGCGAATGACTATTGACGGAATATAAATATACTTCTAATTCATTACGTGTAATTGTGTAAGTGACTAGTGTAATATCATGTGGCGAAACAAATAGCTAGTAATGACAATCGATATTTGTAAAGTAGTCATAATTAAATTAACACTGATATTATGAGCTGAGAGTTTTACCGGGGCGGGACGAGAAAAGGCGCATACCTTAAACCCAACCCGTAACAGGTGAGCGAAGCGTGATAAGATAGGCTAAGACACGTGTGCTTTTAATTTAATTAAATGACGGAGTGAATAAGAGATATTACCTTGCGCGTGATAGGATAGGATATTGATATTGTGATTAAATGTTTTGTTTTCTCCTAAATTTAGTACTGATCACAAACCAGCCTGCCAGCGGTCTAAATACCACCAGTAACAATTCTTAGTATTTATCGGGTCTTCGATGTTGATCTGTGTGGTCCTCTTGCTTCATCCAGAGAGAGCGAGTCTAAACTTATAAACATTAAGAATTAATTATAACTGGAGATACAAAATACCCAGATTTTTCCATTAAATTTTATCAGCCCGCTGTGGCCAAATATCTATACATAACATTGTTCCCGACTACTGACCATTGTGTTGTCAAGTGGATTTATCCAGATAGAATATGCAGTTTTCATAATCGGCACTCAACCCCCAGAGAGAGAGAAAAAAACGATAGGAGATACCTTCATCATCATTATTTTTCTAACAGTTTACCCACCAGACATTTCCCTTAACTATTGGAAGTACTAACTACTGTCCACTGTGAACACTAGATCGTGGTAAATATTTTGCTACCTGAACTATCTGACGTGACATTACCATATCCAATAATCACCACCAAAGTAGGCGTTCCCCATTAGGAGAATGAATTATTCGTGGAGGAACTGCGGCTCACTTTGGAGAAGCACAACACTGGATTTTGTTACATGTACACTGATGGTTATGTTCAAGATGTTGTTAACCAACTAGTAAGTAAGCGAGATTGTATGTGGCCACAGATTGACAGAGTGCGAGGAAGAGGAGTGAATATTTCTGTTTGTATAATCATTGTACCCACTACTTTTATTGTTCGCTAATACTGTTATTTTACAGGATAGATTAACTAGGAACTCTGTTCTTTACTTTATCGTCTATTTCTATACCCTAGCGTTAATCTTTGACCCTTTGGGGTTATTAACTTCTTGCGGGATCTTTTCGCAACAGAGAGGATGGCACTTATGGGGTTATTTTCCAAATTCTGTAACCTATGATTTTATTGATTTATATATGTTTGATGTTGTGAGCAGTTTATATGATAATAAACTTAACAAAACTTAATTACTTGTGGTGGTCAGCTCAGCCCATACCCATACTCCATTTACAATAGTTTTCACGTTTGTGTGTCTTGCTGTCACATAACTGTGTGTGTGTGTATGTGTGTGTGTGTGTGTGTGTGTGTGTGTGTGTGTGTGTGGTTAAATATATATGTTACATGTATGGAGAGTAGGATGGTCTGTTAACAAATTACAGTCGTAAAGATAGGCTGGACTAGAGTATCTTCTCAACCCAGTGACAGATTCTACCCTTAAACTATTCACTCGTGAAATATATTTCTCATACCTGAATTCTCACTTATATACCACTTTACCTGTTCTATTCAGACGGACCTAATCTATCTCTAATACCTATCAAATTTACGACAGTGCCGCATGTGATACCCGACCGTCAGCAAGCTACTGTAAGCAAAATTAAAATTCAAGATGCATTAACTAAACAAACTTGGATTGTCAGAACACTTGTTTAGGGTGAAAAGTTAGAAAAAATCATTATGAAAGCGGAAAGACAAATGTAACTTTGTTAAGTATTATGCCAAGTGCCTGTTCTTGTTGTTATGTATTTCAAAGGGTAAAAAAACATTAAAACAAACCGAGGGATCTGAGGTACTAGTCTGCTGAGAACAGTCACCCTCAATGCAGCGGTCGGTCCTGTCCAACTCCAGGAGCCAAATGCCAGGTAGCACAGCTCCAAGATAGAAGAAGAAGCATGGTGTGAACCTGGAAATATGACAGTATACGAGAAGATGAAAGACAATAAGATAAATATGTGGACTTAGGAAACGATGAATAGCTCGGGGTGACATAGATGAAGGAATGGATGATTAAGTGAATGATATAAGTGAATGAGTAAAACAATGCTTGAGGGTATGAATAAATTGGGTGGTTTAGTGTTTAAAAATTGGAGAGATGATATACAAAAGATAGAAAGAGATGAGCACAAAAAAGGAGAAAGAAATCGATAATAATTGCTACTCTGAGTTTAAAATCAAGATTTATAATTCACAATATATAGAACTTTCTTAGTAATCAACAATCAAGCAATCCCACTAGCCTTTCGACAACATACGAATAAGGCGCGTTTTTCGGCTTATCAGTGAACACCCATTTAAAGAAAGTGCATGAATTCCAATCGTTGTAGCATGATAAGTTTAACTACACAAATGAAATGAAGTTGAAATGGAATTGAAAGAAATTAAACTACCACAGAGGAATTAGAGCCGTCATCAAAACATTAAGTAGAAAGGTTGCATCGTTATTGTTATTGTTGTTGTTGTTATTGTTGTTGTTATTGTTGTTGTTCAGAATCGACATCATTGCACTCCAGGCAAACCCATAGGTGCCCAGTCTCCCTCAGCAAATGTCGAAGGGTATGAATGCTAATTGTTCCTGTTACGCGCTGGTTGTAAATACACTGGATGCATCCTCTCATACTGTCATCCCTGCCAGTCTTACGCTTAATGCCAAACTCCAGCAATTTTAGCCTTGATGATTCATCGATTGCGGTGTCGCTCTGTAATAGGCGATCATTAATTTTCCTCAGTACCTCTCCTTTGTCCATATCGAATGCACCTACTATAGACGCTCTTGAAGCTAGTCTATCTGCTCTTTCATTGCCGCGTAAATCATAATAATTTACCGCAATCAGTCAATCAATACGTTCTAGCTCCCCAAGGAGCATAGAAACTATAACAAACGCGACGCCAAGTCCTTCTGTCGCGTGACATCAGCACAATGTCTTTCCTTGTCTTCCTCGCTATTCTCATTTCTCCAGTTTTCTTCTCCGAGTATATGTGTCTTTGGGGGTTTATTTTTGGTCTCCTGCTGCCTCTCTTACACTGAGGATTGCAGAATAAGGACTGTGTTGTAATGCTGTCAAAATGTTTCCTTAACATATGCTCTATCTATCGCCATCGTCTCCTTCGCATCTCTTATTCCATCGGCATTTGTCTGATCCTTGTCATCAGTTCCACAGTGGCGACCTTGCCGTATAATTCCAATTCTATTATACCCAAGCTTCCATATATGTTCGTCTACTTGTTCGTTGAATACTTAACTCATCATCAGCTGCCATCTCCACAACGAATGTTGGCTGTAAAGGATCTCCAACGTCTTCTGTCTCTTGTCTTGGTGTGCACTCTGAAAGACTCTTTCCTGTCCATCTCTTGATGTTATCTTCCCACTTATAGCGCTGTCTTCCCCTTGCACGTTTGCCTTCACATCTCCCTTCTATTATGGTCTTCTGCAAGGTGTTATGCCTTTTTATGTGGCCAAAGTATTTTAGCTGCCGAACTTTGATCTCCCTCATTAGTTCTCTTTTCATACCTAGATTTTCTAGGACCTCCTTATATTTTTTCTTCTCTTTCCACGAGATACGCCCCATTCTTCTATATATCCACATTTCAAGAGCCTCAATTCTTTCTTCCAAATGCTTATACATCGTCCATGTTTCTGCACCATACAGAAATGCAGAATATATACAGTATAACACTTTATGATTCTCAGTTCTAATTTGTGAGATAACTGTTTAGATGTCAGTATGTTTCATGTTGTTGAATGTAGCTTTGGCCATTCCTATTCTCTTCTTGATTTCTGTTTCACATCTGCCATCTTCTTTTATTATATGACCAAGATATACGTAGATATATGTAGGATAAAGAGAGAGGGATAGTACCTCACGGTGAGAGACAGCCATGTCCTTTTTAGGATAGTCAGGATCCTATTTGGTTCTCCTCTCTTTATCTAGCTCATGTATGGCTCCTCGAATACCGCTTGTGTACGGCGGTGGCCACATCCCGGGCAACAGTCTTGGCTGACTGGCTAAACTACATGGGTGGAGTAGGAGCAATCTTACTCAAGGGAATGTCCATCCCTAGTACACAAAGACTGAGACGGTGAGTGAGGCGGAGGAATCTGAGAAGATCAACGGCTCGCAAAGCGAAACAGCAAAGTGTGTGGCGCACTAGAGGCGTGTCGGACATAGAAAAAGACAATGGCTAGCCACCGTGGAAGAGATTGGGGCCTTACCACGTACTTCCTACAGAACGTAATGGGATCACAACAACAAGATAAGAAACGATATGTAGAGAACTCTCTGTCCCCTGGGGAAGAATCTACTGTACAAATTAACAGGGAAGAGGCAACTCCTCTAATGAGTAAGGAAGTACATAATGACGAGTGTTCCTTAAATTCTGTTGAAAGGGAGCATTCTGAGAAAGACCACCTAAAAACTAGTAGGAGAAGCCTAAAAATAGGAACATGGAATGTTAGAACTCTGAACGGAGAAGGAAAGCTTGACAATCTTATATTAGAAGCAACAGACATGAACCTCGATATACTGGGAGTTGCAGAGGCACGACTTTTGGATACACGCTACATAAAAAGAGACCAGTACACGCTTATACACTCAGGCGGAGAAAAACATGAAAGAGGGGTAGGAATGTTGATAAAGAAGGAGTTAGAAAAATACGTATGTGGATACTGGACACACAATGACAGAATGATGTTACTAAAAATGAGAGCAAAGCCATTCGACATATCAATCTTACAAACTTATGCACCAACTAAAGATCACAGCGAGGAAGAAATAGAAGAATACTATGAAGAGCTACAACACACACTTAAACCAGTCAAATCAACAGATGTGTTGATAGTAATGGGTGATATGAATGCAAAAGTAGGAAAAGGAAAATACAAGAAAATAGTAGGACAGTATGGATTAGGGACAAGAAATGATAGAGGAGACAGACTTATCCAGTTCTGTGAAGAAAACCAGCTGGTCATATGTAACACCTTTTTTGAACACCACCCAAGGAAATTATACACATGGAAAAGCCCAGGAGATATAACACGAAATCAAATCGACTATATCATGATAAAACATAGATTTAAGAACAGTGTCACAAGTGCAAAGACATATCCTGGCGCCGACATAAATTCAGATCACAATCCAGTCGTCATCAAAGTAAATATAAAGCTGAAAAGAGCAGGAAACAGAAGACAGGAGGAACCCCAGATAGAAATATCAGCGCTGAAACAACCAGATATAAAACAGAAATATTTAATCGACGTCAAAAATAAATATCAACAGTTATTGACAGAAAGCATGGAGCAGTATAGAAGAGAAAACCCAGAAGAAAAAGCAACCGCAAAATGGGAATGCTTAAAAACAAGCATACAATCAGCAAATGCAAATTTACCTAAAAAGGAGTCTAAGAAAAATCAAATTTGGATGACAGATGACATCTTGAATAAAATGACCGAAAGAAAGAAAGCAAAAAACACTCCAGAATATAAAACAATAGACAATGACATACGTACTATGTGTAGAGAAGCAAAAGAACGGTGGATAGAAACAAAATGCAAGGAAATAGAAGACTTGGAAGCAAAGCACAGGACAAGAGATATGCATGAAGAAATAAAGAAATTATCAAATCGGTCACGGTTTGCACAAGGAGGAAGCTGTATCAAGAACAAAAATGGTGTAATATTACTTGATGAGAAAGACATATCAAACAGATGGGCAGAATACGTAAAAGAATTATTCGAGGACAACAGAGGTAAAAAACCATCACCAGATTCTAATGAAGGCCCAAACATTCTCAGATCAGAAGTAGAGAATGCCATTCATATGATACAAAAAGGAAAATCAGCAGGCATGGATAACATAAAAATTGAAATGATAGAAGCTCTGGAGAGCTTTGGTATAGATACAATCACAGAAATATGCAACGATGTATACAATACAGGATATATACCACACGACATGAAGACATCAGTTTTTTATAACATTGCCCAAAAAACCAAATGCAACAGAATGTTCAGACTTCAGAACAATCAGCCTGATGAGTCATGCAATTAAGATACTGCTCAAAATCATACAGGAAAGAATAAAAAGTAAAGTAGACAGCGAAATCCAGGAAGAGCAGTTTGGTTTTAGACGGAACAGTGGAACAAGAGAGGCAATATTTTGCCTAAGAATATTAGCAGAAAAATATACAGCGGTCCAAAAAAGTATGTATATGTGCTTCATTGACTATAAGAAGGCTTTTGACAGAGTCCATCATGAGAAAAATAATTGAATGCCTCGAAGACATAGGTATTGATGGAAAAGATATAAGAATACTCAGTAACCTTTATTGGGAGCAAACTGCCACAGTAAGATCTGGAAGGAATTATTCACCATACATAGACATAAAAAGAGGTGTCAGACAAGGTTGTGTGCTGTCCCCCTGCCTATTTAATTTATACACCGAAAAAATTTTCAAACAGATACAAGAAATACCAGGACTGAACATCAGTGGAAGGTCAATAAACAACCTTAGATATGCAGATGATACCGTGTTGTTAGCTGAAAGCGAACAGGAGTTACAAGAACTAGTGAAGCAAGTGAACAGTATAAGTCAGGAATATGGACTCGACATTAATATTGAGAAAACAAAAAACTATGATAATTAGCAAAACAGACGATAAACCCACATTAAAGATAAGCGTAAATGGGGAAATCCTGGAACAAGAGCTACGTATATCTCGGTCATATAATAACAGAAGATGGCAGATGTGAAACAGAAATCAAGAAGAGAATAGGAATGGCCAAAGCTACATTCAACAACATGAAACATATACTGACATCCAAACAGTTATCTCACAAATTAAAACTGAGAATCATAAAGTGTTATATATATTCTGCATTTCTGTATGGTGCAGAAACATGGACGATGAATAAGCAGTTGGAAGAAAGAATTGAGGCTCTTGAAATGTGGATATATAGAAGAATGGGGCGTATCTCATGGAAAGAGATGAAAACAAATAAGGAGGTCCTAGAAAATCTAGGTATGAAAAGAGAACTAATGAGGGAGGTCAAAGTTCGACAGCTAAAATACTTTGGCCACATAAAAAGGCATAACACCTTGCAGAAGACCATAACAGAAGGGAGAGTTGAAGGCAAACGTGCAAGGGGAAGACAGCGCTATAAGTGGGAAGACAACATCAAGAGATGGACAGGAAAGAGTCTATCAGAGTGCACCACCAAGACAAGAGACAGAAGACGTTGGAGATCCATTACAGCCAACCTTCGTTGTGGAGATGGCAACTGATGATGATGATGATACGTAGCTCTTGACTTGTTCCAGGATTTTCCCATTTACGCTTATCTTTAATGTGGGTTTATCGTCTGTTTTGCTAATTATCATAGTTAAGTACTTAACTAATAGACACAGAATGTAAATATTTCTCACATTGTAGTCACTAACTACGACATGAGTGCTGTTGTATTCCTGTAACTTGCAGTTACTACCGTACGTTTTACTGACCAAATTAAGTCAATATTTATTTTTTAAAACACACTAACGAAAAGAGCTGCCCTGGTGGTAGTACAATCCTTGGAATGCTTAGCTGGCTGTGCTTCTTAACACGTTCACTACTGGCAGCAAGGCATTGGCATCGATTGGCTGGA
Source organism: Oreohelix idahoensis (assembly GCA_024509875.1). NCBI lineage: Eukaryota > Metazoa > Mollusca > Gastropoda > Stylommatophora > Oreohelicidae > Oreohelix > Oreohelix idahoensis. The sequence goes on from JAMPIV010008704.1 coordinate 389,532, forward strand.
CCTGGCTGGGATCTCAGGTTTACTATTATACCTCTTTCTTTTCTGTTGTCAAGTATTCGCTATATATTTTTCTTCCTTCCTTCCTTTATTTCTTTTTATCACTTTTCTTTCGTTTCTTTCTTTCTGTCTATTCTTTCTTTATGTCCTTATTTCTTTCTTTACTTCGTACCAGTGCCTGCCATTTACCCATTTCGATTGTTTGTGTGCAACTCACCGACTTCAGTGTTCCCACAGACCATATTTTTTTCAGGGTGTTTTAACACCGCTTAGTTATTTCTTCAGCGATGCGGTATTAAAACACCCTGGAAATATACGTATATATATATATATATATATATATATATATATATATATATATATATATATATATATATATATATATATATATATATTTCTTCACAAGCAAAGACATCATTAACCGAATAAATAAAGCCAGAATAGCCTTTGCCAGTCTTAATAACATCTGGTAATCTTTCCAGTATTGTGCAAACACTAAATTAAAAATATGTGAGACTGTAATTTATGTACTTCTGTACGGCGCAGAATTGTCTGACCGAACACATCCACTAACCAAGAGCTGCTAACTCTGGGCCACCAAGAAGCTATGCGCATCATCATAGCGGGTGAACGCTGGAAGTGAGTTGGCCACATCCTCAGAAAAGATCCTGACGTCATCACCAAAAATTATCATTGCTAGGTGTGATGAGTTACTGTTATTTTTATTTTCAAGTCTCCCCATTTTTTGTTCCATGTTATTATTTTGGTTCTATAATTATTCTTAGTCGTTCGAGTTCGTTATTTATTAATGCTGGGTTATTCTTTATGGCGTTAGGATTACTCAGACAACCTTCCCCACCCTTTTATTTGTGGGGATGGGAGAAATCCCCTACCCAGGTTGTAACGCGGAACCAGTGATTCATTCTGGTAGATAGGAGGTCAGAAGCGTTACAAAATATTACGTATAATTTCGGCGAGTGAGCAGAAATAATTTTGCGATTGCTCGGTTGACGGTGAGTCAGAGGTTAAGATTATGTTATGATTGGGTGGGTTCGATTTAATTTATGTGCAGGCATGATATTAGGTCAAAAGTTGGGTGTTGCTGTCATTTTCGACGGAGTTTCATATGTCAAGTTATTTGTCGTATTTTTTTCACCCTAGTCAAAGGTGAATAATTGTGTCTTTACCTTGCGATGTCAGGTTGATTAGGGGTTATCTTCCCTGTTGGTTCTTTCATTTTGTTTGACCTGTATGGAGACAGGGTCAAAGGTAAACAATTCGGAGCTTGTGCTCATGCGCAGATTTTAAGCGCCAAGTTGGGACTTCCGTCAGGCCGTGATGTAAGCTGGCTTCTGTGGGACATGATGTCCATTGTATATTCGGGGAAAATCCTCGAAGTGACTGCGTTGGCAGGTCTCCCCAGCGAATCTCTGTGCGTCGGAATGACGACAGAGTTCCTTATTGTGTTCTGAGGATTCTGTTCCAGGTAACACCGACTTTTTTCATTATTATGCATTCGGTGGCAGAACGTGTTAAAGGATTACCTAGTCTGTGAACTACAGCTCACAGGTCCTACATTACAGAACTTATATTTTGTGCTCAAGGTAGCCATCCAAGACTATTAGTCTGCATATTATCCAGAAGTCCAGTGACGAAGTTATATTGTGGGAACCGCAGATTGGCGGTATATATATATATCTACATAAGCATTACTGCAAGGTTGATGTTAACCTGCTTAATCAGAAGCACACAGCTGACGCCATTTTGAGAACTGTCTTACGGTTACTATACTACAGCCTGATAATGTGCAAGTGGCGTGTTAGGCCAAGTTAGACTTAGATGTCAAAGTTATGAAAGTATCTGACGCGTTTAGTCAGGAATACCAAAGCGGCATTATGAACAGTACATGGAAAGAACATAACACTATTGACATGCATACATATATTAATGTTCACCAGCCTTTTGAATGCCTGATGTATACCAAACGATTTCCTGTTATCATGACCATGTTTACACTGACTGTTACCAAACGATTTCCTGTTATCATGACCATGTTTACACTGACTGTTCCTGTTGATGCTACTGTGTGTTTCCGTCAATAAATGTTTTGAAACGTGCCAGCAGTGTCCAAGCATCCTTGACTACTGCATGTGAGTGTATGGGTTGCATTGTCTACATATATACGAGCTTAATACATTCGCGCCTCCATCCGCTCCCACACTCAGAACATCATCTTACAAGTACCACACATCTAACAATATGATGTTTACTGTCTTGTGCAAGTGATCACCTCAAGAACGAAAAAAGACAGTTACATTGGGCAAAAGCGGTTCCTGTGAAATGATGCCAGACGCGATGACTCACCGCGTCTGTCTTGCATCCGGCTATTAGCAACATATATATTGAGCGCCAAAGTTTAGCTAGCGCTCACAAGTCCAAGAATGTTGTGCCGCGAATAAGCGCCATTGCAGTCTACCCGGTTCATGGTGTAGCAAAGTGTGCAAAAACACGCTTAGTTAATGGACTGATGGAAGAAACAGAGATGAGGATTTCGACAAGCCTTGACCGGAATGAAAACAAAGAAAACGAACTGCCTGTAACTAAGCATTCTAAAAATATTAGCTATTGCGCATGCGCAGTCAGCTATGTTATCAGAGCGAAGCCGGTTCACAATGGCGAAGGAAAGTGTCGAATGTTAGAAACATAATTTCGTTTGTACAGGGACAATGTAGAAGTGAAATGTGATAAATATTAAAGATTTTTACAGAAGGGATATGCAGGAATGAAAATCGAAAAGGAAAGTCGGAAGAAGTATGTATATAATTAGATATTTGCAGTTTTATTGGACTTTCACATCACAGGCCTATCCTAGGGATAATCATTAAAATTTTATGGTAAATACATGCATTATGCGATTGTAGGTTTAAGCATATGAAAAGGAAGCTTCCGGTAGGGGAAGATAAAGGAAAGATAAGACAACGTGCTGGATAAACTTGGGTGAGTGTGTATTGAAGCGATAGATGGGGCAGAAGCACATAATACCCAAAAGAAGAGAAATTTTCAGTACTTAAAAGGGACCCAACACTGTTGGCTTCCGAGACGCGCGCGCTTACAATATTTAAGGCGAGAACGCTCAGTTCAAAATCACACACAACTAAAACCCAGCCAGAAGACAAGTAGAGTTCTGCCTAGACTACGTCAGTTGCCATTGCATGAAGGGCAGATCTTCACAGATTACAGTCTTCATAAGAGCTTGGAATCGATCTTAGAGGGTTCTATAGTCAAATCTCAAAAACCCTGAAGTCAAGTGGACCTTCGATCCTGCTACCTAACCATAACAGGAGCCCAGAGGTTGAAGTGTTCCAGAGCTTTTTTCCCCCTGATTGCTGGGATTGGATTGAAGTGTGACTTACAGATAAACAATGTTAGTGTCAACCCATATCTGGACAAGTGCTGATTCAAAGTTGGGTAAACTAGAGAATATTCCAGTGGCCAATGTGAGACTTCCAACGGTCATATGATGAGACATTAGGGAATAGATTAAAAGAGACAGACTAAGATAATTCACAACAGTGAGGAAACATTTGTGGTGCAACGTAATTTAAAGATCCCATGGGGACTTTTTAGTTAAGGTTAAACTTATAAATATGTTATCAATTTGATGTAATACATAACCATAATCACCATCGTTCAACACTCACCATTTATTACCAAATTAGATAGTTGTACATAATACATTTTGAAATTGTACTCAAGTGACTTTTCAAATTTTAATTTTTATTAGTCAGGAGTTGCCATCAATTGCTGAATTATACAAAACTAGAGCCAGTGTAGTGTAAGTTTTGTCTATAATTATACTATGTATAAGCTAGCAGTATCTATGATTAGTGGCGGTTTTTGAGATAATTAACTATATGAGGTTAGGTGCTAAGTTAGGCGGGAGCTCTGTGTAAGGTAATAACGAGGTCCGAGTAACCGCATTTGATTATGATAATTTGTAGTGAATATACGCGGGTGTGGTTTGTGTGTTAATAAGTTGTGTTATTTGGTAATGCAGTCCGAAGACAAGGGGTGAAGGGGGTTTAATATTAAATAAATGGTGTATGAATAAGTGTGTTAAATAATTGTGCTAATTTGATAACCGTCCCGGGGCAGTCTTTAATAATAATAGGGCTGGAAAATGAATCAGTACAGTAGAATATTGGCTTCAGTGAAGGGATGTTGTGACGCCTACCGGCGAGATCACGCACACAAAACAATCAGGTCAGCCCGCGTCTGGGTTTAACGTAACGGACAGCAAGTAGTTGTACAGGAGAGATAGGAGGAAGCTGTAATTTAGTCTGACCCTCGGGCAGAAATAAAACAGAGATGAGAGCTTGTGTGTAGGGGAGATTTGTTAATTTAGGGGACACCAGAGTGTAGATGTATCTTGGGTGTTAATGTGTTATGTATTAGGTAATTTTGAATTGTTGTATAGATGTTGTTATTTTGTTTTAAAGCGATTCACGGCGGAGAGGTTGTAGATAAACCTAAGCCTTCAACGGACTTCGCCTTCTCGGGAGAGGGAGGCACGAGACATCAGTGTAATTGAAAAAAACTGGGTATTCGCTTTGTACCTGGCCCCCAGTTACGTCTGCAACACTGAGAGGAATTAGAAGTTCTCTTGACGTTAGGAAACCTATACCTCAGCGGGGGACTTGCCTCTAAACATGAGCTCTTAGCTCGTAAAGGCCAAATCCAAAACAGGCTACGTTGTCTGGTGTTGTTCACATACTGCCACAATAATGCAGTAGGCCTAAACCCGAAGCGGGTTAACTTGTCGGTTTGAAGAATTGAGTGTCATCAGCAATGATACAATATACAGCCTTAGGCAACTAGATATAGATATATTTACCAAGGGCCCCTTCATCAGTATTTGAGAGAGGAGACAGGGAGACCATGTCTTTCTAAATGCTAACGGTAGGAGGTGCGTGACGAAAAGCAACTCATCGGAGCCTCAGACGAAGACGATAGCGTCAGAGAGGCACTGAACAGAAACAGAGAAGAGAGAGGGGAGTTTAGTGGTTTCCTCGGGAACAGTAGGGTTAGATAGAAATACTTAGAGGACAGCCTCTGAGGTAGTGCTGCAGAATGCATTAGCGTAGCATTTCTTTGTGGTGTTTGTTAGGTGTGCTTTACCGCCTAGAGCGCTTTTGAGACAGTGTAGTCATGTAGTTTATAAATCTTCAGAGGGACAGTGTGTTTAGTTAGTAACAATAGTGTAGTTAAGAGTGGTGGCTCTTACTTAGAGACCCCCGCCAAGTATATTTCTTTATCCTTAGTTGTTTTCGTGCAGGTGTGAAAGAGTGCGTGGTAATTTATATTGTGTCTTTCAGTTGATTTGTTCTTTCAATTTTCAAGGCTGTGCGAACTCGCGCGTTATTGTTGTTCGCTGTGGTATTGATTTGTTGTTTAATAAACTATAAAATGTACACTGGATCAGTTTATCTTTCACTATACTGTACTTGTATGATTTGACTGTATAGTGGTGTCTGTGGATAACTTAGTGTAACCTTATCTTCTTTCTGGTAGTCAGAGGTGGTGAGACAGTAGCTGGTAAATAAGTCACAAGTGGCGAGGGAGAGTCAATCTAAGGTCTCACCCTTGAAGCTATAAGTTTCATCCTTCCACATTCACTGAAATTCTCGTCTTAATCTATCTTCTCAGACTTTCCTCAAAACTGGTGTCTAGTCTCTGTACTCAGACAGACTCTAATTAAGCCACTCAGTGACACTAGGGACTCCGGAAGAAATGTGAAAACGGGGCCGATCAAAAGCTACCTGGCGGAGAACTGTGGTGACAGAGATAAGCATGAAACAGAGCTGGGGCACCACACGACCTAAGGTGGATAGCTACAAGTCGCCACCAGGCGTGATGGTCACTGATTGCTTTATAAGTCAGTGACCAAGGACCAAGAAGTAGAAGAATATATTTCTGTACTAACGTATTCTAAACCTAAAAGCGGTAACTTACAATGTTGAAGACTTTGATAGTGACTCAAACATTAGACGACAGATTTTGATGGTGACTCAAACATTAGATGAAAGAATTTGATGGTGACTCAAACATTAGACGAAAGACTTTGATGGTGACTCAAACATTAGATGAAAGACTTTGATGGTGACTCAAACATTAAACGAAAGAAATGGGTCACCATAATTTCCCTTTAGCTTCTTCTGGAGCATAGAGCCGGCATTTCAGCTGCCAGGAAGCCTACATCAAAGCAATTTTGCAACTTTGTAGAAATGGTTTCTGTGGCACTTTTTATGTGACGAGGTTGCCAGCTCTATAAATAACCTCACGCCAGTCGCCATAAACGACATGTCTGATGTAATAGTAATCATATTTCTTCTTTGTCTCCTCAGTACTGGAGGAGTATCCTTTATTTACTGCCCTCTCGAGACTTTTCAAAATAACTTAATCTCGTTTTTTTTTTTTGTAATGGAGTTTATGTGCACTTTTCTGACTTTGTGTAGTACTTCGATAACAGCTAAACGCGAAAGTTCGGGAAACCTTACAACGCGAATTGGTATTTCCATTCAAGAAGGCGTTTTACAGTGAATAGTTGTAACAACACGTGTGGGAATGTCGCTCAGTGCAGCTATTTATCTCTCTGTGCTGTAAATGTTCTCAAAGAGAAGGCTGTGACGTACGTCTAGTTTGACTAGTGAATTTTCCCTGATATGATGGATGATTTAAAGGGACCTTTAGCTTTTCATAACATTAGAACCCCTGAACATTTGTTGTAACTTTTCGTTTGCCAGAACGCATTCCACCGGGACTCATGTAGGATACAGCGACGAGATCAAAGAGACAGACCGAGGGATCTTAGGGGAGACTATCGGCGCTATCAAAGACAGTAGTTTTCCCTGATACGAGACGCAGTTGCTTGCCGCTAATTTCGCGTCTCGGTGTCAATCGAGGAACCGAGCGAACGGGGGAAAGCGAAACGGGCAGCAGCGAGCGGATACGAAGACCAGGGGGCGGCTTCTTCTCTTGATTTGGCGGTCAGATCCCCAAAAGTTCGTGAGATCAAATAAGTTGTCAAGTTTATCATGTCCCACTCAACTTACATTCCATTTTAGCTAAATAGACCATGAAGAACTAGACACGTTATCACTCGCTGGCCAGACCTTTACAGAAGCACTAGCTTTGTTGAAATCTTGTTATAGATTTTCCCCTGGATTTTATATATATTTGCAGTGATTTCTAATTCTGTGCAAAGCGGTAAAATATATATTGTGTAAAGTGATCAGTGGTCTAGTCATTCTATTTCAAGGGATTTTGTGTTAATTTAAATCTATTTAATTAAACCATCTCAAGAGTTCCAGTTTTAAATATAATGATCTATCTATTATATTATTTCAAAAGATAATAGATGCTTAAATTAACTTTTAAAGTCGCGAAGGAATTTATAATTAATAAATTCAGTTAAGTCCTAGTTTTATAGATGTGGGTTTTTAACCACTAGAATTCGCGCAGTATTTATTAAATACATAATTAAATACTCGAGTGTATTATAGGCTTAACGGGAAATTCATCGCGCTTTAGAAGGTTATTTGTTTTCGGTATATTACATGTCTTTTTTTTCTTTCATACAGAGTGATCGTAACCTGTGCGATCCCAGCATTAAGAAAGCAATAAAGAAATCAATCTAAGCAAAGCAAAGCATAAACAGTGTGTAGAGTTCCCCTGACGCAGAACTTGTTGAGACTGTGTAAATTTTTAATCTTTGAGGCGATTCTATGTTTGGAATTCCGCTATCTAACTTATAGCAAAGAAAGCACACCCAAAGACAAATTTAACGCACCATCAAACAACTTAAGTCGTAACGGGAAGAAGAACACTGGCCAAAGCTTTGTTAGTTTACTGACACAGAGAGATAATTCATAATTTCCTGAACAGTGATGTGACTTAGTTTTCTCACTGGACTTAAACCATACCTCACGGATAAAGTGTACCAGCACGCGTAAGAATTTTATTATCCGCGGCATAGTCAAATAGACCACACCATCCTCACCCCGGTATCAGAGACCGTGCCCTCCCATAGAAACTGTTATTAAGAAAAGAGACACAACTACAGATTCATTTTCCAGCGATTACGGGACCCTTTTATGTGCTGACCGCCTACCCGATAATCTGGGGCTAGAACTTGAACAAACACTCATACATTTAGTTGAGGTGTAACTGCTGTTGTGTTATTCTATGGAGTGCAAGATTTTTTCACAATCGGTAAGTGAGAGCAAGATGAGTGAAGGCCTTTGCTAGCGCGTGTATGAATGACAGGAAATTAATTCTTTTGTGTGACCATTTTGTTAACTTGCTTACCTGGTAACATATATCTTTTCTGTATACCCTACATTGTTCCTTTAAGTGGGATAGTTGATAATTTGTTAACTCTGTTTAAAACCACCTCCTTTCCATTTGCTTAGTAAAGGGAAGAACAGCTGGGAAGAACAGGTTTTTTTTTTCTATCACTTATACCTAACTTGGTAACACCTCTTTCAGAGTAATTAACTTTACTGTTAGGTTAACGTACCCGTGTTCCTGATATTATCTATCTCTGGACTGGGTTTGTCTTTGTCTAATGAGCGGGAAGGGCTTAGTCGATACCAATCTTCTTCACCCCCTCCCAAACTTGTTATTTGCATTTGTGTACTTATGATAATTTATGTAATATCTGATATTTTTAGTGATTGATGTTAAAGTGAATAAAATCACCTAAACTCATTTAGTTCTGTGTGTTGGATATACCCAAAGCCCAACTTTTCCCCTATTCGTTTAATATAGTTTGTATCAACGTCGTGTGTGTGTGTTTGAAAACACCGAATCGGTGTGCGCGCAGATGCGAGTCTGGAAAACTGGCAAATAATTGTTTGACCAGGAGAGTGAAAGAGAAGATTGAGAGACATGATTTGTCGTAAATAAGTCTGTCTTTACTCTCCTCCAGCACGCTGTGAAGTAACTATTAAATCTCTACATTTTCTATCACTGAGCTTTCCATCATCATTTTCCACTCTAAACCGGACCACTATTTCTACGACTCTTTTCTCTCAAAATAAATTTACGACAATATTTGGCCGGCTCGTCGGGATAATTTTGAGATACATTTGATGCACACATATTTGTGGGCTGGTTCTGGGATCTTGAGCTACATTTGAGGCAATCGCATAGCCGGGTTAAAGATATTTTGAGTCTGATTTAGTTTGGGTCTAACTAGGTAGAGTGTGAATGATTTGTCTTTGTGAATTAGGGAAATAAATAAATAATTACACCCCTAGACAAACGTTCTTTAAGTATTTGGGTTGTCCACACAGCATATTTACAGGTTGTTTTCTCTCCACAGCAGTAGAAAGTACAGATAAACAAATATATTGCTATTTTAATTATCCTCTGGCGGAGATAATTATATTTCTTTCTTTATAAAAGTTGCTGGGATTGCGTGATTGTTTTACAGTCACTAAGGTTTTTTGAAGTCAAAAAGAGTTGAGCTTAGCTAAAGACGGATTGTTCTGATTTTTAAAAATTAAGTTAACAACGTCTCATCTCAATAATTGACTTTAGGGACGGAGTTTGTTGTCAGAGATTAAAAATTTAGGGGAAATTTTTTTTTCCTTTTAAATTGTTTTAATATAAATTTTTCTCTACTGTTAGTAAAAGTAGATTCTTTTCCAGTGTAACTTACCATTTAGTGGCATAGTCGCTTGCGTTTAGAGCCTTAATTGCCAGATAATAGCAGCGATAAGTTTGCACAGTACAGGTAGGAGGTAACACAGGTAAATTTGTACTTGTGTTTTTTTCTCGTAGCGGTTCAGAGTTCCTCCCTTTCGCGTTTCTTCTTACTAGTTCTCTAAGCATACTTCATCTTATTCTTTAACAATGGCAGAGAGGATAAAGATTAAAGATGAGGTCCATCTTGAGGCTGGAAGCGAAAGAGGCAGGATTAGATGCAGAAGCTGCAAACGCGTTTATTAACCAGGAATTGGAAATATATGACGCGGAGCAACAGAGAGCCGAAGCTGAGAGGAAGGCGAGGCAACAGAGAGCCGAAGCTGAGAGGAAGGAAGAGAAAGAAAGAACAGAGAGGAGAGAAGCCCAGGAGAGGGCAGATAAGAAAGAAGCGGAAGAACGTCTTTTGGAACAGAAGAAAATTGAAGCAGAGATGGAAACTCGCAGAGAGAGAGAGAGAGACAAGGAAAGACAGCATCAACTGGCGCTTAAGGCTCTAGAGAGTCGGGGCGCCTCTACTTCGACTAACGGAGAGCCGTCTTCGCCCCAGTCTCAATCAATGGACCTCTCCAGTACTCAATCTGCCCAATTAACTGCTATGTCGTTTTCTTTAGAATCTTTTCCTAGCCCTAACGAAAAAATTGACAGCTACCTAGAAAAATTCGAGAGACTCGCGAATCTTTATGGGTTAGAGAGTACCCGCTGGGCGCTCAAACTTTCAACGTCACTGAAAGGCAATGCTTATGACGTGTACACAAAGCTGGGACCGAATCAACATGATTACGACATGTTGAAAAAGGCCTTACTACAGCAGTTTGAGATGACTGCCCGAAAGTTTCTGCAGTTGTTCAGAAACAGCCGAAAAGAGAGCACGGAAACATTTCCACAGTTCTCTTCACGTCTCACGGGTTATCTGACAAAGTGCATTGAATTATCTGACCTACCTCTTTCATATGAGGGACTCCTCGAACTTGTTCTTGTGGAGCAGATAAAATCCACTTTGTCGAATGAAACACGTAGATTTTTGGCTGAACAGGGGGCAGTCAGGCTTGAAGACATACTCAATAAAGCCGAACGCTATAGCAATGCAATGGCCGAACTTCCCAGCACTAAACGTAAACCCACCGATGAGCCATCTCGAAAACAGAATCTAGAGCAGGCATCCTATTCTTCCACTTCCTCTCAACATTATAACCAACGAGATAACAATACCCAGAAACCTCCCCAGGAAAAATCGAAATTCTACAAAACCCGATACCCCCCAACAACAATTCTGATCAACCCAACAAGCCTACGTGGCAGCGCGGCCACCAAGGTCAAGGAAAAGGGAAGACCCCTACACCAGGAACGTCTGATCAGGGCAAACAAACCGGTGCAAACCGCATTGGATGTTTGCATACAGCCTCGAAAGGTAGAGTCAATGTCAGTGATTCTCAACCTGAGGGGGACCGACCCTCAACTCGAGGAACTGTAATTTTGAACGGTACCTCCACTACTTGTCTTTTTGACACTGGATTAAGTTTTGATTGTATTGTCGCTAGGCACCTAGTCAAACCCGGTCAGGAGACAGAGGAAACCGTCAAACTTAGTGGAGTTTTCAGGAGTGATGCACCCAGGACGCTTCCTATCGCACTGGTAGAAATACACTCTGACTTTGTCAGAGGAGTTATTAAAGCGGCCATAATGGATGATCCGATCTACCCAGTTATCCTGGGATGTAGATATGTGTTCATTGGGAGACCTAAGGAGCCGATTGTGGCAGCGGTAACCACAAGAGGGCAAGCCAAGAAGGAGAGGGAGCCTGCGCCAAACTTGTTGCCGAATGAACTGAAGGAGGCGCAACAAAAGGACCCTACTCTGGCGCCCTGCTTTAAAAAACTGCCCATGGCTAAGGACCCCAGACACAACGGAGACATCTTTTCTAAGGATGGTGTATTGTATCGTAGAACGGGCAACCCGGACACGGGGAATAACCAGCTCCTAGTACCGACGCAGTACAGAAACCAGATCTTAGAAATGGGGCACTCTCTTCCCTTTAGCGGACACATGGGACAAAACGCCACTATTCAGCGAATAAAAAACCACTATTGGTGGCCAGGAATGAACTCTGACATTGTCAGGTACGTGAAATCCTGCGCCCAGTGCCAACGGGTAGCACCCAAGCACTTGACACCCCCAGTACCTATGGGGCAAATGCCAATAGTAGGGACTCCATTTGAACGGGTTGCTGTCGACATTATTGGTCCTCTGGAAAAGACCAAAAGAAGGAACAGGTTCATCCTGACCTTAGTTGACACTTGCACTATGTGGGCCGAAGCCGTACCGCTACCATGCACTAATTCCAAGCATGTCGCAGAAGCCCTTGTGCAAATTTTTACACGGTTGGGATTCCCTCAACAAGTTTTGACGGACAATGGATCCCAATTCCGTAGCCTGTTAATGGAGGAGATCTTTAAGATCTTGAGGGCCAAACATATCCACACAAGTCCCTACCATCCGGCCGGAAATGGGCTCGTGGAACGTTTTAACGGTACCCTCACCATGATGTTACGTAAGCTGGGTCAGGAGAAACCGGAAGACTGGGACCAATATATATCGGCTGCCTTATTCGCCTACCGAGAGGTACCCCAAGCGTCTACGGGTTTTGCGCCAGCTACACTTTTATTTGGCAGACCTATTAAGGGGCCACTAGAAGCCTTACTTCGGTCCCTGACAGACCAGAAGGCTGACGAGACAGTCGTCTCTGCAAGCAAGTATGTATCTGAGCTTAAGGAAAGGCTAAAGCTAGGATGGGATCTAGCTACTACCAACCTTAAGAAAGCCCGCGCTAAAATTACTAAAAGATACAACAAAGCTGCAAAAGAGAGAGAACTACAACCAGGGGAGAAAGTCCTATTGCTACTTCCAACCGGAAGCAATAAACTTCGCATCGGATGGCAAGGACCGTTTACCGTCCTTAAAAAGATCTCACGTACCAACTACAAGATCTCCATCAAAGGAAAGGAGAAGGTCTTCCACATAAATCTGCTAAAGAAATATTTGGAAAGACCGGTGCCATCCTCCGAGCATCTCCTGGCTGTCGCCATAGCAACGGAAGACGAGGAAGATGATGATGGTTGCATGGAGTATCCACTGCAACCCACAGAATCCTTTAAAGATGTCAAGTTCGGCGACAATCTCTCACCAGAACAACAAACAGAAACTAGGGCTCTACTAAAACAGTACAGTGCAGTTTTAACGGATGTACCTGGTCGAACAAATCTCATTGAATTTGATATGAAATTAACAAACGAGACCCCTGTTCAAACCAGAGTTTACCCCATCCCGTACGCTAAAGCTGATGCACTTCGCGGAGAAATAGACAAGCTGCGTCAGGCAGGAATTATCAGTGAGTCTACATCTCCTTACAGCTCGAGTGTAGTGCTGTTGCAGAAGCCCAATAAGGAAGTTCGGCTGTGCATTGATTACAGGTTGCTAAACGCTGTAACGGAATTCCAGCCCGAACCTCTCCAAACTGTTTCTGAGTTGTTCACCAAGCTCAGCAAAGCAAAGATCTTCTCCAAGATTGACCTCAGCAAAGGTTATTATCAAATACCAGTCAAGGAGGAAATTAAACCTTTGTTAGCTTTCAGCACTAGTGAAGGACATTACACATTTAACGTGATGCCGTTCGGTTTGCATAATGCACCAGGAGTGTTCACCAGGATGATGAGGAAGCTTCTACAACCTTTGCAAAGTCCCCATACCCATAATTTCATGGATGACATCTTAATTGCATCGGAAACCTATGAAGAACATATTGCTACGGTTGCTATGCTCCTCAGGAGACTACAGGAAACGGGTCTCACAGCCAGACCTAGCAAATGTCTCATCGGGTTTGAACAGTTAGACTTCCTGGGGCACACTATTTCTCACGGATGCAGTTGGCCTATTAAGAAGAACGTGGAGAAAATAGTGGCAGCAAAAAGACCCCGAACGAAGAAAGACGTACGTTCCTTCATATCGCTATGTGCATACTATCAGAAGTACATCCAGAACTTCAACGGACTGACGGCACCTCTGACTGACCTCACAAAGAAAGGTTGTCCTGATAAGGTCATATGGGATCAAAAGTGCGAACACGCGTATAGCACTTTGAAAGGACAGTTGTCTGCATACCCCATTTTGAGGTTGCCTGACCTCAAGAAACCTTTTGTACTGAGAGTCGACGCGTCAGGTCAGGGCATCGGGTCAACACTGCTTCAAGCCGATGACAGTGACCTGAACATGCTATTTCCAGTTGCCTATGGCAGTCGGAAATTAAATAAAGCGGAACGGAACTACAGCGTAGTTGAAAGGGAATGTCTTGCTCTGATTGACGGTATCAGACGCCATCATGAGTTTCTTTATGGTACATCGTTCACGGTGCAAACAGACCACGCTCCGTTAGCATTTCTTGGTGCCAATAAAGAATTTAACGCTAGGATCATGCGTTGGGCCCTCCTTCTAAGCGTCTATTCTTTCAAAGTGGAATATATTCCGGGAAGACAGAATGTCGGGGCTGATTTTCTGAGTAGAAACTGGTCTACAGAGGAAGAAGAGCAAACTGAAGATACCACTCATCCTAAAATCACCAATCAGGTCACCTCCATTGTCAAAAATGAAAACATGAAAAATGGTTTCATGTCTAAAAGTGGGGACGATTGTGACGTACGTCTAGTTTGACTAGTGAATTTTCCCTGATATGATGGATGATTTAAAGGGACCTTTAGCTTTTCATAACATTAGAACCCCTGAACATTTGTTGTAACTTTTCGTTTGCCAGAACGCATTCCACCGGGACTCATGTAGGATACAGCGACGAGATCAAAGAGACAGACCGAGGGATCTTAGGGGAGACTATCGGCGCTATCAAAGACAGTAGTTTTCCCTGATACGAGACGCAGTTGCTTGCCGCTAATTTCGCGTCTCGGTGTCAATCGAGGAACCGAGCGAACGGGGGAAAGCGAAACGGGCAGCAGCGAGCGGATACGAAGACCAGGGGGCGGCTTCTTCTCTTGATTTGGCGGTCAGATCCCCAAAAGTTCGTGAGATCAAATAAGTTGTCAAGTTTATCATGTCCCACTCAACTTACATTCCATTTTAGCTAAATAGACCATGAAGAACTAGACACGTTATCACTCGCTGGCCAGACCTTTACAGAAGCACTAGCTTTATTGAAATCTTGTTATAGATTTTCCCCTGGATTTTATATATATTTGCAGTGATTTCTAATTCTGTGCAAAGCGGTAAAATATATATTGTGTAAAGTGATCAGTGGTCTAGTCATTCTATTTCAAGGGATTTTGTGTTAATTTAAATCTATTTAATTAAACCATCTCAAGAGTTCCAGTTTTAAATATAATGATCTATCTATTATATTATTTCAAAAGATAATAGATGCTTAAATTAACTTTTAAAGTCGCGAAGGAATTTATAATTAATAAATTCAGTTAAGTCCTAGTTTTATAGATGTGGGTTTTTTTAACCACTAGAATTCGCGCAGTGTTTATTAAATACATAATTAAATACTCGAGTGTATTATAGGCTTAACGGGAAATTCATCGCGCTTTAGAAGGTTATTTGTTTTCGGTATATTACATGTCTTTTTTTTCTTTCATACAGAGTGATCGTAACCTGTGCGATCCCAGCATTAAGAAAGCAATAAAGAAATCAATCTAAGCAAAGCAAAGCATAAACAGTGTGTAGAGTTCCCCTGACGCAGAACTTGTTGAGACTGTGTAAATTTTTAATCTTTGAGGCGATTCTATGTTTGGAATTCCGCTATCTAACTTATAGCAAAGAAAGCACACCCAAAGACAAATTTAACGCACCATCAAACAACTTAAGTCGTAACGGGAAGAAGAACACTGGCCCGAGCTTTGTTAGTTTACTGACACAGAGAGATAATTCATAATTTCCTGAACAGTGATGTGACTAGTTTTCTCACTGGACTTAAACCATACCTCACGGATAAAGTGTACCAGCACGCGTAAGAATTTTATTATCCGCGGCATAGTCAAATAGACCACACCATCCTCACCCCGGTATCAGAGACCGTGCCCTCCCATAGAAAAACTGTTATTAAGAAAAGAGACACAACTACAGATTCATTTTCCAGCGATTACGGGACCCTTTTATGTGCTGACCGCCTACCCGATAATCTGGGCTAGAACTTGAACAAACACTCATACATTTAGTTGAGGTGTAACTGCTGTTGTGTTATTCTATGGAGTGCAAGATTTTTTCACAATCGGTAAGTGAGAGCAAGATGAGTGAAGGCCTTTGCTAGCGCGTGTATGAATGACAGGAAATTAATTCTTTTGTGTGACCATTTTGTTAACTTGCTTACCTGGTAACATATATCTTTTCTGTATACCCTACATTGTTCCTTTAAGTGGGATAGTTGATAATTTGTTAACTCTGTTTAAAACCACCTCCTTTCCATTTGCTTAGTAAAGGGAAGAACAGCTGGGAAGAACAGGTTTTTTTTTTCTATCACTTATACCTAACTTGGTAACACCTCTTTCAGAGTAATTAACTTTACTGTTAGGTTAACGTACCCGTGTTCCTGATATTATCTATCTCTGGACTGGGTTTGTCTTTGTCTAATGAGCGGGAAGGGCTTAGTCGATACCAATCTTCTTCACCCCCTTCCCAAACTTGTTATTTGCATTTGTGTACTTATGATAATTTATGTAATATCTGATATTTTTTAGTGATTGATGTTAAAGTGAATAAAATCACCTAAACTCATTTAGTTCTGTGTGTTGGATATACCCAAAGCCCAACTTTTCCCCTATTCGTTTAATATAGTTTGTATCAACGTCGTGTGTGTGTTTGAAAACACCGAATCGGTGTGCGCGCAGATGCGAGTCTGGAAAACTGGCAAATAATTGTTTGACCAGGAGAGTGAAAGAGAAGATTGAGAGACATGATTTGTCGTAAATAAGTCTGTCTTTACTCTCCTCCAGCACGCTGTGAAGTAACTATTAAATCTCTACATTTTCTATCACTGAGCTTTCCATCATCATTTTCCACTCTAAACCGGACCACTATTTCTACGACTCTTTTCTCTCAAAATAAATTTACGACAAAGGCGATTTTAATAACGTAGATGTAATAAAGAGAAAATAATATACTGGTTGCAGAATAGTAATCGTATTTCTATGCCAGACCGTGCACCTTGTATCGATCGAAACTTTTAGTGATGTGTTTCTTACGTTCATCATCTATTCAAATCTATCTATGGCGCTTACAAATCTCAAACTATATGATATCTTATGGCCTATGCGCAATAATTGTTTATCTTTTGAAATGTTATCTAAAAAAACCAGTGAGCCCACTATCTATATCTATCAATCTATATATATGTCCTCTTTTATATTATATATGCAAAGATCTGTTGGTGAATATATATATATAGATTGCTGTTTATATATTATATCCTATTATTTTATATAAAATATCTATTTATCTATCTATCTATCTATCTATCTATCTATCTATCTATCTATCTATCTATCTATCTATCTATCTATCTATCTATCTATCTATCTATCTATCTATCTATCTATCTATCTATCTATCTATCTATCTATCTATCTATCTATCTATCTAGGTCTATCTATCTATCTATCTATCTATCTATCTATCTATCTATCTATCTATCTATCTATCTATCTATCTATCTATCTATCTATCTATCTATCTATCTATCTATCTATCTATCTATCTATCTATCTATCTATCTATCTATCTATCTATCTATCTATCTATCTGTCTGTCTATCTATCTATCTATCTATCTATCTATCTATCTATCTATCTATCTATCTATCTATCTATCTATCTATCTATCTATCTATCTATCTATCTATCTATCTATCTATCTATCTATCTATCTGTCTATCTATCTATCTATCTATCTATCTATCTATCTATCTATCTATCTATCTATCTATCTATCTATCTATCTATCTATCTATCTATCTATCTATCTATCTATCTATCTATCTATCTATCTATCTATCTATCTATCTATCTATCTATCTATTTATCTATCTATCTATCTATCTATCTACCTATCTATCTATCTATCTATTTATCTATTTATCTATCTATCTATCTATCTATCTATCTATCTATCTATCTATCTATCTATCTAACTATCTATCTATCTATCTATCTATCTATCTATCTATCTATCTATCTATCTATCTATCTATCTATCTATCTATCTATCTATCTATCTATCTATCTATCTAACTATCTATCTATCTATCTAACTATCTATCTATCTATCTATCTATCTATCTATCTATCTATCTATCTATCTATCTATCTATCTATCTATCTATATATCTATATATCTATCTATCTATCTATCTATCTATCTATCTATCTATCTATCTATCTATCTATCTATCTATCTATCTATCTACCTACCTACCTACCTACCTACTATATGTCTGTTTGTCTGTCTTTCTGTCTGTCTGCTTGCCTGCTGATTATCTGTCTGTATATATATATATATATATATATATATATATATATGTATATATATATATATATATATATATATATATATATATATATATATATATATATATATATATATATATATATATCTATATACACTCCCCTGTTCACAAATTTCCGGGACTCATTTTTTTAAAATTCGAATAAGTAGACTTACATACTATTTGGTTCTATCTCCTTCAAAGTAGTTCCCTTGTGAGTGTACACACTTATTCTAACGTTCCTGCCACTGAAGGAAGCACCTCTGGTAGTCACTTTGCGGAATAGCCCTCATTTGTCTCGTCGCGTTGGCTTGAATCTGCTCAATGTCATCGAATCTACGACCTTTCATTGTTTTCTTAAGTTGCGGGAACAAGAAAAAGTCACACGGAGCAAGATCGGGTGAGTATGGAGGATGCGGGAGCAATGGAATGTTGTGTTTCGTCAAAAATGCGTTTGTGGTGACAGACCTGTGTGCAGGTGCATTGTCATGATGAACACGCCAATTGCCTGTGCACCACTTCTCAGGGCAATGTCTGCGCACAGCGTCGCGGAGGCGTTGCAGGACTGTTTTGTAGAATTCAGCATTGACACTCTGTCCTATAGGGACGTATTCATGATGCACCAGGCCATCAATGTCGAAAAACGCTACTAACATGGTCTTGACATTGGACTTGACCTGTCGTGCCTTCTTCGGCCGAGGAGATGATTGCGTTTGCCACTGGGAGGACATTTGCTTTGTTTCCGGGTCATATCCATACACCCAGCTTTCATCACCAGTTATTATCAAGGACATGAAATTTGCGTCGTTTTTTGCTATCTCAAGGAGGTCAGTGCAAATGGACAACCGATCGTCCTTCTGGTCCTCAGTCAGGTGGCATGGCACGAGTTTCGCTGACACCCGTCTCATGTGCAAATCTTCAGTTACGATTTTATGGCACGTACCAATTGATATTCCAAGATCATCAGCAACATCTCTGATAGTCAGACGTCGGTCAGCGCGTATCATTTCTTGCACACGTGCAACGACCTCGTCGATGTGGGAGATGCAGGGTCTCCCTTGAAGGGGCCATCTTCAAAGGATCGGAGTCCACTTTTGAAACGGGAATACCACTCAAATGTTTTAGATCTACTTAAACAGGACTCTCCGAAAGCTGTTTGCAACATTTCGAGAGTTTCGGAACCAGTTTTTCCTAGACGAAAACAGAAATCAATACACACACGTTGTTGAATTTTGCTGTCCATTTTTGAAACGCGACGAGCACTATTACGTCACATCCGCTTATACGCTACCACACAGCGCATGCACGAAATTACAAACTTCAGGTTTGGTACAAATAGTGACACGTGGTTGACACGTACACTGTGTTAATATCACCTAGCTCCTTATAACGGTTTTCCGGATAAAAAATCGGCTTCGCATTTGAGATGTAGAAATAAAACATTTCTGATTGGAGCCTTGTCATATAGTAGCAATATGGATGGGGGCCGAAATTTGCCTTATAATTATCACCTTTGTGAGTTAACCGCACTGTTAAATTTAACTCGTCAAAAAGACAGCAAGACAAGTCAGAATAAGGAATAGGATCAGGATTCCATTTTAAAGGACCGGACAACGTGTTTAAGCATCTTGAGGACTTATATTCCAGGAAAATCTACCTTCATTAATACGGAACGCCCGGAATCCTAAGTACTTGAACTTGGAGGAAGTCTATTGTAAACTAACACCCTAGACCACGTGTAAGAGGCATCTTAATCAAAGTGCCTTAACTATTTCTCTGAGCCAGAAACAGGGTGTATTCCCAAAGAGATTTGGGTCGGTGGCACCTATTGGTGGTGCTATTTATGGAACAAGTATGTGGTATAAGTGGCCTGAATTCAGAGCTAGACACCTACAGCAGACGGGTCTTAATAGACTCTGGACCATCTTCGCAGTTACTCCACGATACTACGAGGAACGTGTTGTGGTCACCAGACTTGACCAGTGACGAGAGTGAACCAGCCCATAACCTGCAAAGAACAAGCATCGGCTGGTGCAGAGAGCAAACGACATTTTACTGGCAGCTAAGTACCCATTCAAAGCTGCCAAGTGAACTCTCTATTTTCAAATTAGAAATAACTACAAATCCGACCATTGCCTGTGAAGAAATTTTAAAGACTATCTAAATTCACCCCACCCTTATTTATGTTACATTTGTTAACGATAATTGATTATTAAATTTGTTATTTTAAATATACAAATTTATAGTTGACTTAGTCATTATGAGTGAACTGCACCCGTAAGTCTCAGTCATTTTAAATACTTATAACAGAGCTATTTAAGTAATATTTCACTGAGTTGAATCCTAACTCATAGAAGGTCAAGAAAGACACAAATTTTACACGGCCTGAATTCTATCAGCCGGAGTATTTCATTTCTTTAAATTCCAAGAGGCTTCCTAGAATTGAAGCACCATTCTTCAATTCATATCTCTGCCAAGAGTAATCTTGAGTGAAAAGTAGTCACCTTTGAAGACCCGCAGTGATACTCTGAATTTTGGCCATTGTTGGACCATCATTGCAGAGCAAGCGTAGTAAATCCCGAGACAGAACCATTGTCAATGCAATGGGATGGTCCTCTTCGAAAAAAACACTATTTTGTTGTTGTTGTTGTCTAGCTAGGGCCGCTGAGCGCCTCTCTCTTTTGCAGCCAATAGCAAGAAATCATCAACTACATCGTAGATCTGGGCTTTTCTTGCAGCTTTTCTGCCTTTCCGAAACGTGTTGAGTTGAAGTCATGAGCTCCGGTTTCTCCAGCTTGGCTTGCATTTAAACGATTATCACATCCGATCCCAATCTAGGGGACAGAAGCGCGTGACATACTGTGCATTCCCCGCCATCAAAAGGGACTCTCCAAATATGCAGAGCTAAAATAATGTGTAAAGACACCATAGAATCCGTATCCAATCAGAAACGGAACAAATGATCAATGTGAAAGAAAATAAAAGAAAACGTACACAATATGACCCATCAGTAAATATAACTGACGGCCGATGTTTAATTAAAAGAATGTAAACGGCGAACAGTTATTACAACCAATACCTATGCTAGACCAGGTTTTCTTAATCTGTGGTCCACGAACTCCATGGGGCTCATATTTGGATTCTAGGGTGTCCGTGTAAATAACCGAAAATTTTGAAATTTATTTTCACTCAAACTTTTTACACAGAAAATTATCACAGATTAAAAAGACATCTATTATTTCTTCAGATTTTATTGTTTATTTATTTATTAATAATTTTTTTTTTTTTTTGGGGGGGGGGGGATTTCAGTATGATTATTTTTCAGTATTTCAGTAGTATTTTCAGTCAATTCTCTTGTTGACATGTACAGGTCATAATATCGAGCTGTCTATTTTATTTACTCTCTCTGAATCTCAACTTTTTTGTTATGGCTTGTTATCATTGTCACGATATTTTCAAGTGCACTCGGTTTCTTATTTTTGTGATTACATTTCTTTGTTAATTTGTATCTCCTTAGATGTTCACGTGTTCTGCTGGTTATGAACTGAATATAAAAAGCTGCGGTATACAATGCCTGCGTCACCAGAACGCTTCTATATGGGAGTGAAACATGGACAACCTATACTAAGCAAGAAAAAAGGCTCATTATCTTCCATCTACGGTGTCTACGCCACATCTTCGGTATTTCGTGGAAGGAAAAAATGACAAATATCGAGGTGCTGTCACGTGCTGGCCTTCAAAGCGTGTATATACTGCTTAGACATCGCTGGGTAAGCCATGTCCACCGCAAGAAAGATTATCTCATCCCTAAAGATATTTTCCACGGACAACTGGCAGAACGTTAAAGACCAGCCAAGCGACCGCAGCTGAGCTTCAAAGATGTGTGATAGAAGATATAAAAGCACTGGACATAAATCTAGCATCCTGGGAGAACGCAGCTGGCTTGGCCATGTGTGCCGCATGAAAGAGTGTCACATCTCCAAATATATTTCAAACGGACAACTGGCGGATGGTAAAAGAACAGCTGGGCGACCGCAGCTGAAGTTCAAAGATGTGTGCAAGAGTGACATAAAGATACTGGACATAAATCCAGCAACCTTAGAGGCTGAAGCTGCAGATCGCACTACGTGGCGATGTTCTCTACTGCGCCACCTCAGATTGGGCGAAAAGAAGTTCTCACAACGAGCAGCAGAGAATAAAAAACGCCGAAAGGAAGACCAGTGATGACTGAAGGGAACTCCCACTACTGTTAGTTAGCAATGAACGAGATTCTCGAATATGCTTTAGAGATTTCCCTATTCTTCGTCTTTAAACTTTATCGTTTGTTTGCTCGATATCAAGGACTCATTTCCTTATAATTAAAAAGCCTTTAAAATGGGAACCATCATTCAATCAATAGCATTTAGCTACCCAAGGAGCACAGGCCTTCAAGAAACACACGCCAAGTCCTCCTGTCACGTGTCATCAGCTTCTTCCACGTCTTCCTCATAATTTTCACTTCAGTCTCCAGTTTTCTTCTCCGTGTGTTTTTGGTCTACTTCTGCCTCTCGTACCTTGGAGTTTCCAGAACAAGGACTGCTTTGTAATGCTATCAACAGGTTTTCTCAGTGTGTGTCCTTTCGACTGCCAGCGTCTTCTTGTTCCACGGGCACTTGTCTAGTTCTTATCATCACTTCCACATTGGTGACCTTCTCACACTATTTCAATCCTTCTTGTCTACACAAGCATGTACGTATTTATGAATTTCTATATCTTTTTGGCTGTTGTTTTTATTGTTCGCAATGTTTCAGAGCTTTACAGTCTTGACATTTTTTCTTCTTCTTCTTCTTCTTCATTCGTCCTGAAAAAGGACGTTGGTTGTGTTATGTCCGTTTACAGTGGATGTGCGATATTTGCGCCTTTCGGTCGACACATCCGATTTCAGCCCGGCATTTTTTAGTACCGGGTTAGCCTTCCTTCTTCGATCCCTACTCTCTAAGCCAGACTGCAATGATGCAGCCTGTTTCCAGGACCAGCACTTGGCGGTGGAGTAGGGTCTTGGTCAGCTGACCCTGACACAAGCAGTCAAGCTATGAGTCGCTTGGTGCATTCCTAA
Organism: Oreohelix idahoensis; assembly: GCA_024509875.1. NCBI lineage: Eukaryota > Metazoa > Mollusca > Gastropoda > Stylommatophora > Oreohelicidae > Oreohelix > Oreohelix idahoensis. The sequence continues at coordinate 412,931 of JAMPIV010008704.1, forward strand.
CTTTTGATGCGTCTTAGGTCTAATGACATTGGAATTGAAGATTCTTATTTTTGTGTTGGACTTGTTTTCTCCTTATCCCCATGTTTCCCAATGTAATGAAAGCCCCTCCTGCTTATTGTATTTTCACAGTTTTTGTTGAAGTTTTTGTGGTAAATTTTTTTTCCAGGGTAGGGTAACCAGCCCCACGCCCAACTCTCCTTAGTTGCTTTATTTAAAACATGCCTGGTAGGGTACAGTGTTACTCTTCATTGTTCACTTTTGGTAACATATGGGGACCGTTACATATCTTCTCCCGTATCTTTTGTCAAAGAAAGGCGTATTACACTTTTTTCCCCTAACCCTGCCCTTTTAAAATGGGGAACGCAATTCACTTCATCGACTTTAGCCCTGGGTTGTTGTTTTTTTTTTACTTTTATTTAAATGGTGACGCCAAAGTTTACGCTGCAGTTTAGTTCCTTGAGGTTAGTATACTTACACATCTGTCATAGTTTACATTTTTTCTCCCAATGACATTATACATTTTTTACTTATTATATATGGAAGCTTGGTTTATGCGTTTAAAAATCATAATTATCAAGTTGTAATCCTGCGTGTGAATACGCGGCTAAACGAGTTGATGTTCTTTAATTCAGAAATTCAGTTTATAGTTACAAAACAGATTCATCCAAGCATATTATGTTTCACCCAAAGCATAGCACTGAACTTATAAAAAAATGTTATCGTCAGATCTGTTTTGACATGTTTTATATGACAGGCACATGCACAGTTGGAAAAAGAAATTTGAACACGACATGTGAATATGTCGTATAATGATACAGAAGTCTGTGTCAGTAACTATTAATAGTGTTCGTAGTATTAATAAATCACTGGAGATGAATTCTTAAGCTCTTTTTCTATCTATCTATCTATCTATCTATCTATCTATCTATCTATCTATCTATCTATCTATCTATCTATCTATCTATCTATCTATCTATCTATCTATCTATCTATCTATCTATCTATCTATCTACCTATCTATCTATCTATCTATCTATCTATCTATCTATCTATCTATCTATCTATCTATCTATCTATCTATCTATCTATCTATCTATCTATCTATCTATCTATCTATATATATATCTATCTATCTATCTATCTATCTATCTATCTATCTATCTATCTATCTATCTATCTATCTATCTATCTATCTATCTTTCTGTCTGTTTGTCTGTCTATCTATCTATATATCTATCTATCCATCCATCCTCCCGCCCGCCTGTCTGTCCGTATGTCTGTCTGTCTGTCTATCTATCTATCTATCTATCTATCTATCTATCTATCTATCTATCTATCTATCTATCTATCTATCTATCTATCTATCTATCTATCTATCTATCTTTCTATCTATCTATCTATCTATCTATCTATCTATCTATCTATCTATCTATCTATCTATCTATCTATCTATCTATCTATCTATCTATATATTTAAGTTTCTATCTGTCTATCTGTCAGTCTGTCTGTCTATCTGTCCCCTATCTTTATATATATATATATATATATATATATATATATATATATATATATATATATATATATATATATATATATATATATATATATATATATATATATATATATATATTCTCTGTCGATTTCAATCCCTTTAGGTAGAGAATTCCTCGTGCCTGTTTGAAAAAATGACGTTACTGAACATTTTTTATCAGCAGTTGGTGAAGATATTGCCAATAATCACAGGCAGATGGTAGACGTTTATGATAATGATAATAACTGAGTAACTCACCTAGAAAACTCTTTTCCTTGTCTCTTGATGAGCGTGTAGAAAGATTCACACATGAGAGGAAACAGAATACACAGAAGAAGCCAGTACATTTGGTTGTTCAGGTTGACCGTCACTCTCCACGTACACAACAGCACGTGAAATATAAGCAGACACCTCACAACTAACGCCTTTATAATACTAAACCAAGCCACCATTTTGTTAAGTTCTTGGTGGCTATACTTCTATTCCAGTTCAGAGTTGTGTACTACTTTTCCACCTGACTACTGTTGTCGCAACACCAACTTAAGTGTTGCTGTCATTTTCGACGGAGTCATCTGTCAAGTTATTTGCCTATGTTTTATCATAAGTATAATTGTGTCTTTACCTGCGATGTCAGGTTGATTAGGGGTTGTCTTCCCTTGTTTATTCATTCATTGTGTTTTGACCTTTAGGGTTAAAGGTTGACAGTTCGGGCGTAGGCCTATGGGAAGGTTTTTTAAGCGAGAGAGTTATACTTCCGGCAAGTCGGGAAGGTCCTGTTTTTCTGAAGGGACCAAGAGTCCATTGTTTTTCGGGGAGAATCTTCGAAGTAACTGCTATGGCAGTTTTCCCCAGTGAATCTCTGTGCGTCGGGATGACGACAGAATTCCTTGTTATGTTCTGAGGATTCATTTTCCAGGTAATACCGACCTTATGCATTATTACGCTTTTCGGTGGCAGAACATGTAAAAGGATTACTTAGTGTGAACTGCAGCTCACCGATCCTATATATTTCAGAACTTATATATTTGTGCTCGAGGTAGCCATCCAAGACTGTTAGTCTTTATATTGTCCAGAAATCCAGTGACGAAGATATATTGTGGGAACCGCAGATTGGCGGGATTTATGTCTACAATAAGCATTACTGCAGGGTTGATGATAACCTATTTAACAGAAGTACACAGCCGACGTCAGAACGAGGCCTGTGCTTTCGGCTATTATACTACAGCCTGATAATGTGCAATTGGCGGGGAATGCCAAGTTGCACCTATGTGTCAAAGTGACTAAGGCATCTGACGCGTTTAGTCAGAGATGCCAAGGGCGACGCTACGAACTGTCATTATTGAAGAACTTTGCTATTGACCATGCACGTCTACTCTGATGTTTACCTTTTTGAATGCCAAATGTATACCTATCGATTTCCGGTCAGCATGACCTTGTTACACTGACTGTTCCTGTTGATACTATGTGTGTTCTCGTCAATAAATGTTTTGAAACATGCCTGCAGTGTCCAAGCATCCTTGATTACTGCATGTGAGAGTATGGGTTGCAGGATCTACATCTATACGAGCCTAAACACATTCGCGCCTTCATCCGCACCCACACTCAGTTCATCATACGCTCGCACTACACATCTAACAACATGTATACTGTCTTGGGCCAGTGATCACCTCAACAAGAGAAACAGACAGTTACATTTCTGGTGGACCAGTTACGTGGGCTCTTAAGATACATTTCTTGTCGCCAATGTGGCCTGGAAACTTACATTTCTGATGGACCAGATCTGTGGGTTTAAAAAGAACAGAGCGAGCATTTGACATTATTGTTGACATTAATGGATCCAGAAATTTACATTCCTGGTTGGCTGTTACATATATGATGTCTCCAGTTTTGTCCAGAAATTTACAAGAAGGACAAGTACACATTACACTTCTGATCTGTGGGTCTAAGCTACACACGGGACAGCCGTAACACACGGCGCTAATTCTACACTTGCAAGTTTTGGCTACAACAGGACAGAAATAGGTCATCAACGGTTGACCTAGATAAACAGTGCGGGCATTTATATTATAATGCTACATAAACCACAACAAGACAAGTACTGAGGTTAACATCTAGGCATTTGCTACGTGGACCATAGCTGCATAGAAGTCGGGTTCCTATTGTGAACAGTACTGCTGGTTGTTACACGTTTCAGTCAACAACAGACTTTTCTATGTCCGAGCATTCAAGCTACATTGTTCGAGGTCAAGTGTTTGTAAACAGTACGTCGAAATTGTAAACATTCAATGTGCAAGTCGTAATTCGAGAAGGTCATAGTAACTTTGGTTCGTGAATACCACTTTATGCTACAGTGGATTTGACGTTCAGTGCGCGTTTGACATTTCGTTTCTGTGTTCGCAAGGAGCAAGAAATTTATTTTAGTTTCAGCTGTGACTGAACTTGTTCTGCAACACATTGAAATTGATTGCTATATGTTTATGTTACTTCTACTGTTTTTGTGTATTTTTCTGCGGGTTTTCGGTTGGTGGGTCTTACAGTAAATATGCCACTTAATCGAGGCTTACTGTAAGCGTTCTGTAGGTGCAAATTTTCTTAATTTGAAAATTTGCTAGTGACAATTGGTCGCTATTGATGTTAGCTGTGATGTAACTGTACTTAACGTTGTTTTTGTAATATTTTGTCTGTTTTTCAGTTTTGATTTTCGATTTGTTTTGTTTGTATTCTGTAGGTCTCTCCTTTCTTGTGTATTTCTCTACACATTTTTGGTTAAAACAGTGTTGCCATTTGTATTGTTTTGTATCTTTGTCTTTGTATTTTTTTTTTTGGTACTACATTACTGTCATGCACAGTCTACATACATATACTTGGTCATGTATTGGTAGTATTATTGATAAAGTAGACTCTTCATATAGAGTTTGTTAATAAAATATTATTATATAAGATATTTATACAAGTTCTTTGATAAAAGACTTGTTATCTACAAAGATTGAGACAAGGTGAAATACATATTCACGTTCTTTATAAAAAAGACTAGTGCCCATAGTGAGTGGGATATAAGGGATTTTTTTTCCACAGGTACTCAAGTGATTTTTGGGTTACATTATAAACAAGAGGACCATACAAAGTCTTTGTCTAAGACTAAGAGAGTGAAATAAAGTGAAGTGAGTATACAAGTCTAGCATTTCAGACTTGTCCCCCATTAAAGTGAGATAATTTAAGTTATTTACTTCTGCAAGTTACTGATCTCATTAGACAAGATGTCTACATTAGAGTACTTTATTACACAAGGGAAGGCCCTTGATAAAACTGGTCAACAGTTAGAACAATGGGCTGTTGCTCAGTATGACAAAGCATTAGCTGCTGAGAGAGAAAAGCTGCTGCAGAAGAAAAAAAAGCTCTGGCTGAAGAGAAAAGATTAGAAAGAGAAGCAGCTGCTGAACAAAAAAGACTAGACAGAGAAGCTGATGTTGCTGCGGAACAAAAGAAATTGCAGATGCAGGTGGAGGAAAGGAGATTTGAAGCTGAACAAAAAAGATTAGACAAAGAAGCTGCTGCAGAGGAGAGGAAAGCTCAAGCTGCTGCAGAGGAGAGGAAAGCTGAGGCTGAAATTAGAAAAATGGAACATGAGGAAAGAAAACAGAAGATGGAACTTGATGAAAGACTCGCAATTTTGGAGTTAGAGAAATTGAAATTGGCGAGTACGGGTGCTCAGCAAACAACTTCGAGTACGACAAAGGAGTTTGTTAGTAGGATTAAATTACCTCATTTCAATCCTTTAAAGGATGACGTAGCAGATTATCTAGATAGATTCCAATTTTTGTGCGATACGCATAACATAAAAAAGGAAAAATATGTTGAACAACTGATGCCATTTTTTACAGGTGACACAGTGACTACTATTATGACAATAGTCGAACATGAGAGGACTAATTATGATGTTGTCAGGGCAGCATTGCTAAAAAAATACCAACTAAAAGAGGAAGACTATCGTCTTCGTTTTAGGACAATGTTGCCAGAAAATGGAGTAGATTTCTCTGATTTTGTTACAAAGATACGTCGTACATTTACTCGATGGGTTGAGTTGTCTCAGACTGAGAAAACATATGAAGGTCTAATGGACTTATTATTGCGAGATAAGGTTTTGTCATCTGTTAATGATTCTTTTCTTGCATTCCTTCATGAGCGTAAGCCTAAAAACTTAAAAGATATGGAGGAATACTGTTGTCAGTATGCCACAGCACATCCCCATGCTACAGTTAGTAATTCTAAAGTGAAAGAAGGGTTGCCAGCTGCTTCGGCAACACCATATGGCCCTAATTTCAAAAAAAAAATTTCAGGGTGCTCAACAAAACTGGAATAGGGGAAGTAATCAAAATTACACTCAGAAGCGGAGTAATCCAACACATGATGGTTCTTCGTCTATGAATTGGAGACAAGATGGTAGTTCTCGTAATTTTAGTGGTAATAATTTGAGACACTTTCGCAAAGGCTATCCAAATAATAACTATTCAAATTTTCGAGGTAATCATTCTCGACGTCAAGATTATGACGATGGTGAATTTAGAAACCGGGATTCAAACCGGAATGATGATTACAGTAGACAATATGATAACAATTACAGGGGAAATGATAGTCGAAATAATTACAGGGGAAATGATAATCGAGGCAGACCTAGATTTAACAAGAAAAGACCTTTCCAACAGGCAAACTCTGCACAACAAGAGTTTGATGGAGCCTGTAATACAGTAAATGATAGTGGTAACTCTAGGGCTATCACTGGTTGTGCTTTCGATTTTGGGAGAGCAACTGAATGCCCCCAATGCTTAACATTGTTTGACTCATCGACTGTATCTACGCTAAGTTGTGGTCACCCTCTTCCTGCTCTACCTGCTACAGTTGCGCATGATGGGAGAGGATCTCTCATCTTACATAAAGGTCTAATAAATGATAGGCTAGTCTCAGTACTTTTCGATTCTGGATGTACTACCGTCGGGGTTAGGGAGTCTCTGATAGATCCTTGCTGTGCCACTGGAAAAACAATCAAATGTGTTACATTTGGTGGTACTATGGAAAGCTATCCTACTGCTATTATTAGGATTGACACTCCTTTCTTCACAGGAGAGGTCCATGCATGTCTTCTTCCTAATCCTATTGCGGATCTTATAATCGGTCGTATTCATGGGGTTAAAGAATGCACCCCGCAACAAATTTCTAGTTGGGAAGAAAAAAAAACATTCAAACGGTCAATGCAGTGGTGACAAGAGCTCAAGCTCTTAATCCCCCAACTTCATCTGATAATAGTAATGAAGTTGATAGCCAAGACGAGCACTTGGTGATTTCCCATGACTCGTTTGTTAAACGTCAAGAAGAGGATCCTTCTTTGAAGAAATTCTTCCTTCTTGCAAAGAAAGGGGATCCCAATCAAAATACGAATCACAAATCGTATATCACTATGAAGAATGGTATATTGGTACGAATGGTACAACACTCGGACAAGTCTATGCACTCGCAAATTCTTGTGCCTAAGTGTATGAGAGCCTTAATTCTTCGGCATGCACACGATTCTCAGTGTGCTGGACACATGGGTTTTTCCAGAACTAAAACTAGAGTCCTTGCGTCCTTCTTTTAGCCATTCGTGAATAAAGACATCCGAATTTATTGCCGATCTTGCAAAATTTGTCAAGAGGTCAAGTCTAGGGGTCCGAGACATGCTGCTCCTATTCAGGCTGCAGATATTCCGATTCGGCCGTTTCAGAAAATGGCTATAGACATCATTGGTCCGTTCAAGATTAAGTCAGCCAGAGGACACCAATTGATCCTCACTTGCGTGGACATGTGCACGCGTTGGCCAGAGGCTATTCCTCTGAAGAGCATATCAACTGTCGATATCGCTGATGCTCTTTGGCTCGTATTTTCTCGTCTGGGATTCCCCGGAGAAATACTGTCGGATCACGGCACTCAGTTAATTTCGGACGTTATGTCTCAGGTAATGGCTACGCTAGACATTAAAAGGTCTCTCAGTAGTATTTATCATCCAATGTCCAATGGATTGGTAGAACGTCTTAACAGGACACTAAAGAACTTACTTGGCAAGATAACGGAGGATCATCCTGAAGATTGGGACAGGGTTTTACCTGCAGTCCTCTTTGCCTATAGAGAGGTTCCCAACGAGCATACAGGGTTTTCTCCTTTCGAACTTGTCTTTGGCGCGCAACCGCGCGGTCCGATGTCCTTGTTACACGATTTGATAACTTCCGATAATATTGACGATGATACACAATCGTCATATGAATATGTCATAGCTCTTAGAGAAAAGATTATCGAATCGTGCAGGTTAGCAACTTCATCTTCCGAATTTGCGAAAGAAAAAGCTAGGCGATTTGCTAATAAGAAAAGACGCCTACGTCAACTTTGTCCTGGAGACAAAGCATATGTCTTACTGCCCTCAAGAGAGAATAGACTTCTCATTTCATGGAAAGGTCCATACACTATAGTCTCAAAAATTTCCGATGTCGACTATATTGTCGATGTAGATGGAAGGCATAAAACCTTCCATATAAATATGCTAACAGAGTTTATTGAACGTCCAGACTATTTGCAGCCTATTTTCCAGGCGACGGACGACTCTCCAGTCCAACATGGTCACATCTCATCCCTGTCCGTTATACAGGATGAGGAAACTATTTTTTCTGACGTGAATTTACCTCTTCCTGCGATTCCACTTACTTCAACGGAATCGTGGAGAGACGTTACAGTCTCTTCCAACTTGTCTTTTGAGGAACAGCGTCAAGTATCCTCTACGTTACAATCATATCAGGATGTCCTTACCGACATTCCTGGACACACAGATGTCATAGAATATGACATCATACTTACTGATCGTAATCCGATCAGAGTAAGACCATACCCAATACCTATTCATTTTCAAGCACAAGTCGAGAAAGAATTGAATGAAATGATTCAACTACAAATAATTGAACCATCCACTTCAGCTTATTCTTCGTCGATAGTTATTGTTCGAAAGAAAGACAATAACATACGTCTTTGCGTTGACTATCGCAAATTAAATCAAGTTACGAAGTTCGATGCTGAACCTATGCCGTTATTAGATGATCTACTTATTAGACTTTCTAAAGCTAAATTCTTTACTAAACTAGACTTGTCGAAAGGTTATTGGCAAGTCCCACTGACGGAACAGAACACTATTTGGGTCTAAAGGAATTGCTATCTACTCTACGTGAGCATAGTTTGACTGCTAAACCCTCTAAAGCTTTTGTTGGGTTTAGTGAAATTTCCTTCCTAGGTCATCGAGTTGGTCATGGTCTGTTGAAGACAGAGGACCAAAACATTTCAAAGATATTAAATATCTCGGTTCCGAAGACGAAAAAGCAAGTGCGTAGTCTCTTGGGATTGATACAATTCTATGGAAGATTCATTGAGAATCTGTCCTCCATTATGGCACCACTTTCAACGTTATTGAAAAAAGGTTCTCCTAATATGGTGCGTTGGTCCCAAGAATGCCAATCTTCATTGGATCAGGTTAAGAATTTGTTCTCATCTCATCCTATCTTAAGACTACCAACGATTGATAAGACTTTTGTCCTTCGTAGTGATGCCTCTTCCACTGAGATTGGAGCGGCACTAATGCAGGAATATTCAGGAACTCTGCATCCTGTAATGTATATTTCTAGGAAGCTAAATGCGGCAGAAAGGAATTACTCGGTTTTAGACCGTGAATTGTTGGCTATGGTTTGGTCCATTCTTAAGCTACAAAGGTTCCTTCTGGGCGCGCATTTCTTTATGGAAACCGACCAAAAAGCTCTTACGGCTATGCAAAGTAAGGATTTGAAGAGCTCGAGATCTACTCGTTATGCTATTGCTCTTCAGCCTTTCCATTTCACGGTGCGAGCTATCCGTGGTTCGGATAATGTGATGGCGGACATATTGTCTAGATGCCCACATGATTCCAGTTAAATCTTGTGTCCTAGTTTTTCCTGATATACTTTCAGACTTAGGTCTGTCCTTAATATCATAATATGTTGTAATACAAATGTATTTGGATGATGTTTAGATAATTTAACAAATTTCATTTTGTCCATCCATCAGTGATATGTGGCTAAAATAGCATTGACATTTGTATATTGCTATGATTATATTATTTAGTAATGTTTGATATATGATTGGTATTGCCAGCAACTTAGGTTTCTTGAATGGTATCCCTTAGTTTGTTTGGCTTAAAGGAAATATTTTCCCCTATGTTGAGAGATGATTTGTATTCTCTTCAGACGCCTTATTTATGCGTCTATTGTACCTGATATTAGGTTCAGTTTTTGCATGAGCACAGAAGTGATACTGGTGCTATCTTGCTCATGGACATATTTAAAAAAAAAAAATTTCATTTTTTTTTTTACAGGGGGGTGGTAGTAATGTTGCTGTCATTTTCGACGGAGTCATCTGTCAAGTTATTTGCCTATGTTTTATCATAAGTATAATTGTGTCTTTACCTGCGATGTCAGGTTGATTAGGGGTTGTCTTCCCTTGTTTATTCATTCATTGTGTTTTGACCTTTAGGGTTAAAGGTTGACAGTTCGGGCGTAGGCCTATGGGAAGGTTTTTTAAGCGAGAGAGTTATACTTCCGGCAAGTCGGGAAGGTCCTGTTTTTCTGAAGGGACCAAGAGTCCATTGTTTTTCGGGGAGAATCTTCGAAGTAACTGCTATGGCAGTTTTCCCCAGTGAATCTCTGTGCGTCGGGATGACGACAGAATTCCTTGTTATGTTCTGAGGATTCATTTTCCAGGTAATACCGACCTTTATGCATTATTACGCTTTTCGGTGGCAGAACATGTAAAAGGATTACTTAGTGTGAACTGCAGCTCACCGATCCTATATATTTCAGAACTTATATATTTGTGCTCGAGGTAGCCATCCAAGACTGTTAGTCTTTATATTGTCCAGAAATCCAGTGACGAAGATATATTGTGGGAACCGCAGATTGGCGGGATTTATGTCTACAATAAGCATTACTGCAGGGTTGATGATAACCTATTTAACAGAAGTACACAGCCGACGTCAGAACGAGGCCTGTGCTTTCGGCTATTATACTACAGCCTGATAATGTGCAATTGGCGGGGAATGCCAAGTTGCACCTATGTGTCAAAGTGACTAAGGCATCTGACGCGTTTAGTCAGAGATGCCAAGGGCGACGCTACGAACTGTCATTATTGAAGAACTTTGCTATTGACCATGCACGTCTACTCTGATGTTTACCTTTTTGAATGCCAAATGTATACCTATCAATTTCCGGTCAGCATGACCTTGTTACACTGACTGTTCCTGTTGATACTATGTGTGTTCTCGTCAATAAATGTTTTGAAACATGCCTGCAGTGTCCAAGCATCCTTGATTACTGCATGTGAGAGTATGGGTTGCAGGATCTTCATATATACGAGCCTAAACACATTCGCGCCTTCATCCGCACCCACACTCAGTTCATCATACGCTCGCACTACACATCTAACAACATGTATACTGTCTTGGGCCAGTGATCACCTCAACAAGAGAAACAGACAGTTACATTAAGACATTGTTGTAGTCTCTTCATTCACTACAGCTAACAAAGCACTGGAAGTTATTCGTTTCGCCAATGACAGCCCATATGTCATTTACACGCATAATTCTAAATTGTAAGCTAATGAAAGTTTTCACAAGATAAGTTTACGGAATATTGTTCTACTTTTAATGTTTCCCATATTTGTCGTAAACATTATAGATCCAGATAACTGTGAATTTCCACCGTTATGCGTGTCAGCCTATTCGATGTATGTAGCGAAGAAAAATCATTTTGAATGTTTTGTAATCTTCAGATCTTCAGAAAAAGATTATATTGTTAATTTTAATTTTCCATGTTACACTCGAGACATAATAGACACTTCTGGATTTAAACGGTTCAAATGGTAGAGAATAAATAATTTCTGGATTTAATTGCTGAAATAACGGACAACTAAATACTTTCTGGATCTCAGCAGATGACATAATAGACACCAAATACCCTCTTGATTTAAACGGCTGAAATAATAGACACTAAATACCCTCTTGATTTAAACGGCTGAAATAATAGACACAAAACACTTTCTGAAATGAGAAGAAGACGCTGGCGATGGACAGGACACACAGAAACCTGTTGATAGCATTACAAGGCAGTCCTTGTTCTGGAATCCCCAGTGAAAGAGAGGCAGAGGTAGACACAAAAATACACGGAGAAGAGACTTAGAGACAGAAGAGAAACTGATGAGAAAAACGTGGAAAGAACTTAATTAAGCTGATAGCACGTGTTTGTTGAAGGGCTATGTAGTCCTTTTATATTTCTCAATGGAGCACAGCGTTGGCAATAGTATCTCTCTACAGATTTCTTCTCCTTTAGTTCTGTCCGATAAGCCTCAATTTGCTTTGGCTTCCGCGTCTAACGTTCCTCCCTAGGTTCTAAATTTTTGCCTGCTTATTCTTTCTTTCCTTTGTGGGTTTACTGTAAAAGACGTGTTTATTTGGACTCGTATTTTTTTACAGTATATTCTATTCAGCTGCACTTTCTTTCCCTGACACCAGTTGTTTTAGCTATTAGTGTCTTAATACACCTCAAGTGTCACTGTGTGGACACTACATTTACATATTCCATTGATAGAGGTGGCATTAGTGTCTTAACACACATCAACTGTCACTGTGTGGACACAACATTTACATTTTCCATTGATAGAGGTGGCAATAGTGTCTTAACACACCTCAACTGTCACTGTGTGGACATTACATTTACATATTCCATTGATAGAGGTGGCATTAGTGTCTTCGAAAGTTTATAATTCTCTGGGACGTTTTGTTATCCATTTTTAAAAAACCTGAACGCTACCTGCTGGCAGCGAAACTTCACAATTGTCAAAGATGGAACTATGTACGTTGAGCAGGTAAACCAACATTTTCCAAACTTGTACAAAATCATTTACTTACTTAGTCGTTCCTCCTCTAGCCTGGGGTGTAGAGGTTTGCCAGAGAGAGCGCCATACTATCCTATCGGCTGTCTTCCTCCTGGATTGGTTCCAACCTAGTCCTCGATCTTTTTAGAGATTGTCTAATTGTGTCCTCCCAGCGAACTCTGGGTCGTCCTAGAGGTCTGGTCCCTGGCTTTTGGTTACCCATATGTGTGTTGGTAGCCGATCTTCTCACATTCTGCAGACATGACTGAACCATCTGATGATCTTAAAAGTGGCGAACTGGTACGGATTACGAACTACGACTTATGGATCATGGAACATGTATGGGAAAGAAGAGGTGCTGGTGAAGGAGATGGGGAAAGCAAACCGCTCGCACAAATGTAAATATAAGATGTCAATAAAATCGATGTGCAACTTTAAACTTTAATAACTTTAGATATATACAAGACAGAGGAACACTGTAATCAGCAAATAAACGCATAATTTATACATTTTAAAAATCTTAATGTTATCGATTTTATGTTAATATTTTTTAAGATCCTGTAACTGAATGAAAATGGTGACAGTAAAAGACAAGGTTAACTGTGTGTTGGAAAATCTGGATGAATGATGTGTCACGAAAGATGGTAGTTATGCTGAAGCCTAAAAATGCTAACTGTATTGCGTTTAAACTTATTTACTTACCTACTTACTTAGTCGTTCCTCCTCTACCGTGAGGTGTAGAGATTTGGAAGAGAGAGCGCCATTCTATCCTATCGGCTGTTTTCCTCCTGGCCTGGTTCCATTCTATTCCTCGGTCCTTTAAAGATTGTCTAATGTTGTCCTCCCAGCGGACTCTGGGTCGTCCTGGAGGTCTACTAGATCCGTGGCTCTTAATTTCCCATGCTTGTAGGGGAAGCCGATTCGTTTATACTTCATAAAGTAATTATGTTTTTATATGCCGTTTACAGTGTGCTTCTATCATGTGCATATTCACAATTATTAAAGTTAAAATTTGCACAAGAACTTTATAGACACCGTGTACATAACAAATAATTATATCTTCTCAATGTATCGGTTAACACTAACATTTCAGTGTATCATGTAATACTATATCGTCAGATTCTACCACAAAATACATTTTTAAATCAGTATAACTATCGTCTCAATGCATCACCTATTTCAATCCTCGGACATAATTTACACTAAACTACGTGTGCTCAAAACTGGGTCCAAACCAAACCTTGCTTAGTCAATCCTATGAAACGTTTAACACTGACATTAACTTTCTATTAGACTATTCAAGTCAAGTTCATTGAGAGAAACTCCATTTCATACTCGGATAACTGCGAGAAGTACATGCCTGCAAGTGGAAATTCCGTTAATACATTTCCTACCTGTGATCGCAAGGTGCGGGAATTGGGCGTACACCAGGTCAGAAAGTAGTGTATTAGGCGTTGCTTCGGGGAGCCAGGGCTGGATTAAGCCAAGAAGGTCCTCTGGGCTTTTTGGTGTTTGGGCCCCCCTTTACCTAATAGGAAATAATTTTATTTTTTTTTTTCAAACCCCTTAGGATGGTGGTGGTATATAATAATAGCCCCTTCAGTCATAACTGACTATGGGAATGCGCCCCTGAGGTGACAGCCCTCAGCTGCTTATTTTCCTGGTGCTCCTTTCAACGTTTTCTCCTCACCTCTGCTTCTTGTGTGAGCCTCTCTTCGCCCAATCTGAGGTGGTGCCGTAAATAGCATCGCCACTTAGTGCGATCGGCAGCTTCATCCTCCCATGTTGCTGGATCCATGTCCAGTGCCCTCATATCTCCCGTGTTTTGCCGACACCTATAGGGTGAAGCTGGAGTGTCCTCTCCAGGGCGCGAGCTTGGGCACAGTTATATGGAATCAAGCTGTTGCCCATGCAGCATGTTCCCCCTCTCCACACAGCCGGTAGATCCAAAGGAACGGCAGTAGCCGATACAGTTTGGTACCAGCCATGTCGCAGGAGTTGCCAGAATAATGTCGAATCGACATTAGACTGCCTTAGGGACTCCGACTCCGGATTTATCCTCAGGGTTTACTCCAGAAGCCAATTCCATAAATGGATATTCCCGCAAGGCAGCGGTGGTTTGAATTCAGAGTTCCTTCTTTTAGATAAGCTACCAACCAAGGATCACGAGCCCTATCTGCCCGAAGCTGCTGGTTTTAAGGCGCCAGTCGCTTGCCTTTGCCCCTTCTCCCGTCAGTGGAAACAGTTCCGCCGGGCTCAAATTGAGCCTCACGTGAAGGCCGGGAGCTGGACTTGGTTGTCAGAGGCTGTTTGAGGCGCGTGCCATAGAAGTATTTTATCTGCAGTGAGAGCTTATCCTCACTACAACTCCCGGCAATAACAACCTTTGGAACTTGGTGGTGGTATATACTAGTATTATTACTAGACTGGTGTGACAGGGTATGGTAATGGTAGACACACATGAACAAACATAGATTAAAACACATAACTAAAATCATAAGCATGCATAAGATAACCTAGGTAAGGTGTAACTAATACATTCTTCTTCTTCTTCTTCCATCCTTAGCCATCGACCGTCAAAGCAGTCAATGGCCATCACGCCTAGTGGCGTCTTATAGGGCAGCAACAAATAGATTGATCTTGCCCATTATTACTGTGTCTCTGAATTCTTTTGTAACACAAACGTTCAAATACAAACCAAAAACGATTTTTGTTTTTCTGATCTCATTTTTCTGCTATAAAAGGCAAAGGTTTCAATAATGAAAAAAACAGTCTGCAGCCAGAAGATGTAGTGCTCACAAGACATGCGCCATGGCGGGCACTCTGCCCAGCCTGTATATAGCTGTATTATAAGTGTTCAAACCTGATGCAAGTGTTAGAAAAGTGCAAGATACATAAATTAATATTGGAATATGAGATTACGGACAAGACGAATTGTTTCAAGCAACTGAATACTATAATAGCTTAAAGTTAGCTGACGTCTAACATAGGTACTTTATTGAAGAAATTGCGTAAATTGTGAATTTCACACGGACAAGAAAGTTTTCAACATGTCTCTGAATCTGACTAAAAGAAGTTGACTCGCCGGAGTATAGACTTATGAATGCCTTATCATCATAAGAACCTGGACATACATTTCTCGGGGAAAATAGTCAGTCTCATGTAGTGCTCACAAGACGTATGTCAACAAATAGGCATTCTTGCGGTAGCAAGCCTATAGATATCTGGTATAACAGATAGTTGACTATTGACTCCAGACGGAGTATCAGGGCAAGAGGTTACTTGAAATGCACTAACGTACTTTGTTAACATTTTTGTGAAATCGTGTCGGATGTCCGATAACGTGCAGATTGCTTCTAAGTTTTAGAGAAGCCCTTGCGTGAATATAGAGCAGAAACATTTATAGCTACAGAATTGTGAAAGAAGTGATCTTAATTTTTATAAGAGCTCACTGAGCGTATTGCTTCGTTAAGTGACATTTTTATTCGTGTTGTGAATATCTGTTATGAATAACACTTGCGCCTAGAGAATCTGAAGTTCCAGTAGATGGTCATGCCATCATGCAAGAAGCATTAAATAATGCTGAAGAAACTGGAATTATAGAAGCACAGCCAAACCAAGAAGAAATGTTAGATGAGGTCGCCTTTGAATTTAACGCTAATTACGAAGGTGAAATTTATCGAGATGAGTACATTGTAGTTCATTTTTATCATAGTGAAGAAAAATAAGAACAACCGGTTGAGGTCCCACATTGGGAGGTGTTAAGAGAAATTATCTTTGAGAATATAACAATGACACTGATGAACGGTTCGATCATTTATTAGATATTTTAGGTTTTCAAGAAGGAAATTAAACTAGTAGAGTGTATTCTCGTTATTCTACATATATTGATCCTTATTGAGCTGTTGTGAATTATTTTATTGAAGTTTTAATTCTCAAAGTTGAACAGTCATTAAATGTTAACACAATCTGAAGACCTCGTTTCTAGATTTTGTGAAGTTCACAAGTTGAGAATTGTGAATTGCTATAGTGTTATCTAAGAGCGTATAACTCAGAAGAAAGTTGAAGATTGAAACTGAATCCACTAATCACGCCATATCCAGCAATAGGTTATACTAACCTTAAAGGCCAAGTAATTCCTGACAGTAAACCTGGGTTGAACACAAACAAGGAACCTTCCATCTCTAGCTAGCGTTACCTTGAACCAAAACGGACCTGAACGAAGACTGAACTGTCTGAAGGGACATTTTATGTGGAGACATGATACATAACATAGACTCCTTCAGTTCTCAGAAGTGCAAATTACATAAACATTTACATTAAAAATAATCTCATACATTACAAACACCACACCGGACCCTGATACACTGGTATGTTAGTTTGTTAGCTTTGCTTACCTCTTTTATTAGTAATTAAGTCTTATTAACGTTTATTAGTATAGCAAATAGTTCATGCACCGTTGTGATTTTGTCGCGGTGCGTTATGTCTTTTAAGTGATTTTTGCTTATAACTGTCTTTTTCGAACGTTATGAATGCGATTTTACCGTGCAAACCGTTTCTTTTTGTACATAATGTCGTGAGAAATTCTAATCCACATATCTAAATTAAAAAGTAAATGTAAAGCCTAACGAATTAATTCAATAAAAGGAAAGAAGAATGGTAAAAGAACAGTGCGGTCACAATAGCGTACGCCTGTGTTATAGAACGTCATGCTAGTTAAACAAGAAAATCCCTTTTTATGCTCCGTCTGCATAATTGTAACGCTTTCACGTTTGATAGTAAAGCCTACTGCATCAAATACACGCGTTCTAAAAATAAAACTAGTACTATATTTTTTGTACGACCTTGAGATAGACACACTGCGTAATGACCTGATTTAATATTCCATTAATGCCATTTTATGCACTACGTAAACGAAAAGACAGACGGGCTTAGGATAGAGAGAGAGAGAGAGAGAGAGAGATATGTACGGAGGAACGAATGCAATACTAACACGCCGTCTCGCGATATAAAATTAATGCCACCCCACGCGATAGGCCTGCAGGCTTGATTTTTTTCAAATAAACAGTGACAAAAAACACTACCAATACGAGGTAAGGTTTTAAAAAACATGGTTAATGCTTATTAGGAAACATGACCCAATACTGTTTTACGTCTGAAATCCTGACAGTACAGAAGACACCCCATCGTATAGAAGTGAACGGGTGGTAGAAGAAAATACATATTTTGAATGCAGCCACTTAGCTCCCTTAAACTTATATATTTGGGTGCCTTAGGACTTGCTGACAAAGAATATGTTAGGTGTTAAGCAATTAGTTTAATAATTAACTAATTATAGCCAAAATACTATAGTGGTGTTGTCTGACAACACAGGATCATATTTGCTCATAATGGCGTGTTTGGACACTGCTTTAGAGGAAATGAGGCCACCACGTTAAATCCGATTTTATTGGCTAGAATAAGATGTAAGGCGAAACATGATTAGTCGACTGTTAATACTATTTTTAGTTGTTAATGGAAACGGTAGGAAGGGTACTTTTTTTCAAAAGCTTTTGTAAACATGGTCTCATTGGCTAGACCATTTGATATAGTCAATTAGGAGCGTCTGTTCAGTGCCATTTTTTGAAAATAAACTTTGTAGAAGCAAGTGCGTTGAGAACCAGCTCATATTTTTCTAATAAAAGCCTGGGACAGAGGCAGATCGGAATTGTGCCACAACTCATCGCCAGTCAACGTATTTGTTTAATATTTCCTTGAATTGTGGTAAGCTAGACCTATTTCCAACATATATATGTATATATATTATATGAAAATTGAATATTACATGATAAATTGTGTCTGTATGTGTGTGGCTCAGTAATAAACAAGAGGCAAAACCTAGATATTGCTCCACCATGAACAAAACTTGTCGGGGAGGAGACTAACTGCATGGGATTGCCAAATAGTACTATGACACCTATCTCATTGAATAGAAGGAAATAATGCTGGAATTGCAGAGGCGTTGTAACCATTAGGGAGAGGAATACTGGTGTATATTGTCACATGAGAAGCTAGCAGTTGGCCTACAGCGCTGAACTCTGTGTTTGTTATGTATTGTGCTTCAGTTTGGAAATAGATTATAAATTAGTTCTGAAGTAGGAGGTACAACCTTCTTGTTTCAGGGACCGTGGTACTAAAGTATTAAAGCAGCACCTGGTCTGAGTTGTGCTGAATCCAGAGGCAGGTAGCATACTCCTTGGTCAAGATATCGACCAGTGTTGTTTCTCAAGAATACGGTGAAGCAAGCGAGCAGAGGAGACTGTTTCCTGCCGCCCACACAGAAGTAAAGATTTCGTTGGCCAGAGCAGCTC
>JAMPIV010008705.1:600000-1057832 GCA_024509875.1 Oreohelix idahoensis
CCGGAGCGAGTTAAAAGAGGGAAGTTAGTCAGCGGCAGAGAAGATTTCGACAGTAAATCAAGCACCGAATTCAGGAGCAGGGGAGAGGGTTAACATCCCTGGGTCCTGATAGTAACGAGAGAAGAGAGTAGCGGAGACGCCGCATCATCAGTCCTCGAGTGTTAGAGAGACACTGAGACCAAGAGAGATAGAGAGATAGAGGAGGGAGAAAATAGACAGTACCAGTAGGGTCTGTTCAGTATTCATTTGACAGATAGACCCTGAGCCATCAGCTAAAGCCAAGTCTATTATTTTAGCAGTTTCAGTGGTGTAGTTATGGGCGCATATCGCCTAACAAGTGGAAAGCTGTGTAGACGTTTCATTGAGGAAGAGTCAACCGAACTGAGACAGTAGTAATCTTATTAGTGGTAGAGAGTGGAGGCTAAAGTTGACAGCCCCACCAAATTAGATTTGTTTTTAATCACTAACCATTTTTATTGTTCCTCAGCAGGGTGACAGAAAGAGTGAATGTGATTTGGGTTTTTTTTTTGGTCTCTCGTGTCTTGCAATTTAATCGTTACTTGTTTTCAGGCCGTGCAGCAGTGCACGCTATCGACTGACTTGATGACGTATAATGCCATTTTTATGTTTTCTTGTATGTAAATAAATATATACATATATTATTTACTGGATCAGCTTCTATTCTATACTATACCTACATGTGGTCTGTATAGTGGTGTCTGTGGTCGTTTTTTTTTACACCTTATCTCCTTGTATTTAAAGGAAGTCAGAGGAGGGTGAGATTATAGCCAGTTTGACGTCACGAAGCGGCAAGGGCGAGTCAAAACCTGGTTTGATCCCTTGAGCCAATAGTCTCACCTGTCCACAGGCATGTCATTTTCCATCTAAATTCTATCCTCTCAGACTTTCTCATACTAGGGTCTTGTTTTCATTCAGGCAAACTCTATAAACGTAAAACCACTTCGTGACAAGTGGGCGGCAATCGTCCGGTGGATCATTCTGTGGAGATCAATTCTGTGATCTAGATTCATAGAGTGTCTCTAGGAAGTTTCTGAGAATAGAGTTTCTTTAAATATCCCCTAGACTTGAGCTATTAGAACTGATCCAGTATAGGTTTTTCCACAGGTTGCAGTCTAGTAGTTTTTTGGTGGTATTTTTGATTTATATGACTAAGAGGTAATTGATGGCATACCGACAAATTTTTCTTTAACAAGAAGGTAATTTAGTTTTTTGTAGCTTCTTAACTACATTTTTTTCAGGTTATTATTCAGACTTAGTGCTAGTCTAAAGTCACGAAGCGGCAAGGGGAGATTCAAATCCTGGTTCTATCCCTTGAGCCAGTAGTCTCATCTGTCCACAGGAATGTCATTCTCCATCTAAATTCTATTTTCTCAGACTTTCTCATACTAGGGTCTTGCTTTCATTCAGGCACACTCTATAAAATTAAAACCACTTCGTGACAATGGCCACTGATTGTTTTGTCAATCAGCGGCCAAGGACGCAAGTAGAAGGAGGGTTGGGAATGGGTCTGGTTACTTCATCATGTAGAAACATTAGGCTACAAAACTTCAGCAAACTTCTCTGTATCCTTTTGATTATATTTCTTTGTTCATTAAGTTTTCTCAAGCATTCTTCTTCATTTGTTATATTAACCTGTCAGGAAATTCTTAGTATTTGTCTCAGAAGCCACATTTTTGTTACCTCGCATAATAAACTCTTGTAAGTCTTGTGCATTGTAATTTTTTCCCCCACTCACTTGTCTTGATTGCTTGAAGTCATTAATATTTTCTTTCCCTATTTCCACATAGTATCCTGCCCATGGTCTCAACATCTTCATCATCCTTTAGATCCCCACAGAGCATAGGCCTTCAGCAAACTTATGCCAAGTCATCCTGTGCCATCCTATCAGTTCAAAGTCTTTTCATGTCTTCTTCATCCCCTTCACGTCTGTCTCCAGTTCTCTTTTCCATGTGTTCTTTGGTCTCCCTCTACCTCTCTTACCCTGGGGATTCCAGAACAAGGACTGTCTGGTAATGGATAGGACACACACTGAGGTAACCTGCTGATAGGACACACACACTGAGGTAACCTGCTGTTAGGACACACACACTGAGGTAACCTGCTGATAGGACACACACTGAGGTAACCTGCTGATAGGACACACACACTGAGGTAACCTGCTGATAGGACACACACACTGAGGTAACCTGATGATAGGACACACACACTGAGGTAACCTGCTGATAGCAGGTGTCATCTTCTCATCATGTGGACTCAATAATCTTTTTCAGATTTTTATCCACACAAAAATTGTTTTACTTAATCTTTCAGTTCCTTCTTCTTGGACCCCATCTGCCTCCATAGAAATTACATTTAATAATAAATTTTGATTTTATTTTCTTTATGTGTGTAATAATGCTTGTTTTATTGCTTGAGTCAGAAGTTTACCGAAAGACCTTTTCTTATTATGTTATATTGAGGATGGTAATTGTGATTATGAAAGAGTATTATAACAAATTATTTTAAATCTTATTTTATTTTTCTATTTAAAAAAAAACAAAAAACCAGAATGCAAACTCCGCCTTTAATCAGAAGTCCTCAGATGGTGAAAGAGAAGATTAGTTTACTAGAGGTCAGTACTTTGCCAGTTTTTTAAAATCCAGTAATTTAAATTGCTTGCTTGTTATACCATGACTAAAGGTGTTAGCTCATTGGTGCAGTGACCGTGTAATAAAACAGGGATTGTTTCCCCCCTCACCCCTACCTTCCACATTCTGAAATGTAGATTATGCAGACGTGGTGATACCCTGTGCAAACTAGACAAGAAACTTTCCCGCTGAGCTCTATATGTCCTCCATGTAATTTTTGGGCTACCCCAGTACACTGCATGTCAAATTTTGGTTGTGGAGAAAATTTATGTGTAGGTCTATAAATAAGGTAAAATCATAACTGCTTGTGATAAGCTGATAGTTCTTTCTGCATATGGTAGGAAATCAGTTGAACATTTAATTATTTCTGACACACACCCAAAAAAAAAATGGAAATTGAATGATCTTTTGATAAAAGTGCAAGATGTGTGTAGTAAAAAAATAGTTTTGATGAAAAAGATGAGTTTGTGGGAAAGAACAGTAATAAACATTATATATTTATGGTTCATGATTCATTGTGTGTAATGCTGTCATTCTGTTCAAGAAAAGACACACAAGAGGAGCTTCCAACAGTAATTGTGGCAAGGTCAAAATATGTAGGTAGCATGATATATATGGCTTGTCGTCTAAGGTACCAGAGCCAATGAAGCTTCCAAATATTCAATATTGAAAATGGCGTAAAATCGTGCCAACAATATAGACTGTACCCAAAACATCCTTGGCGTACATATATACATTTATTATCAATTACATCAATGCATTTTGTGATTCCACCATCCTACAATATCCTCAGTAACACAATGGTTATTATTATAGTCCTTGACCACATATGGTTTCATATAAGAACTGCCATACAAGGCATATACACAATCCTATGTGAGTTCCAAGTCGGAACACTTTCAAAACGCAGTTAGTCCTTCAGTGGACATGTAAACAAAGCTAGTGTCGCTAAGTCAAACAAAGCGACGTCATGTGCGAACTATGCATAACGACTACAAATAGGTGCCACACTTGTGAGCATTCAGTAATGTTCCTCACAACTCACAACATGTGGCATGTAAAGGGCATACGTCCACGGTAATCATTTTCATTTTTGCTCCACTGCATCTGGTCCCTTTACAGGAAACCTGCACCAAGCAGTCACATATTCTTGCTGTTGTGGTTTCTGTATTGATTTGTTTTACATGATAAGGTCGTCAGCCTCATGCACAACCTGATATTAGTTGTCTTGTACGACCTACCTGAGGGAGCAGTAATCATATTCTTTCTTTGTCTTATCAGAGACCTTGGGGAACTATGCGGGGCTTCTTGCAAAAGTATATTAATAAACTTCGTGCATCATCAAGTCTTTAGCATACTTTGCTGTAACAAATTTGGAGGTTTTGCTGAACTGTCTTTTTAATAATTAAGGTGCGAAGAAACAAAATGGCTTAAAAACAATGTTTAACTAGTTTCAAATCCTGGAAAAGTATTTCCTGCTTTATGTGCCGGAAATAAATATGATTTAAATTACTACATTAAAAAAAAAAATATGGTTTAAAAAAATAAAATTTAAAAAAAGCAGTGTCATGAAGGTTAACTATAACTATTCAACAAGCTTGCTGAGATGAGCTTACAATAATATTGGGGTCATCAGAGCTGGCTCTTCGGCAGGATGGTGGTGCAGCCGCATCTGCTGCCATCTTGGGGGAAGGGGAGCACCAAAATTGTTTTTTAAATTGCAGAAATTAAAGTGTGATCAAAGTCAGTAGCATATAGATATTGTGAATACTACCAAACAAAATATGAACATTTTTCCTGGCACTAGAATATATTGAGATTACTATCAAACAAAATATGAACATTTTCCCATGCACTAGAAGATATTGAGATTGTCATCAAACAAAATATGAACATTTTTCCATGCACTAGAAGATATAGAGATTGTCATCAAACAAAATATGAACATTTTTCCAGGCACTAGAAGATATTGAGTTTGTCATCAAACAAAATATGAACATTTTTCAATGCACTAGAAGATATAGAGATTGTCATCAAACAAAATATCAACATTTTTCCAGGCACTAGAAGATATAGAGATTGCCATCAAGATTTTGAAGGGTGGTGACATGTCAGAGAACCCTGTAGACAGACATTACCATCAGCTGCATTGTAGTTTGAACTGCATCGACCATAACTCAGAGGAATTTAAGGTAAGATTTACTCTCGAGATCAAAAAGAAGACTTTTTGCTCTAATCTGGTTTAGTCACAAACTGAAATCTCTCTTCTTTGCATTAGCTCATCTTTTAATGTGGTGCTTGTCTCTCCGTGGCACATACAAGGCCTTCTGGTTATTATACATTTTAAAAATGTTTTTTAAATCATTCTTTTTTTTAAGTGTCAGTTCTAAACATTTTTTAATGAACTGGGGACACAAAGCATTCTAAGTTGTTGATTTAAAAAGTTTGAAAGAAATAGTAGGAAATTTGTTCTGGAAAAGGCCTGGTCACACATAGTGAGTGCTTAGAGCTGCATCAGGTTGAAGGAACCCACCTTTTCTTTGGTGGCTGTGTTGGTTGACTATTTAACTGTAATTAAAAATGACAGTGCCTTGTGTAGTTCCCCGGGGGGTGTCTGATGAGACAAAGAAAGAATGGGACTACTACTCCCTCATGTCTGTCGTACAAGGCAGTTAATACGGGGATGATGACCTCATCTCAAGCAAAAATCTATAGAAACCACATCTGCAAGAGTATATCTTCTTCCTTCTTCTTCTTCTCTTCTTCGATCCTTAACCACCGACCGTCAAAGCAGTCAGTGGCCATCACGCCTAGTGGCGTCTTGTAGGGCAACAACAAATTGATTCCACTTTGCACGGTCGGTGGCCATCCTTCGTACAGTGCCCCAACTCTGGTTCACTCCCTGCATCCCAGCCTCCACAGTCCTCCGCCAAGCTGCCTTTGGCCGGCCTCTCTTTCGCTTTCCCCCAGGGGTCCAAAGCATAGCTGTTCCCGTGATGGCATCGGGGTCTCTTCTGAGGACATGACCAACCCAGCTCCAGCGTCTGCCAGCTATGATGGTGTGCATGTCCTCTCGCTTGCTACGAGCAAGCAGATCTTCTTCCTTGTTCGCCCTGAAAAGGACGTTGGTTGCGTTGTGTCTGTTTACGCCGGAGCTGTGATATCTGCACCTTTCGGTCAACACATCCGACTTCAGCACGGCATTTTTTGGGACCGGGTTTGCCTTCCCTCTGCGATCCCTACTCTCTCAGCCAGACTGCAGTGATGTAGCCTGTTTCCAGGACCACCACGTGGAGGTGGAGTAGGGTCTTGGTCAGCTCTGGTTCGCTGACCCTGATGCAAGCTGTCAAGCTATGGGTCGCTTATTGCATTCTCTATTGCTGCATCTTTGGGTCCCTGCAAGAGTATATGAATGCTTGGTACAGGCTTCCTAAAAGGAGACCATCTACAGTGGTGGTTCTTTGCTCTATAAGGAGCGAAATAGACAAAAATGATGATGAATTAATTAAAATGTTGCATAATTAGAATTAAATTGCCTGAAAGTCCAACACAAAATGTAAAACTGCATGTTGTAGGTAGTTGTATTGTACAGTGGTACATGTTGACGTCTTGCTAGAGCTTAATGGTCCTTATAGATGTCTTCATTGTTTATGGTGATGTGAAAATAAAAAAATTAAAAAAAATGTTGAAAAAGGTCTCTGCTTCACGTCATTTACTGTGATATTTTCCTTTTTTCAGCTTGATTTATCTGTTAAATATTTACAAGGTATCTGTGATATCATTTAGTCTCACCTAATAAAAATAATAGCCCATTCCGTCATAACTGACTATAGGAATGCACCACTGTGGTGACAGCCCTCAGCTGCTTTTTTTCCTGCTGTTCCTTTTGACGTTTTCTCCTCTTCTGCTTGTTGTGAGAGCTTCTTTTCGCCCATTCTGAGGTGGCGCCGTAGAGAGCACCGCCACTTGGTGCGATCGGCAGCTTCATGTCCAGATGGCTGGATTTATGTCCAGTGCCCTCATGTCTCACTTGCACACATCTTTGAACATCAGTTGCAGTCACCCAACTGTTCTTTTGCTATCTGCCAGTTGTCTGTAGAAGATATCTTTCGGTATGCGTCCATCTTCTATGCGGCAGACATGACCAAGCCAGCGTAGTCTGTGCTGTCTAAGCAGTGTATACATGCTTTCTATGGCACGAGCATGAGCACAGTTATATGGAGATCAAGCTGTTGCCCATGCAGCATTTCCCCCTCTCTCTCACCTAATTCATTTGTATTAATTTATTTCTGATAAATTACCCTCCTATCTTTTGTTCCCATAGGTGCATACACTGTCATCTTTCTGCCACTTGTTCTCTTTTTCTTTAGATCATTTTCCATTCTTCATTTCTCTCATAGTGTTGTGCCTTCATTTCTTGGTCTTCCTTATTCCTTTTCATATGGGGGTGCTTGAAGAGTTACTCAAGCTGTGAGTTGTGTAGAATGACAGCTGTCCATGTGTAGAACAGTAGCTATCCATATGTAGAACAGTAGCTGTCCATGTTTAGAATGCTTGCTGTCCACGTGAAGAACAGTAGCTGTCCATGTGAAGAACAGTAGCTGTCCATATGTAGAACAGTAGCTGTCCATGTGTAGAACAGTAGCTGTCCATGTGAAGAACAGTAGCTGTCCATATGTAGAACAGTAGCTGTCCATGTGTAGAACAGTAGCTGTCCATGTGTACAACAGTAGCTGTCCATGTGTAGAACAGTAGCTGTCCATGTGTAGAACAGTAGCTGTCCATGTGAAGAACAGTAGCTGTCCATGTGTAGAACAGTAGCTGTCCATGTGTAGAACAGTAGCTGTCCATGTGTAGAGCAGTAGCTGTCCATGTGTACAACAGTAGCTGTCCATGTGTAGAACAGTAGCTGTCCAGGTGTAGAACAAAAGCTGTCCATGTGTAGAACAGTAGCTGTCCATGTGTAGAACAGTAACTGTCCATGTGTAGAACAGTCATTTTCATGACAATACGGCAAATTAGGGGTGATGCAGTCAGCATCACTCCAGCCGCCTTTAACCTTCCCAGAGTTGCTCTGGTACCCAATTCATGAGGCTGGGTCGACCCGAAGCTGTTTGTGGTCTAAAAAAAACCCACCTCAACTGAGGATCGAACCATGGGCCTCCGAACTGAGAAGCCAGTGCACTAACCACTGCGCTACCGTAGCTCCATGTCAAAGTATACTCAAAAGCCTGAATAATTTCTCTCTTAATATCTGAACAAATCTTGCCTCATCCTCAGCTTGTCAACAAATATCTGCAGCAGACCCATGCCTCCACCCACAACCAGTACAAGATGGAACTTTTAGATGTGTTTGCTTGTGATAAAGAAGGAGAGACAGAAAACTTCCAGGATTATGGAAACAGGCAAGTATTTTGTGTTGGAGGAAGCCATGTAACAGATGATACTTAGAGTGGAAGTATACTTAGGAAAGTGTTGCGAGCAATTGTTAGAACCATAAAAGATGCTGGCAATGGCTAGAACACGAGATCTGTTGATAGCATTACAAGGCAGTTCTTATTCTAGAATCTTCAGGGTAAGAAAGGTAGAGGAAGACTGAAAAACACATGGATAATAGAACTGATGACAGAAATGAAAATGACAAGGAAGACATTGAAAGGCCTTGACTGATCTGATGGGAGGGGCTTGGAGTACTCGTCCGATGGGAGGGGCTTGGAGTACTGGTCCGATGGGAGGGGTTTGGAGTGACTTTGTTGAAGTCTATGCTTCAGACATTGAAAGGCCTTGACTGATCCGATGGGAGGACTTGGAGTGACTTTGATGGGAGGACTTGGAGTGACTTTGTTGAAGTCTATGCTTCAGACATTGAAAGGCCTTGGCTGATCTGATGGGAGGACTTGGAGTGACTTTGATGGGAGGACTTGGAGTGACTTTGTTGAAGTCTATGCTTCATACATTGAAAGGCCTTGACTGATCCGATGGGAGGACTTGGAGTGACTTTGTTGAAGTCTATGCTTCAGACATTGAAAGGCTTTGACTGATCCGATGGGAGGACTTGGAGTGACTTTGTTGAAGTCTATGCTTCAGACATTGAAAGGCCTTGACTGATCCGATGGGAGGACTTGGAGTGACTTTGATGGGAGGACTTGGAGTGACTTTGTTGAAGTCTATGCTTCAGACATTGAAAGGCCTTGACTGATCCGATGGGAGGACTTGGAGTGACTTTGATGGGAGGACTTGGAGTGACTTTGTTGAAGTCTATGCTTCAGACATTGAAAGGCCTTGACTGATCCGATGGGAGGACTTGGAGTGACTTTGATGGGAGGACTTGGAGCGACTTTGTTGAAGTCTATGCTTCAGACATTGAAAGGCCTTGACTGATCCGATGGGAGGACTTGGAGTGACTTTGATGGGAGGACTTGGAGTGACTTTGTTGAAGTCTATGCTTCAGACATTGAAAGGCCTTGACTGATCCGATGGGAGGGACTTGGAGTGACTTTGTTGAAGTTTATGTTTCAGACATTGAAAGGCCTTGACTGATCTGATGGGAGGGACTTGGAGTGACTTTGTTGAAGTCTATGCTTCAGACATTGAAAGGCCTTGACTGATCTGATGGGAGGGACTTGGAGTGACTTTGTTGAAGTCTATGCTTCAGACATTGAAAGCTTGACTGATCCGATGGGAGGACTTGGAGTGACTTTGTTGAAGTCTATGCTTCAGACATTGAAAGGCCTTGACTGATCCGATGGGAGGACTTGGAGTGACTTTGTTGAAGTCTATGCTTCAGACATTGAAAGGCCTTGACTGATCCGATGGGAGGGACTGACTTTGTTGAAGTCTATGCTTCAGACATTGAAAGGCCTTGACTGATCTGATGGGAGGACTTGGAGTGACTTTGTTGCTTCTTGGGGAGCTGACAGCTGAAGGATAATCAATGAATGATTAGAAGTTGGGGTTGAATTTGGTGGGCCAGCTTTTACTGGGATGGTTATTTGATAGTTAATAGTTAAGTCAGTACCTGTGATGTGGATGTTGTGTGTTTAAATCCATCTCTACTAAGCTGTTTCTGTTTAGATAGCTAACAGTGTAAAACTGTAAGCTATTTCTGTTAAGATAACTGGTGCTATAGTAAACATGTAAGCTGTTTCTGTAATGGAACTGGTTACCTTACCTCATAAAGCTGGAGCTAGTATAGTGAAGTCTCTAACACTTCACTCCCCTACAGCATTAGCTACTATGGGACTACTTTTACCATGGCAAAACTGTAAGCTTCTTCTGTTTACAGGGGCCGTAGTGATCTTGAAAAAAACCTGGTAAAGTGTGGAATGGCCAAACGAAATGCCAACTTATAAAAGCTGGATATCGCCCGAAAAAATGAAAATTAAGCAAAATGGACCGTATGCCAAAAAGATCTATTTAACGAATATGGGAGAAGGTACAATAAAGTCGCATGCATCATGAAAGGAACATCAAGAACCTGCTTCTGCGTATTCAATCATTATAAAATTGTTCATGTGAACTGAGGTATATAATAAATTGAATACGACAGTAGAGCAAGGTCTGCCGTTTTTCCCCGAACACTTGAAATGGGTGCGTAACTGTATCGCTTGGCAACTCGATCAAACTTTTCTTTCTTTTTTTAAACGTGAAGGAAAAATATCCTGTTCCATTTAGGATATATAATGCCTCTCATTTTTAATTTTATAATCAATTATTGTCGTACAGATAGGTTGTGAGTTATTTTTGTCCCGTCTGAGTAGAGTGGATGTTGATAAGTACGTGAGAAAAAGGTGTGAGAAATAGATTTCACGGGTGATAGTTTAAGGAACAAAATATGTCTATGGAATGAGTAAGTTTCTCTATTCTAGCCTATCTATACGACTATAATTTAATACAAGACAACCTTGCTCTCCTCATACATATAAATATAAGTTTAATACACGCACACACAGCTATGTGACAACAAGACACAAAAACATGAAAAACTACGGATAATTGTGTATGGGTCTGACCAACACACAAAGTTAAGTTTCTTTTGTTGTTTATTATCATTTAATATAATCTAGAATTACAAGGCAGTCCTTGTTCTGGGACCCCCATGGTAAGAGAGGCAGAGGTAGAGCAAGAAAGAGAAGAGAATTGGATATAGACATGAAAACTGTCAAGAAAATGTGGAGAGAGCTTGAACTTATGGCATGTGACAGTAGGACTTGGCATGTGTTTGTTGAGGGCATTTGCTCCTTGGGGAACTAAAGGGTTTTGATTGGTTGAGATATTTCCAGACCCAAATCGTCAACAGAAAAGCAGAAGTTGAAATAAGGTAAAAAGGTCAAGGATCCCGTTACACGCCCATTGAGGCATATTGGGAATATGGTGTTAGGCCCATATTATCTTGACCGTCGGCACACTAGGGGTGATGTGGTCGGCATCACGCCGGCCGCCTTAACCTTCCCAGAGTTGCTCTGGTACCCATTTGGGGCTGGGTCGACCCAGGAGCCGTTTGTGGTCTAAAAATATTCCCGCCTCATCTGGGGAGGAAGTTGAAATAGTTCACATTAAAATTAAATTAGGCCATCACAAACACAATTTTGTTGCACGGCATAACAGTAATGGTAGTCCCACAGCAGATACTGAGGTCGGGGAGTGGAGTGTTAGAGACTTCACTATACTAGGTCCAGCATCAAGAGGTGGGGTGGCTAGTTCCTTTCCTCACTGCCTTTTCCTTCCTTAACTCATAAGCAAATTCAGGTACTTTTTAACAGCTGGGTACAGAGGATGAGCATAAACCAAAGAAGAGATCATCATTATTATAATTTTCACTCCTTATAGAGCATGGAGCCTCCACTGCAGCTGGTCCCCTTGAAGGAAGCCTGCACCACAAACATTAATGTGTTCTTGTAGCGGTGCACCACAAACATTAATGTGTTCTTGTAGCAGAGCACCACAAACATTAATGTGTTCTTGTAGCGGTGCACCACAAACATTCATGTGTTCTTGTAGTGGTGCATCACAAACATTAATGTGTTCTTGTAGTGGTGCACCACAAACATTCATGTGTTCTTGTAGCGGTGCACCACAAACATTAATGTGTTCTTGTAGTGGTGCACCACAAACATTAATGTGTTCTTGTAGCGGTGCACCACAAACATTAATGTGTTCTTGTAGCGGTGCACCACAAACATTCATGTGTTCTTGTAGTGATGCACCACAAACATTCATGTGTTCTTGTAGTGATGCACCACAAACATTCATGTGTTCTTGTAGCGGTGCACCACAAACATTCATGTGTTCTTGTAGTGATGCACCACAAACATTCATGTGTTCTTGTAGCAGTGCACCACAAACATTCATGTGTTCTTGTAGTGATGCACCACAAACATTCATGTGTTCTTGTAGTGATGCACCAT
The DNA here is from genome assembly GCA_024509875.1 of Oreohelix idahoensis. Taxonomy (NCBI): domain Eukaryota; kingdom Metazoa; phylum Mollusca; class Gastropoda; order Stylommatophora; family Oreohelicidae; genus Oreohelix; species Oreohelix idahoensis. The sequence goes on from JAMPIV010008705.1 coordinate 612,056, forward strand.
GTGTTTCTTGTAGTGATGCAACATGCATGTGTTCTTGTAGTGATGCACCACAAACATTCATGTGTTCTTGTAGCGGTGCACCACAAACATTCATGTGTTCTTGTAGTGATGCACCACAAACATTCATGTGTTCTTGTAGCGGTGCACCACAAACATTCATGTGTTCTTGTAGTGATGCACCACAAACATTCATGTGTTCTTGTAGCGGTGCACCACAAACATTCATGTGTTCTTGTAGCGGTGCACCACAAACATTCATGTGTTCTTGTAGCAGTGCACCACAAACATTCATGTGTTCTTGTAGTGATGCACCACAAACATTCATGTGTTCTTGTAGCGATGCACCACAAACATTCATGTGTTCTTGTAGTGATGCACCACAAACATTCATGTGTTCTTGTAGCGGTGCACCACAAACATTCATGTGTTCTTGTAGTGATGCACCACAAACATTCATGTGTTCTTGTAGCGATGCACCACAAACGTGTTCTTGTAGTGATGCACCACAAACATGTGTTCTTGTAGTGATGCACCACAAACATTCATGTGTTCTTGTAGCGATGCACCACAAACATGTGTTCTTGTAGTGATGCACCACAAACATTCATGTGTTCTTGTAGCGATGCACCACAAACATGTGTTCTTGTAGTGATGCACCACAAACATTCATGTGTTCTTGTAGCGATGCACCACAAACATGTGTTCTTGTAGTGATGCACCACAAACATTCATGTGTTCTTGTAGCGATGCACCACAAACATGTGTTCTTGTAGCGGTGCACCACAAACATTCATGTGTTCTTGTAGTGATGCACCACAAACATTCATGTGTTCTTGTAGCTATGCACCACAAACATGTGTTCTTGTAGTGATGCACCACAAACATTCATGTGTTCTTTTAGCGATGCACCACAAACATGTGTTCTTGTAGTGATACACCACAAACATTCATGTGTTCTTGTAGCGGTGCACCACAAACATGTGTTCTTGTAGTGATGCACCATAAACATTCATGTGTTCTTGTAGCGATGCACCACAAACATGTGTTCTTGTAGTGATGCACCACAAACATTCATGTGTTCTTGTAGTGATGCACCACAAACATGTGTTCTTGTAGTGATGCACCACAAACATTCATGTGTTCTTGTAGCGATGCACCACAAACATGTGTTCTTGTAGCGATGCACCACAAACATTCATGTGTTCTTGTAGCGATGCACCACAAACATGTGTTCTTGTAGCGGTGCACCACAAACATTCATGTGTTCTTGTAGTGATGCACCACAAACATTCATGTGTTCTTGTAGCGATGCACCACAAACATGTGTTCTTGTAGTGATGCACCACAAACATTCATGTGTTCTTGTAGCGATGCACCACAAACATGTGTTCTTGTGGTGATGCACCACAAACATTCATGTGTTCTTGTAGCGATGCACCACAAACATGTGTTCTTGTAGGGATGCACCACAAACATTCATGTGTTCTTGTAGCGATGCACCACAAACATGTGTTCTTGTAGCGGTGCACCACAAACATTCATGTGTACTTGTAGCGGTGCACCACTATGTAGCAGTTTGTTTAGATTGCCATCCCCATGCACCACCTCATATTAGTGCCTTTTACATGATGCCTGAAGGAGCAGTGACCTGTTCTTTCTTTGTCTACACCAGGGATCAGCAAACTTTTTTTTTTTTTTTTTTTTTTTTTTTAGATGAGGCATGGAGGTCAATATTTTAGTTTAGGTTTCATGGAGGAAGAATACGTGGTAAAATCAAAGATATTTCATCATTATTCTTTTCAGGTGCAGGCAGGGAAGTCAATATTTTAGTTTAGGTCTCGTGGGGGGGGGGGGGTGTAAATAAACGAAAGCCAGAAATTTTTTTAAAATATGGGATGACAAAGTTTCGCTTAACTCTTTGACTCCGCAATTATTTTCCACCCTGTGCCGTAATTTTAATTCGTGATAGACTAAAAACAACGCTTAGAGAGTTGTTTTGGCACGGGTGTCAATTTTAACCAACGCTCTGAGCGTTGTTCCGGAGTCAAAGAGTTAATTAAGGTACAAAGTTACTTTCCCTATTATCAAAATTAATTGTAAATGCTCAAAGAACAAAGCTAATCTGTAACGAGTTAGATAAAATTGAAGCTGTGGGCCACATCTGGCCTGCAGGCCGTAGTTTGCCAACCCTTGGGAACTGCACATAAACCAAAGGAAACATGACCCGTCGTAGTAGTTGAAACATGACCTGTTGTAGTAGTTGAAACATGACCTGTTGTAGTAGTTGAAACATGACCCGTCGTAGTAGTTGAAACATGACCTGTTGTAGTAGTTGAAACATGACCTGTTGTAGTAGTTGAAACATGACCCGTCATAGTAGTTGAAACATGACCCGTCGTAGTAGTTGAAACATGACCCGTCATAGTAGTTGAAACATGACCCGTCGTAGTAGTTGAAACATGACCCATTGTAGTAGTTGAAACACAAGAAAAAACATTGTATTGATTGTCCAGGCCACTGAGTATGTCCAAACATCCTTCTGAATCTCTCCATAATGGCAGCTTCAACTGTTCTCAAGAAAAGAAAAACCTTGGTCTTTCCTTGACTGAAAGAATGTGACTGCATCTCAGATGACAACACGTGGTCTTTGTTTTCATGCTGGCCATGATATATCATTATCATGTTCCTTTTTTTCTCCCTATAGAGCATAGAGCCAACACTGCATCTGGCTCCCTTGCAGGAAGCCTGCACAAAGCATTCACCTGCTCTTGTGGCAGTGGTTTCTTTAGCAATTTGTTTGACATGATCAGATTGCTGGTCTCATGCACAGTCTTATATTATTGACCTTGTTTGACATGATGAGATTGCTAGTCTCATGCACAGTATTATATTATTGACCGTGTATGACATGATGAGATTGCTGGTCTCATGCACAGTCTTATATTATTGACCTTGTATGACATGATCAGATTGCTGGTCTCATGTGACGTGTAGTCTTTATTACCTTGTATGACATTGATTGCTAGTCTTGTTTGACCGTGTATGACATGATCAGATTGCTGGTCTCATGTACAGTCTTATATTATTGACCTTGTATGACATGATCAGATTGCTGGTCTCATGTACAGTCTTATATTATTGACCTTGTTTGACATGATGAGATAGTTGGTCTCATGTACAGTCTTATATTATTGACCTTGTTTGACATGATGAGATAGTTGGTCTCATGTACAGTCTTATATTATTGACCTTGTTTGACATGATGAGATTGTTGGTCTCATGTACAGTCTTATATTATTGACCTTGTATGACATGATGAGATTGCTGGTCTCATGTACAGTCTTATATTATTGACCTTGTATGACATGATGAGATTGCTGGTCTCATGCACAGTCTTATATTATTGACCTTGTATGACATGATGAGATTGCTGGTCTCATGCACAGTCTTATATTATTGACTGTGTATGACATGATGAGATTGCTGGTCTCATGCACAGTCTTATATTATTGACCTTGTATGACATGATGAGATTGCTGGTCTCATGCACAGTCTTATATTATTGACTGTGTATGACATGATGAGATTGCTGGTCTCATGCACAGTCTTATATTATTGACCTTGTATGACATGATGAGATTGCTAGTCTCATGCACAGTCTTATATTATTGACCGTGTATGACATGATGAGATTGCTGGTCTCATGCACAGTCTTATATTATTGACCTTGTATGACATGATCAGATTGCTGGTCTCATGCACAGTCTTATATTATTGACCATGTATGACATGATGAGATTGCTGGTCTCATGCACAGTCTTATATTATTGACCTTGTATGACATGATGAGATTGCTGGTCTCATGCACAGTCTTATATTATTGACCGTGTATGACATGATGAGATTGCTGGTCTCATGTACAATCTTATATTATTGACCTTGTATGACATGATCAGATTGCTGGTCTCATGCACAGTCTTATATTATTGACCTTGTATGACATGATGAGATTGCTGGTCTCATGCACAGTCTTATATTATTGACCTTGTATGACATGATCAGATTGCTGGTCTCATGCACAGTCTTATATTATTGACCTTGTATGACATGATCAGATTGCTGGTCTCATGCACAGTCTTATATTATTGACCTTGTATGACATGATCAGATTGCTGGTCTCATGCACAGTCTTATATTATTGACCTTGTATGACATGTAAGCAAGCGGCAGTCTTGTTCTTTATGTGTCTCATCAGAGAGCCCCAGGAACTACACAGAGCAAGGCATACTACAAGATAGTTCTTATCTGGAACCACCAGTGTAGAAGAAATAGAGGAAGATTTCAAAACGCATGAAAAATAAAAGTGGAGACAGAAATAAGTCAAAGAAGACATTGAAAGAAGTGGGGCTGATTGTCCTGGATAGAGTACTTGAAGAGATCTGGTTGAAGGCCCTTGCTCCATAGGGAACTTACAGACAAGGGACTAGAATGCTTGGTTTCATTTAATGTGTCATATTTAAGTCACATGGCCCATAATCATTCCATGCCATTTCACTTGATATGTCATATTAAAGTCACGTGACACACAATCATTCCATGCCATGAAAACAATTATATTCTGAAATTTTGCTTCTCCATTTGACAGGATGTTGTTATGGCATGGGTCAAGGTTGACCAACTGGGCAGGTATTCTGGGTCAAGGATTGAGAATCGCTCCTCCTGAAGCCCCAGTAACCGGTTATATGGTAGGTGATTGACTGTACTGGTTAGATGCTAGGTGATTGACTGTACTGATTGGATGCTAGGTGATTGACTGAACTGGTTGAATGCTAGATGACTGACTGTCCTGATTGGATACTAGGTGAATGAATGCAGCTCATATGTTCGATGAGGGAATGTTGGGTTATGTGGTGGGTGAATTATTGCAGTTCATATCTTCAGTGTGAATGTTGGGTTATGTGGTGGGTGAATGATTGCAGTTCATATGTTTGGTGGGGTTATGTGGTGAGTGAATGATTGCGGTTCATATGTTTGGTGAGTGAATGTTGGGTTATGTGGTGGGTGAATGAATGTGGTTCATATTTTAGGTGATTGAATGAATGCAGTTCAAATGTTCAGTGAGTGAATGTGGGGTTATGTGGTGGGTGAATGAATGCAGTTCATATGTTCGGTGAATGAATGTTGGGTTATGTGGTGGGTGAATTAATGTGGTTCATATTTTAGGTGAGTGAATCTTGGGTTATGTTGTGGGTGATTGAATGTTGGGTTATGTGGTGGGTGAATGAATGCAGTTCATATGTTTGATGAGTGAATGTTGGGTTATGTGGTGGGTGAATGAATGCAGTTCATATTTTAGGTGAGTGAATGTTGGGTTATGTTGTGGGTGAATGAATGCGGTTCATATGTTTGGTGAGTGAATGTCAGGTTATGTGGTGGGTGAATGAATGCGGCTCATATGTTAGGTGAGTGAATGTTGGGTTATGTGGTGGGTGAATGAATGATGTTTATTTTTTAGGTGAGTGAATATTATTTTATATGTTAGGTGAGTGATGTAACAATCTGTGTAGAGTTTCCAGTCACTGTGTCAAATTACCATAGCTGTATTGTGCAAAATTACAAGATGTCGAATCATACATTTACCTTGGCAGTGTGACGGTATTGCCTCCCCTGCTTTGGAATAGTGGTCCAACAGTGGCCAAAACTCAAAAGTATCTATTATAGGCTTCAATGGAGTCTATCTTTACACAAGATTACTCTTGGCAGAAATGTAGATAGAAGAGTAATAAAGCTTCTATCACATGGGAGTCTTCACAAGATATTCAGATAATCTGCCAACAGCTTTTTTGAAGGATTTAAGCACTTCTTAAGTTCAGCTCGTTTAAGCCCCCCAACCCTGATTTACTCAGTGGAATTCTATTATTCTAGTATAGCTCTGTTTAGAGAGTGTGTAGTAATTTGACTAAGACAAACATGCAGTAACTTAAAAATGATTAAATCGAAGTTAAATTTGTAACATTACAAATAACAAAATTTAATAATCACTTTAGGTTTTAACAGTTGGAAAATAATTTGAATAGTTATGGATCAAGAAAAGTTATCATCACAGTCTTTAGGGTATGTGAGATATTACAAGAAGTTCAAGTGGCAGCATATATTTGAACTTAGCTGCCAGTGATGGTTCTGCTCCTTCTTATGGGTTGGCTCTTTTCACTCTGCTCGCACTCGTCTCTGATCAAGGTTGTCGGGGGTAGCTTGTTTCCCAGAAACGTCAAGGAGAGTCTACCACGTGCGTGCTTCGTCTTAAAGCTTAGGCCACGGTTCCCTTCTTGTTCCAGAGATAGTACTTTCTGCTGGTACCACCAATAACTATGATAAAAGAATAGAACGAAACACTATCCGAGTATGGCATTTTCCACCCCATAGTTATGGGTTCCTATCTTCCCATACCACCATCCCTATTACTCAGACTTTACCCTCGATGAGAATTAAATTTAATCCCTCTGGATAAAACTTCCTTCACATTTAAATAGAATAGCTTTAGCTTTACATGACATTTAAAATGAAAAGGTTAATAATACAGATAGAGTCTGTTACATATACATCTCCACTGATTGAAAAGTGTTCACAATATTAATTGAATATGTTTTCATTTATGTTTTACACTGATTGAAAAGTTTGAAACTTCCATTACTTTAAAATGAATATTTTCACATAGACATTTACACTGGTTTAAAGCTTGAAAACTTACATTAATTTTAAAGTGACTATGTTTAAAGGGACATTTACACTGCTTTGAAAATGTAAGTATTATATTTAGAATGTACATAATTTCTTTCAACTTTCCCTCCCTGCTTCATAGGGAACCTGGAACTACTTTATGTTTTTAGTTCTCTTTACGAAACTATTAATAAATCAATCACCAGCCCGTGCAGTGGTGGTTCATGAATCATCATTCTGTACGCCATACATGCCACACCTCAAAGATGAAAAACCCTGTACAAAGACCCGCAAAATATGTACAAGTACAAAGACTGAAAAAAAAAAACATATCAAAAGAGTTAATTCGTGTAAAAATATTTTCAATTACAGTGGGCTGCATTATAAATGAGGCATGGGGATTTTGCCTTTAAAAACAGGTCTGCACTTATTTTAAAACCCAGACAATAAATGTCTGAGTTTATTTTACACTGTAAAAATAATGTGATGATGTCATCATTTAGTCTATTTCTGTGCTTAATTATCACTAACAGACTGGGAAATCCTGTGTTCAATAGGACCTTATAAAAGAACTCTGGGACACAGTAATAAGGGGAATGGGTTAGAAAACCTGTACAGAAATTATGTACAGGGTGTACACATCTGAAAACGTAAACCATAACATGTGGCATGTATAGTTCGCTGAGGTTGCCAGCCTCAAATGACTTGGGTAGCAATTTTCACCCATTAAAATTCACATGGTAATATATACATATATATGTTAGTTCACATGTTAGTAATGAAACAGAATGAAAAATGCACTACTTACGCCATTCTTGGCTAGACTTTTACGTGTCTGGGGTGTCTTTAATTTGACCATAGATTCCCTCTCTGACTCTGTGTGTTTCTTCAGTTTTCTAGTCCCGGCGTTCCTTATTAAAATGCAGAGATTTCCTGTGCTTTGTAAGTCTTATTTGGTTCTCCAATAAAAGGTCCGGTTAAAAAAAGGAATTATGAATCTAGTCTTCACTCTGGCGAGGTCTGATGTTGTCTTGGCGAGCGTGAAATTCACAGTGAAATAAAACTGCGAAATGGTCAGGTCAGACTATATTCCTATCTTCCCATGCATTGTTGTTATGAATCTAATCAGAAAGATCCAATCATTTCAAATCATGCAGATAGGGTGTGATGATTTCAAAAATATTCCACGGGAAATAAGGTGCGTGAATCAAAAGTTCACATATTACCATATATGGACATCTGGGGCCTTGCATACACTATCGCAGGCAGATCGGTAGACACATGATAACATGGGTAAGCTGTAATACTTATTACTTTATTAGAAAGTAATGTTGTCATAACAATTCAGCCCGGAAGCGATTATGTTACACTTGTCTGCCCATGTGTGTCACACAGACAGTAATCTCGTTATCTGTCGTATGAGCACGCAAAACTCCGTGTTTGCCAAGCTGGGTTACCAAACGAGTCATCTTATCAACGGTTCAATCTAAACACGCCGGTGACTATCTTATCAAAGATCGTTAGGGGCTGTCCATTTTCATCAGATGGTTTGAAATAGGATAACCAGATTACTGAAACCAAAAAAGCTAAAGACTTTCTATCATAAATGGATGCGTGCATAGAATAGGACAGAAGTGGTATGACAAAATCACTAATATGGAATTGGCGACAGGAACCAGACAAGTGCCAGTGGAACAAGAGATGAGAAGAAGACAGTGGAGATGGATTGGACACACAGTGGTGGCTCCATGCTCCACAAGGAGCAAACAAGGGAAAAGAAGACAATAACATAAATAATAGGAACTATGATTTACAAGAGACAGTAGACATTCAGTTCCTTATAAAATGGGTACATGAGAAGCGAAGTGAGGAATTGTGGTTGGCAATGTCTGTGACAAACTGATCAGATTCATCTGTGTAGGTCTGGATTGCTGATGTTGAGTAGCTGTTTATGGTATCCAAGGCACATGTCTTCAAGACTGTAGGTGGTGTGACAAACTGATCAGATTCATCTGTGATGTAAGTGGTTGTCATTGTTTTGTAAGAAACTGATCAGATTCATCTGTGATGTAAGTGGTTGGCAGGGTTTGTGACAAACTGATCAGATTCATCTCTGGCATTAGTGGTTGGCAGTATCTTGTGAGAAACTGTTCAGATTCATCTGTGATATAAGTTGTTGGCAGTGGCTGGGACAGACTGATCAAAGTCATCTGTGACATGTGGTTGACAGAGTCTGTGACAAATTATTCATATTTATGTGTGACATAAGTGGTTGACAGAGTCTATGACAGACTGATCAGATTCATCAGTGACAAGATCAGGCTCATATAAGGTCTGAACTGTGTATTCAGTCATTCTCATTTCTTTAATATCTTCAGTTTTTCTAAACCTTGCTTGTATCTTGAGTCATGTGTTATGTATTAATTTTTGTTCCCCAGTTTGGCAAAGGAATCTATTTTGCCGACATGTCCAGCAAAAGTGCCAACTATTGCTTTGCAACAAAAACCAAGAACACGGGACTGCTTCTACTGTGTGATGTAAGTGTGCTTTCTTGGTCTGTAATAGCTACCATTGCTTTCACCACCATGTCATTTACTAGTTTCTAGTTTCACCAATACAGCAGTCGTCAGCATTATCACTTCAACACCCTAGTCACTGTGTCACATCATCATCTCCTGATGGAGCCGTGTGTAGATCTCTGAGGAGACAAAGAAAGAATGGGACTACTGCTTCATTAGGTATGAGGTCAGAGGTGACTAATAAAAGGTTATGTATCAGGCCAGGGACCTCGTCGTGTAAAACTAATTGCTACAGAAATTGAAGCTGTAAGAGCATATACATGCTTTCATGCAGACTTCCTGTAAGGGAGACAACTACAGTGGTGGCTCCATGTTCTATAGCATGCACACAAAAAAAAGAGAAATAGTTAAATGATGAAGCATCACTGCAGATGGTCCACTTAAGGAAGCCTGTACCAAAGCACAAACACGTACACACTCTTGGGATATCTGTAGCAATGTTTTATATAATGAGGTTGCCAGCCCCATATACAAGATCTTGTAGATCACATCCTTTTATGGCATACGTGAGCGTACATTTGCTCTGTTCTCAGCAACCAGTCATTACCCACAAGGGTACATTTGCTCTGTTCTCAGCAACCAGTCATTACCCACAAGGGTACATTTGCTCTGTTCTCAGCAGCCAGTCATTACCCACAAGGGTACATTTGCTCTGTTCTCAGCAGCCAGTCATTACCCACAAGGGTACATTTGCTCTGTTCTCAGCAACCAGTCATTACCCACAAGGGTACATTTGCTCTGTTCTCAGCAACCAGTCATTACCCACAAGGGTACATTTGCTCTGTTCTCAGCAACCAGTAATTACCCACAAGGGTACATTTGCTCTGTTCTCAGCAGCCAGTCATTACCCACAAGGGTACATTTGCTCTGTTCTCAGCAACCAGTAATTACCCACAAGGGTACATTTGCCCTGTTCTCAGCAACCAGTCATTACCCACAAGGGTACATTTGCTCTGTTCTCAGCAACCAGTAATTACCTACAAGGGTACATTTGCTCTGTTCTCAGCAGCCAGTCATTACCCACAAGGGTACATTTGCTCTGTTCTCAGCAACCAGTAATTACCCACAAGGGTACATTTGCTCTGTTCTCAGCAACCAGTAATTACCCACAAGGGTACATTTGCTCTGTTCTCAGCAGCCAGTCATTACCCACAAGGGTACATTTGCTCTGTTTTCAGCATCCAGTAATTACCCACAAGGGTACATTTGCTCTGTTCTCAGCAACCAGTCATTACCCACAACGGGTACATTTGCTCTGTTCTCAGCAGCCAGTCATTACCCACAAGGGTACATTTGCTCTGTTCTCAGCAGCCAGTCATTACCCACAAGGGTACATTTGCTCTGTTCTCAGCAACCCACACTATTGATTGTCATGACCATGAAAATAATTGACCTGATACTGATAGAAGTGCACAGCTTTACCTGGTTGAAAGGTAACATTAACACAGCCAGATTTACCTCTGAGCAGTAAAGGACTCTTAGATGATACCAGAGACAACAACTGTTGGGGCAGAAAAATTGTGAGCACCTGAAAGAACAGCACAGCATTAAAAAGAAAGAGAAAAAAAAAAGGATTCTAGTGATGTCAGAGTCAGAATATAAAAGTCAAGCTGAGCTTTCGTTGCATTAGAAAAGACATGGAAGTCATAAGAAATCAAGTCCAACACAAAAATGAGAATCTTCATCTCAGATGTCAAGACTGTCATATTATATGACTCTGAAAAATAAATGGCAACAAAAACAACAGCAGAGAAGTTACAGACTTTCATAAATGGGTGCTTGAAAAAGCATGACAAGATCACAAAGAAAGGTCTTCATTAGATGGCACAGGACAGGAGGACAAGTTTGTTTAGGACAGGAGGACAAGTTTGTTGAAAGCCTCTGCTCCTTGGGGAGCTGAGGAGTAACAATATATAATAATTTTGGTTTTATTTTGTTTTGTTTATTAGTTTTGCCGCATTTTGGCAACATGAGCTCCATTCTTCTTCTTCCTCTTCCTCGTTTGTCCTGAAAAGGATGTTGGTTGCGTTGTGTCTGTTTACGCCGGAGCTGTGATATCTGCACCTTTCGGTCGACACATCTGACTTCAGCACGGCATTTTTTGGGATCAGGTTTGCCTTCCCTCTGCGATCCCTACTCTCTCAGCCAGACTGCAGTGATGCAGCCTGTTTCCAGGACCACCACGTGGAGGTGGAGTAGGGTCTTGGTCAGCTCTGGTTAGCTGACCCTGATGCAAGCAGTCAAGTTATGGGTCGCTGACTGCATTCTCTATTGCTGCATCTTTGGGTCCCGAGCTCCATTCAACCTAGCCAGATGGTCAATCAGTTATATTAAGGCACATATCCATACATAAAAGACCTTGTGGTCTGCTGTTAATTGTGACAGCATCTCCCTTCACTGCAAAGAAGAGACATATAAGGCTTATAATCTGCTTGCCTATTTTTTCCCCTATAAATTATGTGATTCACGAGCCTCAAGTATACCAGTTTTCTTACTTGCCACAGTTTTCAGCTGTGCAGTTGTCTGTCAGAAAAATAACATTAGGCTGCTCAACACAGATATAAAAACATGCCTTGTTTAAAGAATATTATGTCCAAACTCCAGACAGTCCCCAACAAAATGTTGTTGTTGTGTACTGTATTAAATGACCAGAAGTAATAATAAAAGCACCTATGGATGAGAACCAAACAACAACCAGTACAGCTGGAGGGTAAAGAAAGAAAGTGGAGATGAATTAGACAAACACTCAGTAAAGAAATCTGCTGTCTCACACTAATGAATGTCCATTTGAGACCGGAATCTAGTTCCCTGAAAACATTCTTCAAAACTGCCCAGCCCAATCATCTGGCCAGAGGGTGCAGACCTGAGGCAGAAGCTATGGGGCTGCCACGTGGACCTAAAGAAAGGCTGTGAACTTTGTCCTGGTGAAAAGCCTGCAGATTAAGCCCGGCCAATTACCTGAACGCAGAAGTACAAACAACCTACCAGTATAAATATACCATTCACTGGAACCCACAGAATAAAGGAAGATTAGGAAGTCCAAAGAAATCTTGTACAGAAGTGGTAGAAAAGGAGGCCAAAGCAAATGGGCCATGAGAGAAAGTGAAGAACACTGTCAAAGTAGAAATCAGTTGCAGCAAGTGTGTTCCATAGGAATGAAAGGAGAGGATGAATGAGTTGTACTAACTGTTGTAACTGATCAGATGGAAGTGCCATCACTACATCAAAGCTTAACTGATCAGATGGAAGTGCTATCACTACATCAAAGCTTAACTGATCAGATGGAAGTGCTATCGCTACATCAAAGCTTAACTGATCAGATGGAAGTGCTATCGCTACATCAAAGCTTAACTGATCAGATGGAAGTGCTATCGCTACATCAAAGCTTAACTGATCAGATGGAAGTGCTATCACTACATCAAAGCTTAACTGTTCATCATTCATCTCCTTTCTTTCACTTCTTATGGATCATGGAACCACAACTGCAGTTGAGCTCCTCACAAGAAGCCCCCATCAAAGCACATGCTCCTGCAGCAGTGGTTTCTGTACTAGTTAATTTTGTATGAGGAGGTTGGCAGCTTCGTGCACAACCTCACATTAGTCGTCTTGTACAACATGCCCGACGGAGCTGTAGGACTATTCCTTCTCGGTGTCCTGAGAAACCCCTGGGAACTACTAATGGCACATCAAAGGTTGGATGTAGTGGTCTCCAATATTTTCTGTCTCTTGACATGATGATATTTTTAAAAAAAGAATGAAAGAAAGAAAAAGCAGAAACTACCATAGTGGAGTGAAGTGTTAAAGACTTCACTATACCAGGTCCAGCTTTATGAGTTGGGATGACCAGCTCACTTCCTTGCTGCCTTTGCCTTCCCTAACTCAAGAGCAAAGTCAGGTGCCTATTTACAGTTCAGTAGACTAGACTGTAGCATGACGCTACTAGGTTTTGATACCAGAACCTGGTAACTTTGCCACTGAGAGGAAAGTACTCTAACTGCTTAACGTCATGTTGATATTGTCTGTCATAATAATCATATGCTGTGCATTGCCACACTGCAGCAGTCTCTGCCATTAACTTCAGTTCCTGTCATAATCATGACTGTTATTGCAACAATCTTGGTCATTGTTAACATACGCAACAACTGAAGCATCACTGAACATAATAATATCAGCAATATGAGCATCCTGAATAGCAGTGTAGTTAGAGCTCTTGTTTTTCAAGACAAAGAGACCTGGTTTCAAACCAGGTTTCGTCACACTCCAGTCAATCCAGCCATAAAAATGGGTATTTGGCTCTACTCTTGAGTCTGCGGAGGCAGTGAGAACGAGAACTGGTCACTCCACCTGATAAAGCTGAGACCAGAAGTGAGGTTCCAAACACTTCACTCCTCTATGGCAGTATCTGTTGTTATGACTATCTTTGCCTTATACCAGCAATAATTGTTAGTATGGAGAGGCATGCCTTACATACATTGTTATATTGTGGAAGACAATACTGTTCCAAGACCCTTGATGTTCCCAGCCCCTTGATGTTCCCAGGGTTTCTCTGATCTGACAACAGGACTACTACTCCACATGCTCAATAAGGAGTGAAAATGGAAATTGATGATGATGAATAATATGAAACAGGTTTGCATTTCAGAGCTGGCATTTGCTGATGATGTTGCCCTGATTGTTAAATCGGAGGCACATCTTCAGTCCAACCTGCAAATCTGGAAGGAAGAGCTGGAGAAGAGAGGGATGGTCATCAGCAGCTCCAAAACAAAAACAATGGTGATATCATGAGAGGCAAGAAGGCATCAGATTAAGCTGGGAGAACAGGTCCTGGAGCAAGTCATAGACTGGAAGGGAGGCATGAAAGAAGAGTTGGCTACCCGAAGAGCAGCAGCTGGGAGACTTTTTCATAAATCGAGGATTCCTCAGCAAAAGAAGTTGGTAACAAGACCAATATGGCTGTATACCGCCCACCTATGTTCCAGTCTTGGCGTATGGATGCGAGTCATGGGCAATAACTACAGCCCACGAAAGCCAGATCCAAACCTGAGAAATGAAGTATCTGAGGAAGGTGATTGAAGTAACAAGAAGAGACATGGTATGCAACCTAAAAACCCAACCCCTGCAGACCCAAGTAGAACAGTCCCTACTAAGATGGTTTGGCTATGTCTGCAGAATGGAAGAAGATTGGCTACCACAGCAAGCATGGGAAACTAAAAGCCAGGGATCCAGACCTACAGGACAACCCAGAGTCCGCTGGAAGGACAACATTAGACAGTCTCTGAAGGACTGGGGACTAGAATGGAACCAGGCCAGGAGGAAGACAGCCGATAGGATAGTATGGCGCTCTCTCTTCCAAACCTCTACACCTCAAAGTAGAAGAGGAACGACTAAGTAAGTAAGTAAGAATAATATTCCAAAAACTAAAGAAATAAACCATAAAATAAATAAATATCTACTGTTTACAAATATTTTGCCAATCCAGGTTTCTTTAGGCAATGTGAATGATAAACTGTCAGCTGATTGCAATGCAGACAAATTACCAAAGGGGAAACACAGTGTCCGGGGTGTTGGAAAGGTCGCACCTGATCCAGTTGCTCATGTCACTCTGTAAGTATATGATTTATAGCGGATTCTGTCATAAACCAGATTTGGTTTAATGAGTTCAGTGTATGAAGTGACACTAGTTCATTTTAACAAAAGTCACACAGATCATAGCAATGAAATTAGGTTATTGATGTCTTCACTACTTAATGAGATACAGTGTAGTTTTTTTGGTTTTTTTTTTTAATGTGATATGATGGAAAAAGAAAACACTGGTTTTTAAAACTTCAGTCAGAAGCATAAAGAGAGATAATGAACTGTACAAAGTCATTTAAAGGCCATGTCAAAATGTATGGGTGTTCACGCATACTTAAATTAACCAAAGTCTTCAGATTGGTCTGTGTTGTTTCTCTCCCTCCCCTCAACCATACCATATGACCTTTTGATGGAAATAGTTTCATCTCTTCCCTCCATTTCACCGTCTTTTTGTTTCTTCGGTTGACATCTGCTTTTCTACTTGAACTTTTCTGCTGGATTGTTGTAATAAATTTTACTGTCTACATTTTATCTTGGTGATTACCATACGGTTTTTTGGTTTCTTTGAGGAGTCCCACTTGATTTTTCTGGTTTTCCAAGGTCTTTTTTGAAGAACTATTCACCTGCTGTCTCCAGTTACTTTTCTGTTTTTTTATTAATGAACTTTTTTATTTTCATTCCTTATGTAGCTGGTCCCCATGCAAAAAGCCTGCATAAAAGCCTGCATGTGTTCTTGCAGTGACAGTTTATGTAGCAAATTGTTTTACATGATGAAATTCCCAGCTCCATGCACAGTCACATATTAGTCATCTCTTATAACATGAACAAGAGATCACAAATCTTAATCTTTTGTTTCCTGAGAACCCCTGAGGAAACTGCATGAGGCAATCACTGTACTTTTATAAAAACCCAGAGAAGAATGACATAAAGCCATCATCTAATCATCAAGATAGCATGCAGAAAAAGGTCTTTGGATATGAATGATAGAAAAATGCAAACAACTGGAGGCATCTGGTAAACTGAGTACAGAATGGAAAAGAGAAAAATAGAATTACCTTGATCAACAAGCCACTTGGAAATAAGGAAGACAACGAACACTGAACTAATTCAACACCAGGGACTAAGAGAAGAACATGATTGCCAAAGATTTGGTTTGGTTTTAAGGACTATCATCAGTGCACACAGACAACGCCATCAGTGCCCTGATCTCCCCTCCCTTAGATCACACAAGAAGGATCTCAGCACAGCGTGCAAACTCCATAGCAAGAATGCCAGTGAGTGTATATATGAATCTCACATTCTATAAATATTTTTGTGCCAAAGCTTACCAGTATTAACACTTCATGAATGAATATTTAATAGATTATGTCTAATTACTAGTGAAGGCATGTATTACCTTTAGGTTACTTGATAAATGACGTCACTTATCAAAATGAAAGAAACATAAAATGGGAGATAGAGATTGAAAGCTTATGCTACTTTCAGTGTGACTAAGACTGGTCATGCTGGTAAAGTCATTAGTTGTGAAACCTAATTCTGTTGGACAGTTGCATAATCTTCCATGATCGTCAGAGGTACAATAGGAGAGAATGTAAAAGTCCTTAATATTTTTATTCAGATTTGGCATGTTTGAAATTAAACAGAGCAGGTTCATTCAAAGCAAGAGCATATGAATGCTTGCTGCAGACGTCTTGCAAGGGGACCAACAACAATGATTGCTCCATGCTCCACAAGGAGCACAAATGAATATGATGATGAAGTCCATTAAAAACTCAGATCTCCTACGTATGAAATGATAAAATATTAAATAACAAAATGTACACCCACCATATTGTCACCATTTAATGAAAAATTTGCTCACAGACAGTATGTTGTAGAGTCTTGTACTAATTTCACTTCATCTTGTTGTATAGAAACATGCACATTGTTCTGTTTTGTTTTGCAGACCTGATGGGTTGGTTGTGCCAGTGGGCGAAGGAAAGGACACAGGAGTGAATAATCCCAGTGGTTTCACCCTAAACTACAACGAGTACATTGTATATGATATCAGACAGATAAAAATGAAATACCTTGTCAATGTTAAATTTAATTTCAAATAGTACATTGTGTATGATGTCACACAGGTACAAATAAAATACCTTGTTGGTGTCATATTTAGTTTCAAATTGACTTCTGTTGTTTTACTCAGACTCGGGAAATGCAATGCTGACAGGTATAGATGATCATCTGTTCTCACAAACTTCAGTCCTTGATGTTGTGTAGTAATTTTTGTTGTTGTTATTTTTGTTCATGCTGTGTTTTTAGACTGTCAGGTATCATCGGTCTTTGTTATCGCTATCTCATTTTCCAATCATTTTGTTCATTGTCCCCATTGATTTGTTCATTGTCCCCATTGATTTGTTCATTGTCCCCATTGATTTGTTCATTGTCCCCATTGATTTGTTCTTCTCTTATCTGTGCATTCTCTTTTGCATGTTAACCTTTCCTGGCATCGTCATTAGTCCTTTTTTTTTAGGTGGCAAAGTGGTTAGAGCACTTTCTTCTGAAGGTAAACAGATCATGTTTCAAACCAGGTCACATGACATTTCAGTACCCCCATCTGAATGAACACCTAAACTCTGCTCTTGGGTTAAGGAAGGCAAAAGCAGAAAACTGATCACCCACCTCTTAAAGCTGAGACTTAGTATAGGTAGTCTACCATTTCACTCCCCTATGACAGTGGGACTACCTTCACCTTTTTAGTGTCTTCGTAATATTCTTCTGTTTTTTTTTAATGGAACAATGCTAAATCTTTAAATGCTTGTCTTTTTGTTGTTATTTTTTTTCTTTCTTTCTGAAAATACAGGTCGGCAACCCTTTATCTGAAATACGAAAAGCTGTAAAAACTCAGAGTTTTTCCATGGATACTAGTTTATGCGCAGTGCATTAGGCTAGATAAGTGTTTCTCAACCCTGATAGTAGTAACGGCCCCTTTTGACAACTAATATTTTAAAAAGCCCCCCACCCTTTTAACACCCCCTTGCTCTTTATCGTGTATACACACACACTCACACACACACACACACACACACATATAGCCTACATATATTCCACCATACTTTTAAAAAAGCAATGCAGTTAATGAGTTATCTTTTCTTATAATATAAAGAAAAAGAGAAAGCACATAATAACACCAGACCTAAGGGTCTTTTAAGTTTGGACATGCGCCCTAATATAACCGACTAGGTTGAACGGGACGCACCTCGCCAAAACTTTAATTAAAAAACAAAAAAAAAACATTTATAAAAGCATAGTTATATTAAATACGTGTTTAAGTATGGAATTATATACACCACAAGTTCATTATCCTTGAATTACAAATTGGTAGAGCAAATGATATAAAATTAGTTCTTACAACTCTATAACTATCATAATCATATCATCTGAATATTTAAGCCTCTCCTTATGTAACCACTTTAAACATGAACAAATTATTAGTTGATAATAATGATACAATTATATAAAAATTCACTTACTAATATAGCTTAATGAGATCCTTGCACTTGGTGTGACTCAGCCAGTTTTGTAATATTTGGTTCTAAGTTTGTTAAAAGAAGTCTCAAATCTCCTGTTACAAATCTGCAGTCGGTTTCGTTGCTTTTGTAGTAGCAACACTACTTCACTGAACCCCTTCTCCACCAAATACGATGTTGGGAATGCTGTAATTAACAATTTAGTTTCACGCCAAAGAACGGGATACGCAAGCCTCTGATGGATCCAAAATTTTTCGTAATGTGTGTGAATCGTGCTTTTTCCTCAAAGTCATTTTATAGCTCAATTAATTCTTCTTGTAAATGTTGACTAACTTGTTCCACGTCTGATTCAAACGGATTAATCACCCAATCCGGTATTATTAGTTTTTACAAGTCTTTAAATCTTATGCTCATATCATTTTTAATAGCGACCAAATGACTGCAATAAACCTCTAAATCGGAATCTTTAAGCCTGTCCTCCACCTAACTGCAGTAAACGTGGAAAATGAGAAAGTTCTCGGCAACTAAGATTATTTTTATATAATGTCAATTTGTTGATGAACCCCATGATAATTCTTTTAATTTTAATCAGACTGATCTCATTTCCTTGTAGCTTAAGAGAACCTCATTTAACTTTTCAAATATATCTGAAAGATAGGCCACATCGTTTCGCAATACTTCTCTTTCGATGCTAAATTCTTCTTTGATTGAATCCAAAAACTCTACAACAGTATCAAATAATGCCCATAATCTTTTTAAACAGTTACCTTTGGGCAGCCATCATACTTCCGTGTGTAGGAGAAGACGTTCAAACTCTTCACCATTATCACAACAAAGTTTACGAAATAATCTATCATTCAACGAATGCGCCTTAATTTTGTTAATAACACTGATAACACAGTTCAATGATTTGTGGAGTCTGTCACTAAGATGCTTGGCGACTAAATGTTATCGATGAATAACACAACGAGTTGTTAAAACACCTGGTGTCACATTTTTTAAGTAGGCCAGAAACCCACGATGATGACCAACCATAGCTGGTGCTCTGTCTGTCGCACATGCGATGACATTGGAAAAAGGAATTTTTTTTTCCAACAAAAATGTGTTTCCAGAAGAAAATATATGTCGAGAGTGGAGAGAGAAGGTTAGCTTGGGTGTGTCGAGAGGCTAACGAATGTTTCGAGTGTTGAAGGGACATAAATCTCTGCCTACTGTCTCCTGACAATGGTAACATCCCAGGTACTAAATTTTGCGTTTGGAATGCTTGAAACACTCCATGGGACGCAGGGCAAATAAAAACTATTGTGTTACAAGCTATGCGAAGGGGAATATCTTTTGTAATTGTTTCATATTGATTCTTGTAAAAATGTACACAACGCCCCCCTGAACGGAAGTAGCGACCCCAATCGTTGCGACCCATCAGAACGCCCCCAGACATCTTGAAAACGCCCCCATAAAACATTAAAGCATAACACAAAATGCGGTCAGTTATCTCTAGCACTGCCACTGTGTGGGTGAGGTAAGGTGTGCACAAAAGCATCTTACTGAAGAATTTGGTGTGGGAACTACCATCGCATATGAGATAAAAGAAAGTCGTCGTAGTTTTCACCGACAGCCATAAAGAACTATAAAGAAATGAAAAATAGGATAACTGTGTTTGCTTGCAATCTGTTGTCACAGACCCTGCCGGGAGCTACCGTAGTATATTGGAGATGTACCAAACTACAGTTCTGAAATCTGAAGAATTCCTAATTGTGGCCCCAAAGGCTTGAGATAAAAGGTTGCGGACCTGCATTAAATAATTTCTTGTAAGTTTGGCTTTATAAAGTTTCTAGATGTTAATGCTTACTGTATAAACATTTAAAAAACATGTCTGTCTGGAAATTACATGTAGAGCAGCAGTCTTTATATTTTGATCACGCAAATTTAGTGGAGAGATCAGTGGTGTGGTTGTGATGACATTAATGCAGTATAATCTCCATAGTGTGACCATCGATTGAGAATTGGTTGCCAGCTCCACACACAACTTATCATTAATCATTTCTTATGACCTGCCAGAGTAAGCAATAGCCCTACTATTTCGTTGTCTTCTTACAGAGCCCTGGAAACTATTTTCTTGTAGACAAGAATGAAAATAAATATATGATTGTGATGCGGGCTCAGAAACTGAAAAGAAAATAGAGTGTACAAGAAATATAGTACAAGTAAGAGACATGTCAGCGTCTGTGGCCTAATGGATATAAACGCAGTTTCATAATCCAGATATACCAGGTTCGAAACCTGCTGCAGGCGGTTTGGTAGCAGATCGCTTTGTGTGGATTTTTAACAATGGTATAAGCGCCGTACCGTTCAGAAAGCAATGGCAAACTTTCTTCTTCTGTCCTTAGCCACCGACCGTCAAAGCAGTCAGTGGTCATTACACCTAGTGGCGTCTTAGGGCAACAGCAGATAGGTTTTCTTTGCCATTGTTTCCCATCACGCCTAATGGCGTCTTTAGGGCAACGGCAAATCAATACATTTGCTGTTGTTTCCGTAATCGAAGTGACTGGCAAACGGGTGATCAGCCCGTTGTGAATGGCAAACTACTGAATGAAAAAATTGCCTAGAAAAATCACAAACTGCCAATAAAAGCTGGGGTTGATTGCCACGTCCTGTAAAGGATAAACAACTAACTTTAACTTTAAAGAGACATATTATTTGACAACGTAAAAGACAATAGAAAGGACATTTTTTGACAGTGTAAAAGACAATAGACATGACATTTGACAATGTAAAAGACAATAGACAGGACATTATTTGACAATGTAAAAGACAATAAATAGGACATTATTTGACAATGTAAAAGACAATAGACAGGACATTATTTGACAATGTAAAAGACAATAGACATGACATTATTTGACAATGTAAAAGACAATAGACAGGACATTATTTGACAATGTAAAAGACAATAAATAGGACATTATTTGACAATGTAAAAGACAATAGACAGGATATTATTTGTCAATGAGACAATAGACAGAACATTATTTCACTATGAAAGAGGCAATATACTGTGCAGAACTATGAAGGTTATTTCATTTATGAGAGATTACACAATGATAATGATGACCATGACATATTGATTTTGTCCTTTTTTTTAAACAAAATATTGTACTGCTTTAATAAAAACTAGACTTTTGTTAATTATTTGGTGACTGTAGAGTGCTGTCATTAAGTGTAGTCAGTTGCGGTTATTGTCTTCACACCATGAATGTGTCATTGCTTGTTTTGTATTCATTGTTTTACTTGGTTCAGTTTATGCTTGGACTGTGGCTTGCTTACATCTTGTTTGTGTTTTTTTAAGCCCAGAATGTTACTGCTTTAATAAAAAAAAATCACATTTTATTTCCTGAAAATTGGTTTTATTCTGTTACTTGTGTTTTCATAAATTTTATGTGTACAGTCATTGTTGTTGCCTTCACATTGTGATTGTGTTATTGTTTGTTGTGTAATCCCTTTCATTTGGGACTGAAAACGCAGCAAGAGAGATGAATGCATTCAGCGACTCATAGCTTGACTGCATGCTTCAGGGTCAGTGAACCAGAGCTGACCAAGACCCTACTCCACCTCCAGGTGGTGGTCCTGGAAACAGGCTGCATCAGTGCTGTCTGGCTGAGAGAGTAGGGATCAAAGAGAGAAGGCAAACCTGGTCCCAAAAAATGCCGTGCGGAAGTCGGATTTGTAGGCTGAAAGGCGCAAATATCGCAGCTTCGCTGTAAACGGGCATAACGCAACCAACATCCTTTTCAGGACGAACGAGGAAGAAGAAGAAAATATCTGAGTTACTTTTGCAAGGGACTATAAACAGTGAAATGTGATGAATTCTTTTTAAATGTGGACTTCATAGTGAACACACTTCAAACATTGACACAGTAGTAAGCATTTGACTTCAGTTACTGTGTGGGTTAACACTTGTCTCCTAGAGAAGTACAGTTTTCATATTGGACTACTGACACACAAATGTGCTAACACACTTTTTAATGCCTGAGAATGTACCCATCAGTTAACCAAATCCAGCATGGCTCCATGGCAGTGTTTCTTAACCTTTTAGTGGTCCCGCACCCCTTTACAGCACCTTAAGAAGCCTTGTACCCCATTGCAGCATCTTAAGAAGCCTCACAAAACACGCCAGAAATGCTAAAAGAATATAAAAGTTTATTTTGAGAAAATGTTATTTACAGAAAGTGACTATGGTTAGGCGTCTAATTCACACTGTCAATGTTCTATTTTGTACAAATACATTGGAGTTCTGTGTATTATATGTTCTTTATGATGATTTGCGTTCTAAAATATCTGGCATGTCTCGTACCCCCGGAAGGTGAGTCATGCATCCCTGGTTAAGAAGCACTGCTCCATGGAATAATGATTATTTTTTGTGTTAATTCTTTATGTAATATTTAACATATTCTGTATCTGCACTCTGATTTTCAGCTTTAGTTAAAATGAAAAATAGTGGGCCACGTGTTCAATACAGCCTTAGCAAAGAATTCAGAGACGCAGCAATAAAGGGTTAGGAATCCTAAACCCTAACCTTAATCCTAATGATGTAGATGACTTATTAGGAAGACCTTGAGGAACATATCCCATTATTTTTCAATTCAACTGTTAGCTTTACTGTCTTTATACTATGGCTATTTTACTGCTATCGCCTTTGTACTATGATTGTCAGTATTAACGCTACACTACGTCTGTATTAGTGTTATTAACTTTGTACTGTGATTGTAGAGTGTCAAGTGGCAGCGTTTATAGAGTGCTTGCTTTTCAGGGCAAAGTTACCAAATCCTAAGCCAGGTAGCATCACGTTCCAGTCTACCCAGTTGTAAATGGGTACCTGACTGTTCTTGACATAGGGATGTCAAAGTCAGTGATGAATGGAACTGGTCAACCCATCTTATAATGCTGAGAAGTGAAGTTTCAAACAGTTCACTCACTTATAGCAGTATGTGCAGTGGAGCAACCTTTACCTTTTACTATGATTATGTCAGTTTATTAACTTTACAATGATTGTTTTACTATTATTAACTTTGTACTGTGATTGTCAATGTTGCTGTCTTTGTACAGTGATCATGCTATCATTTATTGCTATGATTATGTCAGTGTTACTACCTTTTTACTCCAACTGTGAGAGTTATTGTCTCTGTTCTGTGATTATGTTATTGAGTAAGTCACATGCCAAAATATGGCAGGAAATAATTAAACTGTGCATTTCTGCCGCACGCCCTTGTTGACGTCACTAAATTCTCCTGCGGTCATTTCATTCATTTCCATTTTGCTTCAGAAGTACAGAAACAGTGGCACAAAAGCATAGAAGCTTCATCTATAATGAGCAATCAGGCTTCACTGGCTAAATATATAAATGTATGATGGAGACATTTATTCATACTTGCCCGATTTGATTAGTATAAATGGAGAAAATTACAGAAATTTTGTCACAGAAAAGCGACAGAGGCAGGAATATTTCCTTAAAAAAACATATGTGCCATGAAGTAAATTAGGAAGGAATGCGCATTGTTTCAACAGGCATGCAATTTAGTTCCCCGGCCGGAAACCGCCATGAAAAGATTGCACCTGTAAAGGGAAAAGACTATTACTATGGTTAATTATTGTTATCAGACTGTAAGTGTGTAAATGTTAATAAATTAAGGGGCTGCTGTAAAACTGGTAACAGCAATTGGGTCTGAAAATACACAGGGAAAAGACAAATAATGAGAATAAATGCAGGTAATGATAACAGGGTTGAACTTGAAGAAACACCAATACAAGATGTAGAATCGTACACATATCTTGGCAGCAATATAGACAAAGTTGGAGGGACAGACAGCGATATCAAAATAAGAATACAAAAAGCAAGAGGAGCTTTCATTGCATTGGGAAATATATGGAGATCAAGGGAAATCGGATCCAACACGAAAATAAGAATCTTCAACTCAAATGTGAAGTCAGTCCTATTGTATGGCTCTGAGACATGGAGAACAACAAAGACAACAACCAAAAAGCTACAGACTTTCATAAATGGGTGCTTGCGTAGAATAGAGGGATTAAAATGGTATGACAAGGTTACCAACGTGGAACTGAAGCTGGAAACAGAGGTGAAAATGATGAGGAGAACGTGGAAAGAACTTGAGATGATGGCACGTGACAGGAGGACTTGGGATGTGTTTGTTGAAGGCCTATGCTCCTTTGGGAGTGGAGGGTTATGATGATGATGATGATGTAACAATGGTAAGGAATATAAGTATATAAACCAATAAAACGGTATTGAATCAGTTCTACAAATAACGGTTCACATGAAACAAGGGACGTTTCGGGTTTTACCCTTCGTCAGCCACATTTACAAACAGGTGACAAGGACAAGAATTACATATAGGTACTACAAAAACATACGATGATGAGAAACATACACCAAATGAGCGATACAAGCAGATGGAAAAAGTAAACACCCACAGTGATGAGCGAAAAAAGAACAATAATAATACAAGAAAATCGTAAAACCTGAAAGAAATACTGAAACAAGAAAGTAAATAATCAACGAAACGAAAAAAAGAATGAACAAATTTGGACGATTTCTTGGACAAGGTACCTCAGTCTTCTATTCCAAGCATGTACAGATCTAGCTAAGTGAACTTTTACTTGTTCCGAAGTTTTGTTCATTCTTTTTTTAGTTTCGTTGATTATTTACTTTCTTGTTTCTGTATTTCTTTCAGGTTTTACGATTTTCTTGTATTATTATTATTATTGTTCTTTTTTCGCTCATCACTGTGGGTGTTTACTTTTTCCATCTGCTTGTATCGCTCATTTAGGGAATGTTTCTCATCATCGTATGTTTTTGTAGTACCTATATGCAATTCTTGTCCTTATCACCTGTTTGTAACTGGCTGACGAAGGGTAAAACCCAAAACGTCCCTCGTTTCATGTGAACTGTTATTTGTAGAACTGATTCAATACCGTTTTATTGGTTTATATACGTGTAAATGTTACTATCTGTGTACTATAATTTTGTTATTATCTGTATGCTGTGATTTGTATTGTTACTATCTTTGTACTATATGAGTGTTGTTGTCTTTCCACTGTGACTGTTTCTCACAAACATGAATACAAAATAGGTGTCCATTAATGTATTTTCATCTGTAATCTTAATAGTTGCTAAAATACATTCAATCAAATGAGCAACAAAAATCCTTTCTTTATAGAGGGGGAAACATTTTTTAGTATTTTTAAAAATATATTAAGACACACAATTGAATGGCACAGATATCTTGATAACTGAGCTTAGCACATAAATACAATTCAAATCAAATATGCAAGTTCAATTTATGTTTTTGACTTGAGTCTAAATATTTACTTCAAACCTCTATAGCTATTTCTGTCATGATGCATGAAATAATAAATCTCTTTTGATGCTTCCATCATTTTACAAAAAATAAATACTGATTTTTTTTTTTTTTTTTTTTACAAGGTATCTTAATTGTTGTATATTTGCTTGAGAATTAATCATCAGCTGTTCTATTGAAATTGTTAAGGAAAGAAATCTCAGTTTCATGTGTTTTTTAATCAAACTAAATCTTATCTGTTATTTGAAGTCTTGACATGATATTACCCTCATGTTTAGTTGTACTATTTTACATGTCATATATTTGTGATTGTTCAAAATCTAAGCTTTACTAGTAAATCTCAGCGTTGAATTTTTTGTTGTTGAGTTAAATAACTGAACTTGAAAGACACAATGTACAAAAAGCTGAAGTTACAAATCAAAATTATGAAATTAAATATAAATCTTCAGTGTCCACTAGTAAACCTCCTTATTTTTTTTCTCAGTAAATAAATATTAGACAAACATAAAGGTCACGTGTTTTCAGGCACTCGTAAGAAATAAAGAAGTAGAACACTAGACAACAGAAAAACAACAGACGTGAGTGGCTTACCCAGGACTCGAACCCCGGACATTCCGTGCGACAACCCAGCCTAGCTATGCAAGCGAATCACACTATCCTCCCTGCCATCTATTCATCACCAAAAAATGATGCTTTGATGATTGGTCATTAGTGCGAACCACAAGACACAATACCGGAAGTTTGCAATGGGCAGCCCAGCCTACTGGTCACTAATGACCAGTCATCGAAGCATCATTTTTTGGTGATGCCTAGCTGGCAGGGAGGATAGTGTGATTCGCTTGCATAGCTAGGCTGGGTTGTCGCACGGAAGGTCCGGGGTTCGAGTCCTGGGTAAGCCACTCACGTCTGTTGTTTTTCTGTTGTCTAGTGTTCTACTTTATTTCTTACGAGTGCCTGAAAACATACCTTTATGTTTGTCTAATATTTATTTACTGTTTACAGGCCTCGGGTTTCCCTTCCTTATGTGTTATTTTTTTTCTCCCTCAATGTGCGTTTTTAAGTAATAGAAAAAGTGAGGAGTTAAATTAGAAGAAAAAAAATACAGTACACTGTTTGGGGAATAAATGATTAGGCAGGATGTTGCCATGAATAATATGTCCAAAATGTTATATATTATCTAAAATTATATTTTGGGACAACATATATCCTAATTATAACCCATTAGGGATTGAACAGATATTTCCCTGTATATTAACTGATTCCGTACGCAAGATCTAATAATAGACGCAAAGGCCGAACGCTGTAGACGTAAGATCTTTTAAAAGACGCTGATTTATTTCATTGTTTCTTTCTATTCTGATATTTTATACTGCCCGGAATTTATCTCGAACGGAAGTAAACACAAAACTGGGCAAA
The DNA here is from genome assembly GCA_024509875.1 of Oreohelix idahoensis. NCBI lineage: Eukaryota > Metazoa > Mollusca > Gastropoda > Stylommatophora > Oreohelicidae > Oreohelix > Oreohelix idahoensis. Next base: position 639,227 of record JAMPIV010008705.1, read on the forward strand.
TTTCAACAAGCTTCAACGTCTTTTATTTGCGTTTGAACGGATTTTTTCACATTTATCTTCATCTTTAATCGTGTTTTGTCGTATCACCATAATGGCTGAAAAACACACAGGATATGTTACTAATATGTAAACAGTGAACAAACTGTGTGATCAACCATAACTTTCTTACTTTTTCTGTGTTTCTAAATGGATTACCTGCACAAAGAGAGCAGTGAAACTGTATTGTGATAACAATTTATGTTACAAGCCTTACGTAAGTCGAAAATTTTTGTTCAAAATTTCAAGTTATCTTTTTTCTGTGTACATGTTATCTGTTATAACATAAACATAACATAAAATTAGCTAGAAAGGCATATGGATTTATATTGTTCATCCAATGTACTTTAATTTGATATATAATATGTTATACTTAACTCATGATTAGACACACATTGTCAGTAAACGTAAATTATGTATGTGTAAATTTTTGGGGCTTAAAAATAATTCCGTCCAGAGCTGAAAATAATTACGTACGGAATCAGTTAATTTAAGAAAAAATATCTATGTGAGTGGATGTATGTGCATATGTTATAAAGTTTAATGCGGTTGTAGTATTATCTTTTGTGTGGGTTACCATATTCTGAGGCTAAAAAAATAGAATCCCATGTGTAAATGGATCTGGAACAAACCTTATTCTAATGCTAATCTATGGTGGGAATTTTAAATATCTTTGATGTTTAATAATCCTACAGGCTGTCAGAAAACAATCTTATGAAAAATCAGTAGTTTCAGTCCATTGAATAGTTTCTCTTGTCTACCTAGGCTCATTTGGTAACGACAAAAAAAATGTCTTCATGTCACATCACACATAAAATAAATGTAATGAAGGGTGAACCCCAAAACGTCCCTTGTTTATTGTGCACGTCTGGGGTTCAAGTGACTCCTCCAAGTTTAGTGTGTGAAAATCATGTAAATTTAGAATAGATACATCAAAGGAGCAAGAATCAAGAGGGGATGTCATGGATGGCACAGGCAGAGGCTACGATTGGTCAGGTTACCAGTGTTTGAGTAAGTCAGGGAAGAACTGGATAAACTACCAGCTGGTCATCATTAGCCTTGGCAGAGAGTGCAGATCTTGGGGCAATGGAAAAGCAGAGCTGGAGATTAATCGGCTGATATGTGATCATGCTAGGGATGATGACGCTATTGTGTACACTGATGGGTCTGTAGTATGTGGTGAGAAATCAGGATGGAGCTTCTCTGCGAGAATAAAGTGCGGGTTGTCGCTGAACAGAGTGGGGACTACATGACAACAACCTCCAGCATGAGAATGGAGGTAGAGGCAGTTACTGCAGCACTGACATGGCTATCTGAAACTCCATCAACCAGGGCAGTTATATTGTCAGACTCTCAAGCCATGCTTATGAAAGTTCAGATCGGATGGCTGCGGCAGGAATGGAAAACATCAATAGAATCCTCAAGTCTTGAAGAACTGGTGTGGATCTACTGTCCTGGTCATGCAGGGGTACATGGCAATGAGAGAGCTGACAGACTGGCCTCAAGAGCACCCATAGTGGGGACACTGGACATGGATAAGGGAGAGATACTAAGGGCTATTAATGATCGCCTGCTGGATAATGACACTGCAATGGATGAATCAACAAGGCTGAGGCTGTTGGAGTTTGGCATCAAACGTGGGACTAGCAGAGATGGGCATGAGAGAGGATGCATCCATCGTATGTACAACCAGCGTGCTACAGGTACAATTAGCATTCATACTCTTCGACATTTGCTAAGGGAGACTGAGCACCTATGGGTTTGCCTGGAGTGCAGTGAGGTCGATTCTTCTGATTAACAATAACAATAGTGTGTGATGCTGTATTCTCAACACGTTTCACCCTGGAAGTGTGTGAATTATTTCAAGAGTCAATGAGGGTGAAATTAGCCTCACAGAGGTTCACTTCCACACCAGTTTACTATAGCATTGTGCTTAGCTGGTGGTCATATAAGGATGACTCCAGATATGCCTCTATGCAAATCCAGTATAATTATCAGGTAAAGTTTAAGTTTCAGGAGAAAATAGGTGTCATTTAATATAAGGATGAAAACTAAGTACTTACACATCTGTACAGGTGGTATATGGGATGTGGTTTTGCATGAAAATTCTAATGACAATATTGACAGTAATTATCACAATGGAGTGGATAATATAGAAAAATCTGTCAGTAAAAAGATACATTTTACAGATTCAGGGTGTGAAGAGATGAGTTTCATGTCACTTCTTCTTCAAATGCCATTTCAGCTGATATAGGAGATCATGTATCGCCACAGCTTCACTAGCAGTTTCTCATGATATCTACTGAAATGTTTCCTTGTAAATGACCTTCGTAAATGATGTGTTACATTATTTGTGCTATACATGTGCTGCCACAGATTCAATACATGGTGTAACATATTAAGACAACCCTTTATCAACAGATCTTCCCCCCCCCCCCCCCCCCAAGTAAATAGTGGTGTTTGTGACATAACATATTCTTTAGCAATCTTGTGATTAGTCAATATGCATTAACCGTACAGCTGTTTTCTTGTTCTAATAGCCTCCCTGGTCACCAAAGAGTTTTTTGATGAGGTCATTGTTTGGGTTCCTAGGTCCAACCACTTCAGGGTAGTCTGAAATAATCTTGTCCCATAAAACTTGAGCAATAAGTGCATTGGCCAACTGTGTATGACAGAAGAATAATGATAAATCAGTCATTACCATTTGATCAATTTATTTAAACCTTTATTCACCATCAACATCATCATCAACATCATCATCATCAACAATACCCTTCACCTCCCTATGGAGTATAGAAATTTATGCCAAGTCATCTTGTTTTGTGCCATCTGCTTAAGTTCTTCCCATATCTTAGATATTGGTTCGGATGCTTGCCTCTAAGAAGGGCACAACCTCATACTAGTTCACCTCTTATTAAGGAAGCAGTACCCCTAGTCTTTCTGTGTACCCTCAGAGGTCCACAACAACGAACTACACACAGCTTCAAATAATCATAACTTAATATCACTTTTCATACGATCATTTTCACATAATTATGGTTTGGTTTTAAGGACTATCTTCATTGCACATGGACTACTCCATCAGTGCTCCGATCTCCTCCCTTAGATCACACAAGGAGGATCTCAGCACAATGCATGAATTCCATAGCACTTGCGAGAATTCCAATGTTTGAATATAGAAATCACACAATTCTATAAATATTTTTTTTTGGTGGGTAGGTTTCTAATTTCAAAATTTTGCCAGGGCAGCGGCCTGATAGGCCTACTCTTTACGATTTCCAACTGCCGTGGGATTTTTAAAGCGTGCAACTTGCACACGGGACCTCCTATTTTTTTCACCCTTATCCCAGAAGGCTAGGCATCCGATCTCACTACCCAGGAGACCAGGAAGGGGGGGTATGACATCATTACGACCACTGGTTCTGAAAAAAAATTTCCATAAATTATATTTCCTCAACTGAGATTCGAACCTGGTACTTCTAGAGCTTGAGGTGGATGCCATACCTCTTAGCCACTCTGACCTTCACACATAATTATGACTAGTAATCAATATCAGCCAATAACTGCCAATATCACCTGTCAAATAGTCATTTATTATCTCTATTTTTGCTCCTTATGGGGACTAGCTGGGGTGATGTCTCCTTATGGAGCATTGTGCCACCACCCCAGCTAGTCCCCATACAGGAGAGCATTGAGCCACCACCCCAACTAGTCCCCATACAGGAGAGCATTGAGCCACCACCCCAGCTAGTCCCCATACAGGAGAGCATTGAGCTACCACCCCAGCTAGTCCCCATACAGGAGAGCGTTGAGCCACCACCCCAGCTAGTCCCCATACAGGAGAGCATTGAGCCACCACCCCAACTAGTCCCCATACAGGAGAGCATTGAGCCACCACCCCAACTAGTCCCCCATACAGGAGAGCATTGAGCCACCACCCCAGCTAGTCCCCCATACAGGAGAGCATTGAGCCACCACCCCAGCTAGTCCCCATACAGGAGAGTATTGAGCCACCACCCCAGCTAGTCCCCATACAGGAGAGCATTGAGCCACCACCCCAGCTAGTCCCCATACAGGAGAGCATTGAGCCACCACCCCAACTAGTCCCCCATACAGGAGAGCATTGAGCCACCACCCCAACTAGTCCCCCATACAGGAGAGCATTGAGCCACCACCCCAGCTAGTCCCCATACAGGAGAGCATTGACTGCCACACCCCCAGCTAGTCCCCATACAGGAGATCGTTCATTGTTAAGCCACCACCCCAACTAGTCCCCCATACAGGAGAGCATTGAGCCAACCACCCCACCTAGCCCCCATACAGGAGAGTATTGAGCCACCACCCCAGCTAGTCCCCATACAGGAGAGTATTGAGCCACCACCCCAGCTAGTCCCCATACAGGAGAGCATTGAGCCACCACCCCAGCTAGACCCCCCCATACAGGAGAGCATTGAGCCACCACCCCAGCTAGTCCCCATACTGGAGAGCATTGAGCCACCACCCCAGCTAGACCCCCCATACAGGAAGTATTTACAAGCTCCTGCAGTTGTGGTCCCCATTAGTCCCACCCATGACATGATGAGAAGTTGCCAGCCACAAGCCAGCTAGACCCATTATTGCCAGTGACGGACAACATTTGAAAGGCAATAGTTCTATTAATCTTTGTTTTATCAGAGACCTCCAAGAATACAGGTAATTGCTTTAATGATAATTCTGTATCAAATTTTTATAGAATCATTGTTCCCATAATTCAAGATTATGTTAGCACATAGCATTGGGGCAATATCATGTAATCATATTTGTTTGTATCACCTGCACAAGATGCCAGCGGATAGTCTGTTAATATCACCTGTTTATCAGATAACTGTTAATATCAATTTCACATATAACTTTTATATCAAAAACCATTTTTTTGAATTTCCACATAAATTCAAATCACCTGTAATAACTGTTAATATCAGCTGCACACCATGTTCAACTGTTAGTATCACCTGTCACATCATAACTGTTAATATCACCTGTCACATCATAACTGTTAATATCACCTGTCACATCATAACTGTTAATATCACCTGTCACATCATAACTGTTAATATCACCTGTCACACCATAACTGTTAATATCACCTGTCACATCATAACTGTTAATATCACCTGTCACATCATAACTGTTAATATCACCTGTCACATCATAACTGTTAATATCACCTGTCACATCATCATAACTGTTAATATCACCTGTTAATATCACCTGTCACACCAAACTGATGGGCAGAATATCACCTGTAACTCATCAACAACTGTTAAATATCACCTGTCACATCATAACTGTTAATATCACTGTCACATAAAATAAAACTGTTATATCACCAGACATTCACACCATAACTGTTAATATCACCTGTCACACCATAACTGTTAATATCACCTGTCACACCATAACTGTTAATATCACCTGTCACACCATAACTGTTAATATCACCTGTCACACCATAACTGTTAATATCACCTGTCACATCATCATAACTGTTAATATCACCTGTCACATAATAACTGTTAACAAAGGAAATCAATTGTCAAATTGCCAAGAAGGAGATCTTGCAGACTGCAATCTAATTTAATATCACTTGTCACATCATCATAACTGCTAATATCACCTGTCACAGCATAAAACTAGTTAATATCACCTGTCACACATCAGAGAACTTTTAATATCACCTGTAGGGACACATCAAACTGCTAATATCACCTGTCACAGGATCATATCGCAAAACTGTTAATATCACCTGTGACAGATCATATATGCATTAATATCACTGTCAGGACATCATTCATAAGAGCAGTGCTCACATGGTCATCAATAAGATACAGCACTACATTAATTGCTCATCTGACATTTTACAAAACCATGGGGGTTTGACATTAGGGGAAATCATTTACTGATGGTTTTTTTTCCTAATCAATACATGCAAAATTCCAGTGTGGTCACTAGTGTCAATCATTCAGTTTACTATCATACTGACATTTTGTAATAATGGGCAGAGCAAACCTAACTCTTAACTTACTTATGGTTAAGACAGGAAAACGATATGATGCCCCTTATCAAAAGCTATTTTTAACAGTCATAGACTGGCCTTGATTTGATCATTATCATAAACAAGGGCAGTCCAATGGAACAAAGAAACAATACATTTTAATACATTGCCCAAGATCTGGAATTTGCAATATGATGCCCCATTGAACACTACTAGGCTTGCACATTCACATGCCACCAACCCAATCACATTCAGGAAAATACGGTCATTAGACTTTCCTAAGTTAGCCACAGATGGGCTTGCCACAGATCAATTGTCCAGGCTTGCCACCATTGATTGTCCCAGCTTGCCACGCTCAATTGAAACCAGGAAACACTTGCCCCATCAGCCAAATTGATCAGCAACTGGCTACAGACAGACACCTTCAATACCTCCCAGCTTGCCACCAACGGCGGGTCCCAGGCCACCAATCAATTGTGAATTGCAGCACCAACAGGCCTTTGTCCCAGCTTGCCACCAACCAATTGGAGTCTTGCCTTTCAATTACCAGCTTGCCACCAACCAATTATATCAGAGCTGTGTGCACCAATCAATTGTCCCCGGCTTGCTGGACCGTTACAGATTGAAGGAGCTTGTCAACCAACAATTGTCCTCTTTGCCACCAATCAAACATGGCTTGAAAAATTCACCAATTGTCCCGGCTTGCCATCAAACCAACCAAGAGGCTTACTTGCCAGCAATCAAATTGAGGGACTGCACACCAATCAATAGCTCCCAGCTTGCACCAGCTGGGTTGCCACATTGTCCTCAATTGTCCCAGATTGCCATCACAAGACCAGCTATCTTTGGACCTGCTTGCAACACAACCAATTGTTGAGGCTTGACCACCAAACATTGTATCCAGCTTGGCGGACCAACCTGTGGAGGTCCCAGCTTTGCACCAATCAATGAACCAGAGCTTGCCACCAACCAATTGTACCAGCACTTGGCACCAACCAATTGCAAAGTGCCACCAATCAATTTGTTGCTTGCCACCAATCAATTGTCAACTAGGCATTGCCACGGACTGCTTTGTCGGTCGGCTTGCCACCAATCAATTCCCAGCTTGCCACCAATCAATTGTCATATCACTTGCACCAACCAATTGTCCCAGCTTGCCACCAATCAATTGTCACATGGCTTGACTGCACCAATCACCTGTCCCAGCTTCACCAATGCAATTGTCACGGCTTGCCACCAACTGCTCCAATATCCACCTTGCCACCAATTCATAACTGTTAATTTCACCTGTCACTTCATAACTGTTAATTTTCAGCTTGCACACCATCAAATCCCGGCTGCCACCATATCACCTGTCTCAGGCTTCATAACTGCTCATTATCACCTGGCTCTGCACATCATCTTAACTGTTAATAGGCTTGCCACAAAACCAATTGTCCCCAGCATTGCCCAAATTCATTACTGTCATATGCCATCAGTGTGTCAACTGTGTCAGGCATTCAGTTACTCAATTGTCCCTGTTATTAAAACCATCAACTCCACCAATTCTTACCTGGTTTGCCACCACTACCAATTGTCATCTGATGCTTCCAGCTCCCAACCAATTGTCGGCCTTGTTTCCTCCACAAGTCAAGGACTGTAATGAACAAACACCAACACTCTTAATACATTATAAGTATAACAGATTTTAAAATATGTCCCGGCTTGCCACCAGTTTGACTCTTGTGTGATCATTGCCACCAATCATTTTTATTGTCCCCTCTTGGAGAGGCTTGCCACCATTCAATTGTCCCAGCTTGCCACTAACCAATTGTCGAGGCTTGCCACCATTCAATTGTTGAGGCTTGCAACCATTCAATTGTCCCAGCTTGCCACCAACCAATTGTCCCAGCTTGCCACCAATCAATTGTCCCAGCTTGCCACCAATCAATTGTCCCAGCTTGCCACCAACCAATTGTCCCAGCTTGCCACCAATCAATTGTCGAGGCTTGCCACCATTCAATTGTCCCAGCTTGCCACCAACCAATTGTTGAGGCTTGCCACCAATCAATTGTCCCAGCTTGCCACCAATCAATTGTCACGGCTTGCCACCAATCAATTGTCCCAGCTTGCCACCAACCAATTGTTGAGGCTTGCCACCAATCAATTGTCCCAGCTTGCCACCAACCAATTGTCCCAGCTTGCCACCAATCAATTGTCCCAGCTTGCCACCAACCAATTGTCCCAGCTTGCCACCAATCAATTGTCCTGTATATTTCCCCAGGGGTCTCAGAAAGAACAGGACTGCTGCACCCTTAGGCAGTTTGTACATGTCAACTTTTATGAGAAATGCTTGGGCTGGAAATCAAGAAGATGCTGGTGTTGGATAGGATACATATTAAGAAAACCAGCTGATAGTATTACAAGGCTGGTCATCTTCTGGAATCCCCAGTTTTTTTTTTTTTTTTTTTTTTTTTTTTTTTGTTTTTTTTTTTTTGCGTTCGCCCGCTAATACTCGAGGCGAAATCTCAGGTTATTATTTTATGTCTAACCTGACATTGATTTTACGTGAGTATCCCTTTATTTCTTGTACAGAGACAAGTGTCCCTCGCAATTCATGCAAATACTCGCCGATTTCGGAGGTACCATTGCAGCTGGGTCGGCTCAGGAGCCGCCAGTCCCTGGTCGACGACACTCCTTCAAATGTCCTCGTCAGGCCTCGAGTCAATCCAGTCCAAATCCCGGTCGACGAAAAATCCTCAAATGCCGTCGCCCGGGTTTGATCCTGTATCACCCGGTCGCCAGAGCGGTGTTCTAACCACTACGCTAGCGCGGCTCCCGAATCCCCAGTGTAACAGAAATAGAGGGGGACCCAAACAAAAATTATGGAGGGAGAGAACTGCAGACAGACACAAAAGATACAAAGATTGCATGGAAAGATCTTGAATGGATTGCACATGAGAGGAGAGTCTGGTATTTTCAAGAAGCAGAAAATTATTGATGATGACCAATTTCTACTTTTGGTTGTCTTCTTTAGCTCTGTCCATGAGGTTCTGATCACTCTAGGTCAAAAGAGCTACAGCCCTAACCACAAGTTCTCTAACCTGGAGGACCAGCGTGATCTCTCAGTCTGCCCTTTTCCCCACATCATCTGTTTGGCTTTGCTGGACCTGCCAAATTACTCTTAATTCCTGCCATCATTGTTCACAAGATCAATAAGATAAATAAGGTGGAGCAAGCAGGATAGTCGCAGTGATTCTTCTTTTTCTGTATAAGTTAGCTCCCTGTGGAGCACAGTTAGTTCTCTCTAAGCTTTCCTGTCTTGAAAGTCTACTCTAGTCTTCTTATTTCTGTCTCCAGTTCTCTTCTCCGTGTATTTTTAGATCTCGCTCTAATTTTTCTATCATCAGGACTCTCAAATAAGGAGATGCTAACTGGCAATCTCTTTAATATTAGTTCCGTCCAGCATCTTATTCACACCTGTTATTCTACTTTGTGGGTCTTTCCTTCAGTTCCTTGTTTGTGATCCTGTTATACCATTTGAATCCCTTAATTCTGTACCAGCAACTACATAACTTTTTGGTTGTTTCTTGACCTCGATGTTTCAAATCATACAAGCATAACTTAACATCTCTTCTTCTTCTTTGATCCTTAGCTGCCGACTGTCAAAGAAGTTAGTGGCCATCAGGCCTGGTGGCATCTTGTAGGGCAGAAACAAACTGCTTCCACTTTGCTCGGTTGGTGGCCATCCTTTGTTCGGTACCCCAGCTCTGGTTCATTCCTTGCAACTCGGCCTCCACAGTTCTCCGCCAAGTTGTTTTTTGTCGGCCTCTCTTTTGCTTTCCTTCAGGGGTTCATAGCATAGCTGTTCTTGTGATGGCATCGGGGTCTCTTCTGAGGACATGGCCAACCCAACTCCAGAGCCTGCCAGCTATGATGATGTGCATGTCCTCTTGGTTGCTTCGAGTAAGCAGTTCATGGTTGGTGATAGTACTCAACATCTGAGTTGAGAAAATGTATTATATTGTACGACTTGACCTCCTTTGACTTTCTTGTGTTTCCCAGAGCAATGAAATCCTTCTTGTCTTATGTATTATACTAGCAATAACCCATCAACATTGACAGGTTATTAATTATAGTGTGTTGTTTCTGTTACATGTATTACAGACGGCACTATCACTTCTGTGGTCATTTCATTGCAGGCGACCGTCATTAGATATTTGTAGTGAAAATTATATGGATGTATTAAATATGAAGACATGGAGTAACCTTACCTAAATGACATGTGGAGCAGTAATAATGATCTAATGGACCGTAAATTGACTAAATAACTAACATTTCTTTTATGACAACATCTCGTAATTGTTCGTGCATCTTTTAAATTCTTGCCCTGGTCAACTTACTGCCTCTGAGAAGCCATGGTCGACTTACTGCCTCTGAGAACAACGTTTGAAGTTTGACAAAACTTCAGTTCATGTACTGTTTATCAATTGTGTTGTTGGCTTCTTTCCATAATCGAACTGTTCATGTTGTTCTAAGAAGCATGATGTGATAATTTCCACAAAACAGTCCATGCCATCTCTTTGTTCACAATTTTTAATATATTACAAAAGCTAGAAAATGTAAGTTATGTCCAATCAATGTATTTATTTTCTCTGTGACAGTAGAAAATGAGAAACCTAACCACCCATCCTTATTGACACAGCTCTTAATGATGATGGTATAATACTTTTCCACAATGTGTGGCTAACTAATCCAGAAAAACAGAAAAAGGTCACATGAATTAAATCTGCACTTTCCAAGTCACATGTAACAAGTCAAATTTCTGAGATCTGCATGCTAAAAAAAAATAATTTATTTTTCAATCTTTTTTTCACCCATAACAATGTTTTTGGCCATAAACATGCACAAAATTAGAGGAAATATGCTTAAACAATCAAAGGCCATCCATTTTTATTCTATGCAATAACATGTATGAAACATTTATTTTTTTGCTTGTCAGTGCATTTGGCAACAACAGTAAAAGTGGTCTCCAAAATAACCTGTTTATAACAGCAAACACTGAGAAGTAGCTTAGTGCACTTATTGAAAAAAGAAACTTGCTTTACAAGGCAATAGGACAAGGTTCAAAACCAGGCCATGTCACCCAGCAGAAAATGGGTATCTGACTGCTTTTGAGTTAGGAAAGGCACAGGTATTGAGGAAGGGAACTGGTCTCATACAGCTGAGACCTAGAGTAACTGAAGTCTCAAACATTTCATACCCCTATGGCAGTATCTGCTAGGGACTACCTTCACCTTTTATGTAATAAAACCAGCTCTAAGATACCCCCTGTACCAGATTCAGTCATCAACAATTGTTACATTAAATACTGGAAAGGGTACAATGGTGGTGAAAGTGTTTCACCTGAATGGGTCGGTTGCTAAAGGACTGGTTTATAAGTTTTAGATCTATGAAGAATGCCTCGGGTGTAGTCCATGCCCTTTCTTCTTATTCTTGGATCTTTAACCCCTGACTGTCAAAGCAGTCAGTGGCCATCATGCCTGGTGGCGTCTTGTAGGGCAGCAACAAACTACTTCCACTTTGCTCGGTCGGCGGCCATCCTTCGTGGAGTGCCCCAACTCTGATTTGTGCTTTGCATCTCGACCTCCACAGTTCTTCTCTAAATTGTTTTTGGTCTGCTTCTCTTTTGCATTCCTTCTGCGGTCCATAGAAGAGCAGTTCTTGTGATGGTATTTGGGTCTCTTCTGAAGATGTGGACTTTTGGCCAATATTTAAAGGATGAATAGAATTTTGTGACAAAATCAATATAAAGTACAAAGAGCTTCTTTCACAATGAAATAAACCTTGAAAATGGTGCTTACAATGCAAGGATGTGCATACAGGAATTGCAGATTCATCCATCATCATCAGCTGCCATCTCCACAATGAAGGTTGGCTGTAATGGATCTCTAACATCTTCTGTCTCTTGTCTTGGTGGTGCACTCTGATAGACTCTTTCCTGTCCATCTCTTGATGTTATCTTCCCACTTATAGCGCTGTCTTCCCCTTGCACGTTTACCTTCACCTCTCCCTTCTGTTATGGTCTTCTGCAAGGTGTTATGCCTTTTTATGTGGCCAAAGTATTTTAGCTGCCGAACTTTGACCGTCCTCATTAGTTCTCTTTTCATACCTAGATTTTATAGGACCTCCTTATTTGTTTTCTTCTCTTTCCATGAGATGCGCTCCATTCTTCTATATATCCACATCTCAAGAGTCTCAATTCGTTCTTCCAGTTGCTTTATTCATTGTCCATGTTTCTACACCATACAGTAGTGCAGAATATATATAACATTTTATGATTCTCAGTTTTAATTTGTGAGTCAACTGTTTAGATGTCAGTATATTACTATATGTTTCATGTTGTTGAATGTAGCTTTGGCCATTCCTATTCTTTTCTTGATTTCTGTTCACATCTGCCATCTTCTGTTATTATTTGACCAAGATATGAGTAGCTCTTGACTTGTTCCAGGATTTTCCCATTTATGCTTATCTTTAATGTGGGCTTATCATCTGTTTTGCTAATTATCATAGTTTTTGTTTTCTCAATATTAGTGTCCAATCCATACACATGACTTATACTGTTCACTTGCTTCACTAGTTCTTGTAAATCCTGTTCACTTTCAGCTAACAACAAGGTATCATCTGAATATCTAAGATTGTTTATTGAGCTTCCTACTGATGTTCAGTACTGGCATTTCCTTTATCTGTTTGAAAATTTTTTCAATGTATAGATTAAATAGGCAGGGGGACAGCACACAACCTTGTCTGACACCTCTTTTTATGTCTATGTTTGGTGAATAATTCCTTCCAGATCTTACTGTAGCAGTTTGCTCCCAATAAAGGTTACTGAGTATTCTTATGTCTTTTCCATCCATACCTCTGTTTTGGAGGCATTCAATTATATTCTCATGATGGACTCTGTCAAAAGCCTTGTTATAGTCAATGAAGACATATACATACTATTTTGGACCTCTGTATATTATTCTGCTAATATTCTTAGGCAAAATATTGCCTCTCTTTTTCTGCTGTTCCATCTAAAATCAAACTGTTCTTCTTGGATTTCGCTGTCTACCTTACTTTTTATTTTTTCCTGTATGATTTTGAGCAGTATCTTAATTGCATGACTCATCAGGCTGATTGTTCTGAAGTCTGAACATTCTGTTGCATTAGGTTTTTTCAGCAATGTTATAAATACTGATGTCTTCATGTCATGTGGTATATACCCTGTATTGTATATATCATTGCACAGATCTGTGATTATATCTATACCAAAGCTCTCCAGGGCTTCTATCATTTCAATTTTTATGTTGTCCATGCCTGCTGATTTTCCTTTTTGTATCAGTTACAACAGTGTGCATACTTCTACCGTAGGGACTATGCCAAAATCTTCTCAGGTTATGCATTCTGCTAATTTGGTGAAATCTTGCAGTATTGATGATACAACTGTTCATCATACTAATGTTAGTGCTTCTTTTAGCCCAGTTTGACATACTTCAGTACGTCGCAACTCTAACTTTCATTCCTTTTTAACTACTATTGTAGAAGAAGATCCTTCGATTTTGTCAGGCTCAGATACTAACTTTATCACTACGACAGAATCTACATCCAGTCATGTTGATTGCAACTTCTTTACTGCAATTACTAGCGTTTCCTTTGCTACATGTGCGAAGTTAATTGTTTGTACATACCTATACTTTGTGACTTTCTTTACCTTTCTTATTGGGCTGGTTAGCTCAGTATCTTCGTCCTTTACGACTTTTTGTCGCACTTACAACTTTTCTTTTAAACTTCGACGTAGGTCCAAGTTTACTGCTGTTGGTTTTTGCATCTTTATTGTATGCTTCTTGCTTTCTTCCTTGACCAGTACACAGGCTATGACTTCATTTCAGCCTGTGCGATATGCGCATTGATCAACATCATTTACTTTGTTTTGCGAAAAATCCAAGATGGTTAACCATCATGACGCTCTTAGTCATCATTACCATCTTCTAGATTTGCCTTTTGACGTGGGTATAATGTGTATACTCACGACTATTCTCTACATCATTATACACTGTTATACATTAACACTCTGGTAGTATATTTGCTTGACCTTATTTAAATTCATGATTGTAAATTGATTGATTTACTTTCTCTGTTACCGTCTCTGGTGTAACGGAGGAAGGTTTGATTGTCACCATATAAGGGCCGGTGGTTTACATGGCCACATTTAATAGATAGAAATGTAGGAATGACTATTTTATATTTTATAATCCTACGGTTATCAAACAGAGATTCTCATTTGTATTGTTTCACAGCGTAAACTTGTTGATGTGACTTGTCGCTGTTATATGGAGTGTCTCATGAGTTTTCCAGTTATTTCAACATTTGACGTCCCTGTTTTCCATTGGACTTTGGACACTTCTTTAGACGTGTGTGATACCCTCTGGAGTACAGAATGGTTTCGGACTTCGGAAGTCATCTCCAGATAGTTTATATTGCTGTACTTTAGTATACGACATTATGTTAAAAGATATTACATTATGATATCATATAACCTTTTGTTGATAATATGTCGGTGTCAATATATTGCTGTAGATTACGATGTTAAAAGTATAATATGTTTATGACATCTCTATTTTTTGTAACTTATCATTGCGAGATATTTTTTTTTGGGGGGATATGTAGTCATGTGAATGAAATTTTTTCTAGCATTGAAATGTTGCGTTTATACCCAGCACTTTATTGTGCGATTGTGATATCTCCTCTTTTATATAATGTTTGAATTTTGAGAATATATTTTCTCTTACGTTGTGAGATAATTTTTTGTTCTCACCAGACGCTCCATTGTGCGTCAGTATAGTCTGACATTATGGCGTTATATATTTTGATGCCCTTCACCAGCGCATCATGTATGCGTTATGAGCTTGTTGTATCATGCTCATTATTATTTTTTGGTGTGTATGTAAATTTAGATTGTCATGTACGTTGTTATATTATTATGGTATTCATTTATATTATACATTTGATTACCATGTCTTAATTTTGTCTTCTTCATGCTTAGGCATTGCTTCTTTTCATCTTTTTTCTTTCCTTTTGTATCCCCATCTTGTCTCTGTTCACTTGTCTCTAATCTACTTTTCTTATGTTATCTTGTCGTCCATACTGCATTCCTCTTGTATTTATGATTTTTTATAGACTATACTTATATGTAGATATTTGTATGCTACCGCCCTCATTTGTTCGATGTATTTAAAAAAAAAAAATGTTATCATTTTTTTTCCCCGGGGGGTGCGGTAAACTGTTAAGTGTCAGTTTGTTGTAAGTTAGGAATGTGACCTTTTTTATATTTCTTTTTTATATTTGTGGTCTAAGGGAGTTAACCAGTTGTAATATTTTCGGGAATAAGTTAGATTTAGTTGTTATCTCCCTTTGGGCTTGCTATTGTCTAGCTATATGCCCATATAAGGTTCTGTTCGTAGATTTTCTTAGAACAGTCCCAGTACGTTCCAGTTTGTGAACTAAACTCAAGTCACGCGATGATCCGCGCATGGGCCAAGGTTTTGGCGAGTCCGGAAGACGGCTTCGTTTGGAGTCTGGCTCGGCGGTTTGAGCGGAGAAGGTGTCCCGCCATGTTTTCTGGCAGTGTAGAAGGGGATCAGAGTTCTTTGTGTATTAAATATGTTTAAGATTCCCCTTGATTGTGATTCTGGCATAGTTCGGTAAAGCCTAGGAAATGGCCAGTGTTTCTTGTGTGTTTGTTTCCTGGAGAGCAGAGCAGGTAACAATACTTTTGAAGCTATTTGTTGTAGCTACGAACTTTACATTTTGAGGTGACTTACTCCCGGTGCGGGAAGTAGAGATGAAGAAGATTAACATTATTTATATAAGGAAGCCCGCCATTTATATGGCCTATTTTTGCCAGAGATATACCTGACTAGTTTGGTCAGATGTGATGAAGAAGATTAACATTATTTATATAAGGAAGCCCGCCATCTATGCGGCCTATTTTTGCCAGAGATATACCTGACTAGTTTGGTCAGATGTGATGAAGAAGATTAACATTATTTATATAAGGAAGCCCGCCATCTATGCGGCCTATTTTTGCCAGAGATATACCTGACTAGTTTGGTCAGATGTGATGAAGAAGATTAACATTATTTATATAAGGAAGCCCGCCATCTATGCGGCCTATTTTTGCCAGAGATATACCTGACTAGTTTGGTCAGAAGTGACACAGAAGATTAACATTATTTATATAAGGAAGCCCGCCATGTATGCGGCCTGTTTTGCCAGAGATATACTTAGCTAGTTTGGTCAGAGGTGATAAAGAAGTCATAGAGATATTATTTACACTGCACTACTTGCAGCTCGTTGAAGAGAAGTCACAGAGATATTATTTACCCTACACTACTTGGTAGTAGATCAATGTTACTTACATGAAGTGCAATCTTGTGCTATTGACAGTGTGTCTTGAATGTGATGATGTCCTTGTTACTGTGGTAATAAACTGTGAATAACCGTACTACAGTCGTTACAACCTTTCCTGACTTATATACGTGGATTGGTGTGTGTGTTATCATGGCTGTACTCTCGAATTTCACATCCTTCTACAGCTAACCATATCGTTCTCCAAATATAATAATTAAAAAAACTTCAACAGTACTGGCCAGTATCATCGACGTCTACAGTGATGGCCAGTATGGACTATGGTCAGAAACATACTTCTACAATCATATGTATTGCATTCTCTACTTCTGATCTGAGAATGTTTGGGCCTTCATTAGAATCTGGTGATAGTTTTTTTTTACCTCTGTTGTCCTTGAATAGTTCTTTTACGTACTCTGCCCATCTGTTTGATATGTCTTTCTCGTCAAGTATGATTACACCATTTTTGTTCTTCATTCAGCCTCCTCCTTGGGCAAACCACCCAAAATTGATAATTTCTTTATTTCTTCATGCATATCTCTTGTCATGTGCTTTGCTTCCAAGTCTTCTATTTCCTTGCATTCTGTTTCTATTCATCGTTCTTTTGCTTGTCTACACATAGTACATATGTCATTGTCTATTGTTTTATATTCTGGGGTGTTTTTTGCTCTCTTTCTTTCTGCCATTTTATTCAAGATGTCATCTGTCATCCAAATTTGATTTTTCTTAGGCTCATTTTTAGGTAAATTTGCATTTGCTGATTGTATGCTTGTTTTTAAACATTCCCATTTTGCAGCTATTTTTTCTTCTGGGTTTTCTCTTCTGTACTGTTCCATGCTTTCTGTCAGTAACTGATTTTTGACATCAACAAGATATTTTTGTTTTATATTTAGTTGTTTCAGTGCTGATATTTCTATCTGAGGTTCGTCTTCTGTTTCCTGCACTGTTTAGCTTTATATTTATTTTGATGACGACCGGATTGTGATCTGAATTTATGTCAGCGCCAGGATGTGTCTTTGCACTTGTGACACTGTTTTTAAATCTGTTTTTTTCATGATAAAGTCAATTTGATTTCTTGTTACATCGCCTGGGCTTTTCCATGTGAATAGTTTCTTTGGGTGGTGTTCAAAAAAGGTATTACATATAACCAGCTGATTTTCTTCACAGAACTGGATAAGTCTGTCTCCTCTTTCATTTCTTTTCCCTAGTCCATATTGTCCTACTATTTTTGTGTATTTTCCTTTTCCTATTTTTGCATTCATATCACCAATTACTATCAACACATCTGTAGATTTTACTGGTTTTAAGTGTGTGTTGTAGCTCTTCATAGTATTCCTCTATTTCTTCTTCGCTGTGTTCTTTAGTTGGTGCATATGTTTGTAAGATTGATATGTCAAATGGCTTTGCTCTCATTTTCAGTAACATCATTCTGTGATTGTGTGTCCAGTATCCACATACATATTTTTCTAATTACGTCTTTAATAACATTCCTACTCCTCTTTCGTGTTTTTCTCCTCCTGAGTGTATAAGCGTGTATTGGTCTCTTTTTATGTAGCCTGTACCCAATAATCTTGCCTATGCAACTCCCAGTATATCAAGTTTCATATTTGTTGCCTCTGAAATGAGATTATCTAGCTTTCCTCCTTCGTTTAGAGTTCTAACGTTCCATGTTCCTATTTTTAGGCTTTTCCTACTAGTTTTTAGGTGGTCTTTCTCAGAATGCTCCCTGTCAAAAGAATTTGAGGAACACTCATTATGTACTTCCTTATTCATTAGAGGAGTTGCCTCTTCCCTGTTGTTATGTACAGTAGAATTCTCCCCAGGGGACCAAGAGTTCTCTACATATCGTTTCTTATCTTTTTGTTGCGATTCCATTACATTCTTTAGGACGTACGTGGTAAGGCCCCAATCTCTTCCACGGTGGCTAGCCGTCATCTTTTTTTATGTCCAACATGCCTCTAGAGCGCCACACACTTTGCTGTTTTGCTTTGTGATTCATTGATCTTTTTAGATTCCTCTCCCTCACTCACTGTCTCAGTCTTTGTGTACTAGGGATGGACATTCCCTTGAGTAAGATTGCTCCTACTTCACTCATGTAGTTTAGCCAGTCAGCCAAGACTTGCCCAGGATGTGGCCACCGCCGTTCACAAGCGGTATTTGTGGAGCCATTCATTAGCTACATAAAGAGAGGGGACCAAATAGGATCCTGACCATCCATTAAGGATATGGCAGATTCATTACATACGTTTAAAGAGAACGTCACACTTTTTGGGAAGAACATATCACATATAGAATAAAGAACAGAATAAAAGAGAATAAAGAACAATATATCCCCAAATTATAACCCACATGGGCTGAACCGAGTATTCCATACAGGATAAATACTGGGTGGCTTGTGGATGGACCACACACACACACAAAAATCAAACCACATATTGAAGTCAAGAGTTACAATGGAAGGTGATCACACTTAAAAGAAAGTTCTGTATTTTCATCTTCGTGTTTAATGTTCCAGAGGCTGAGGGTTTTTTATATTTTTGGGTAGGCATAATTCTATTCATTTTATTTGTGTGTTCTTGATTATCTCTCTCTGAATCTTATGAACACTATGACCTTACTCTGAGGAAGTAAATAAAGAAACTCACAAACCATCTTTAACCTCACCTCACTGTAAGAACCTAGGAGAATTTTCCTTCTTATGGTGAAGCAGATGTCATATGGAGTTACTCTACTTGATATATGTAAAATATTGTCGCTCTGTTTTCCAATATTTCTATTTCTTACTTGCTACATAATTTGTGGTGTACCTTTCAGATCTCATAAACATACATGCCAACTAGTACAGGTTACCCATATTCTGTGCAGGATTTTTTTTTTTTTTTCAGATTTTTACAGCTGTAAGTATTTTCTATACAGGTTTTTTGCCTAATTAAAAAAAAAATTTTTTTAATTAAAAAAAAAAAATATATATATATATATTTCTTGTTGTAATTTCTCCATATTGAGTTTATTTATATCCTACATGAAGAATTGTACCAAATGTGCTCAATACAAGCAAGGGAAAAAGAAGTAAACTATAACTTATGAGAAATCAATCAATCAATACCCTTTAGCTCCCTGAGGAGCATAGGCCTTCAACAAACACATGCCACGTCTTCCTGTCCTGTGCCATCCGCTCAAGTTCTTTCCATGTTTTCCTCAACCTTTTCACCTCTGTATCCAGTTCTCTTCTCCATGTGTTTTTTGGTCTACCTCTGCCTCTCTTTCCCTGTGGATTCCAGAACAAGGACTGTCTTGTAATGCTATCAATAGATCTCCTCAATGTGTGTCCTATCCATCGCCATCGTCTTCTTCTCAACTCTTGATCCACTGGCACTTGTCTGGTTCTTGTCATCAATTCCACATTTGTGACTTTGTCATACCACTTCTGTCCTATTCTATACTTTTGAGAAAGCATGGAGAAAAAAAAAAAAAAACACTTTTTCGTTTTCTCAAAGAACAAAACACTTGTTGAATGGTTTTTTCTGCCTTTGTATGGTTTGTTTTTATTTTTTGTACAAGTTTTCAAGATTTTTGAACAGGTTTTTCAGATTTTGTGTACAGGTTTTTCATCTCCAGGGATTGACATGTATGCATAAGCTACTTGAGTTAACAAATGTTTTTTACTATATTTAACCATGGGATCGGGGAGGGATAAACTGTGAGCTTGCATGCATGTGGGCATGTAATTTTTTTTATTTTATTTTTTAAACGGTTTAAAGTTAGCATGATGGCCTCAATCTAGAACAAATTGGAAACCACTGATTAATTAAATCCTGAACAAAAGAAGCTGGAAATCAAAATTCTTGATTTCTCCTCACATGTTCATGACCTTTAACATTTCTGACGTGCCACCTAACATTACCTGCACTAAAGGGGTCATCCAAGTAATACAACTTGAAATTTGAGTAGCTGTCTCTCCGTTGATTGGCTATTTCAAGTAAAACTTCAGAAAGTTCATTTGCTCTCTGTTGTGGAAAGAAAAACAATATTTTCTTTGATAGCTTGCTCGAGGACTTGCATTACATTTTAATCTGAAAATAAGTGCCAAGCATCGATGATATACCATATAACAGACACACGTACATAACGATAATTATAATAATAATAAAGATTTGGTTTCACCTTTTTCAAATAACATTTCATTGCTGGATACAACTTTTATGTCAGGCCACACTTTACTGCCATTAACGGTGTCAATACCTTGTCGAGGTATGGCGGCTTGTGCACCCTGATTACCCCCATAGCGATGCCAGCGGGAGTTTTAATCCTGATAGGTTCTACCAAGCTAGACAGGTTTGCGCGGGTAGGGGTCAGACTAAAGCAGACACCTTGGTCCTCCAGGTTGTGGGATTTAGCATAGGGCCGACACCCCTGTCTATGTAAAAAGAAACAAAGTTATGGAAACGACAACAAATGAACAAACTTTGCTGCGGGACGGACATCTGGAGTCTGAAGCTCATATGACTGCCAGTGGTGAAAGCCGAGAGGAAGCCACTGACACAAAAATAGACGTCCTGACCACAAAATTTGAAACTAGTATAGGATTTTGGAATGTCAGGACAATGAACGAGACGGGAAAACTAAAACAGGTCACAGCGGAAATGAGAAACTATAGATTACACATTCTAGGGATAAGCGAGAGCAGATGGACAGGGACAGGAAAAGTTAAAACAGCAACAGGAGAAACAGTACTTTACTCTGGAAGAGAGGATGGACAGCACAATGAAGGTGTGGCCATTATTCTACAGACAGGAATAGAGAGGTCATTACTGGAATGGAAACCCATCAACAATAGGCTGATAAGAATAAGACTGAGAGGGAGATTCACCAACACTACAATAATACAATGCTATGCACCAACAAACAACAGCTGCAAAAAGAAATGGAAGCCACACCTAGATACGATCTAATCATAGTAATGGGAGACCTAAATGCAAAAGTTGGAACACACAATACATATAATGAAAGAGTAATGGGGAAATGCGGAAGTGGAACAGTAAACGAGAATGGTGATAAATTAATAAGTTTCTGTAGCATTAACAACCTGGTCATTAAACAAACACTTTTCCCTCACAAAGAAATTCACAAATTAACATGGGAATCACCAAATGGTCGGGACAGAAACCAGATAGATCACATTATGATTAATGGTAGATGGAGACATTCATTACAAGATCATACATGCCACACTTAAAGGTTTACCCATAATCTGTACGGGGTGTTTGCGTTTTCAGATGTGTACGGGCCGTACACGGGTCTGTACGGGTTTTTTCGCCTAATTATTAACCCTTTCAGCACCATTATGACGTACGCCATACGGCATAAATCTTGACAATTTTTGTCGCTGTGCCGTACCGAGTACGTCACGGAAGTAGTGCGATACCTCGTTCCCATACACCTATAAAACGTACGTCCTATTTTAAAAGCACCAGAACTCTTCTGTTTACAATCGTATCGGCAATTGCTGGGCATAATCGGATTCAGCATTGAAAAATCTGGCCACTAAGCTTGAAACGAACAAAATATTTTACTGCTAGCGAATACGGTAGAACTGATAATAGTGATTTTACAAAAAGCGAAAGTTACAAACATGGACGCTGCCATAC
The DNA here is from genome assembly GCA_024509875.1 of Oreohelix idahoensis. Classification (NCBI taxonomy): domain Eukaryota; kingdom Metazoa; phylum Mollusca; class Gastropoda; order Stylommatophora; family Oreohelicidae; genus Oreohelix; species Oreohelix idahoensis. The sequence continues at coordinate 661,373 of JAMPIV010008705.1, forward strand.
CGCCGAATCATAAACATGGGAAAAAGAGCACGAAAATTCTTGTTTGAGTTGAATTTATTCAACTTGAATGATTCTGACAACTCTTTTTACTGAGATTCTGGTAATCTTTACCTTTATTGCCGTCGAGTATGTTTAATATTTGTATTTTCGTACCATTTAGAGTTAAGGTTGAGGTTAGGTTTACGGTAGAAAGTGCGTAAGAAATGTAAATTTGAATAATAATACAAAACAAATTATGGGTAGGCCTAATATCGGAATGACGGTCGCCGAATGCTCTGCATGTATTTTTCGTACCATTTAGAGTTAGGATTAGGGTTACAGTTGGGGTTAGGGTTAACCCGAAATCTAAATGGTACGAAAATACATGCGGAGCATTCGGCGACCGTCATTCCGATATGACCAAATTATGAAACTGAAAAAAAAACCACAAAAGCAAGGCAAATTTGCATCTTAACCAGGTCAGAGAAAAGTTTATTTGGAGTTACTTCTCTTCTTAGTTTTAATTTCGTTTCTTTAAAAAACAATGTGATTTTGCCTTGGGTGATCATCATTACGGTCATCCAATGATTTATATTTATTAAATAATTAATTACTATCAATGTTTGATTGACACTAAAATTCGTTATGGGTATAACGGCTATTCCAGTTTTTGAAGTTCGGTAGAGAATATATAATATTGCGCCAGTTTATATTTTCATTGCTAGCTTTAAAAAATATATATATATATATATATATATTTGATTTAAGATTCCTAAACCTAACCCATAACGCTTATTACTGGTCTCTTTAGATCTATACTTTTATAAGGCACTATAGAACACACACCAAACTGTTCTTCATTTCCACCATAAATTGTATTATTTTTTTTTTGCAGAAATAGACTAAATGATGATACAGTCACAGCTTTTCTACAATACCGGTACAAAATAAATTCTAACTCTTGTTGTTTAGGTTTTAAAGCAAGTAAAGACATGCTTAAAAAGGCAAAGGGCGCATGTCACTATGATGGTGCAGAACCATCTAATTGAATATATTTGTACATTAATTAACTCTATTGTTACGTTTTTCAGTCTGTACAGGTTTTGCGGGTCTCTGTACAGGGTTTTTGGATTTGTTGTACAGGTTTTTCATGTCTGAGGTGTGGCATGTATGCAAGATGTGGGAAGTGATCACCACTTAGTAGTAGCAAAACTGAAGGTGAAACTCAGAACGGCTGGACCAATTGTAACTACACAGAAAGGTATGACATCAGCAAATTGAAGGACCCCCTTACCAGAAAAGCTTTTGTGGCTGATATAACGGAAAACGAGGTGCAAACAATATTACATTAGTGGGAGATAAGCAAGGTAATCTCATCACCACAGCAAAGGGACAGGAAACAAGATGGGCAGAGCATTTCAGAGAAATTCTGAACAAGGAACCACCAGAGACACAGTTGAATGTTCCTGAGGCTGAAAATGATCTAGATGTTAATAGACATTCCACGAAAGGAAGAAATCATAACAGCAATCAAAGGGTTAAAGAATAGAAAAGCTCCTGGCCACGATAACTTAAATGCAGAGCTATTTAAGACAGACCCTGAGCTAGCAGCAGAACTATTGGAACCACTATTTGCACAAGTCTGGAAAACAGGGACAACACCAACGGAGTGGAACAAAGGAATAATTGTCAAATTGCCCAAGAAGGGCGACCTTGCAGACTGCAACAATTGGAGAAGAATCACTCTTCCTTCATTATTTCTTTCTTCAGTACTTTCCCCCCTTTTCTCTTCAAGTACTTTTTGGTATCACTTACCTCTGTTGTTAAATCTCTCATAGTTTTATTGGAATTCATCCATCCTCTACACGGGGAAATCTGATTTAAAAAAGCAAGGAAATCTGTTTTATGTTCCACACAAGGAATCTTGATTTGTCGCACACGTTGCATTAATCATGTAACAGGAAATTTCATGCATGGACAATAGATTTGCAACAGAATAGAACAAAATAAAAATTGTAGTAAGAAAAATGAAACTCTTAACTTCATTATTCTGACACTGATTGATGAGGGTTCAGACTCAATCATGAGATTTATTTGATTCAATCTCAATCTCGAGATTTGCTTGATTCAGTTGAAATCATAAGACTAGTTTTTTTTAAATATTAAAGAAAAAGTATCCCATTCAACCCTTTATGGGTTATAATTAGGATATATAGTGTAGTAAATTCAAGATAATGAAATCTGATTTCCGATAGCTTAATATAGTATCTTCTTTTTCCTCCACTCAATCCAAATATAGTAAATCAAAACTGTAAAATTGTGTGAATGTATTTGTGTGCCCTCCCCTTTCCAAAAAAACAAAATCAATCGATTAAAATAAAAAAAACATATACAAAAAAAAACAACAACAACAAAAGAAAAGAAACAAGTAAAGTCTCTCATAACTGCCCTGTTGTTAACAAGATGAAAAGTGGTAAGAAAGCCTGGGGTGTGTCCTGGATGATACCGAATCCATCAGTTATCTGCCATCATCCACACGAACACCCTATCAGACTACCCCTTATCCTCACACCATCATTGATCCTTATATATTAATTTTTGTTCTTGTTATATACTGTTTTACTATACTGTGCACTTCTCTAGGTCTATCTATTCTCAACACCTATTCCATAGTTATGGATGAACTGCATGCCTGTAAATAATCTAATATTGGTTTTCTCTGTTGTTCATACTTCCTACATTTGAGTAGAAAATGTTCTACATTATTTTTTTCTAGACACTCTGCACTGTAAGGTTCTTCTATTCTAAAATAGCCCATTCCTAGTTGCAGTCTAAGAAGTTCCTTATTGCTAGGAATTTTTAGTTCTCTAGATACCTGACACGTTTTTCTTGGAGTCTTGAACAATTTATATGCATGTCTGGTCTTCAAGTTTCCATCCCACTCAACCATCCATTTGTTACTTATTTCTCTTGTAATTCAGCTTTTGATCTCTGTTTTACTTATCCCCACATTTATTTGGTTTCTATTAGTTCTTCTTTTCTTAGCTTCCTTATCCGCCTTTTCATTTCCTTCTATGCCAACATGTGAAGGTATCCATGCCATTTAAACGGAACATCCTCTGGAGTATAGGTAAGTATTTGCCAGTAATATCTCTTCTGCTATATCTTGTCCACTGCATGCTCGTAAGTTTCTTATAGCTTGAATAGCTGAAAGTAAGTCTGTTAATATTGTCAATTTATGAGGAGGGTTGTTAGGGAAAATTTCTAGAACTTTCAGAATTGCAACCATCTCTGCTGTGAAAATAAATGTATGATCCTTTCACCATTTGCCACATGAGAACATAAATTCCTATCCCTAACTTGTTATCTTCTCATTTAGATCCATTTGTGTACACTATAATATTGTCCTTTAATATTTGTTGAATATATTTCCTGGCTGCTTTGTTTTTGATAGTTTCCATATCAGTTGCTTTATTAATTATGCATGCCAGGTGGTAGTTTGTATCTGGTTTCTTGAGCTCCCAGAGTGGTACCACTGGCTTGTATATCATCATCTCATCTCAACCCATAACCCGTCATGGATCGTAGGAGTGCCATGGTGGAAGCATCAGCAGACAGGGTCCTCCACTGCTCTCTATCCTCAGCAATGCGTACAAGTGTTGAAAAACCGTGCCCTGCCAATTCTTTGATGTTATCAGCCCAGTATTTTCTTTGCCTTCCTCTTCTCCGTTTACCTTCGACTGTTCCCTGGAGGATCGTTTTCAAAAAGGAGTCATGACAAGTTACATGCCCAAACCAGGCAAGCTTTCGACGTTTCATTACTGACAAAAGTGGTTCTTGGTGGTCTGCATACGTGTTTATTTTCTCTCTAACATAGACATTTGTTTTGTGCTCTTTATAGCAAATGCGCAAAATTCTTCTACAACATTTATACTTGAAAGCCTGAATCCTTCGCTCCGTATCTGCAGTGAGTGTCCAGCCCTCATACCCATACAAGAGAATAGATAATACAAGTGATTTGTATAATTGGATCTTCACCGGAAAACTGATGTTACTTTTCCAGATCACATTCAGCCTTGTCATGGCAGCTGAGGCCATCTCAAGTCTTGTCTTAATTTCTTTACTTGATCTTCCATCATTACATATAGTGGACCCTAGATATTTAAAGGTGTTCACTTCTAACTTTTGCCCATTTAATGTAATGTTGGTCGGAACATGTTTCTTAGGGCTATTCACCAATATCTTGCTTTTTTCTATATTAATTTCCATCCCGTATGTTCTTGTTACTTTCTCCAGTCTTGAGGTAAGGTCTTGAAGTTCTGATTCTGTTCCAGCTATAAGATCAATATCATCAGCAAAACGTAGATTGCAAAGAGGTCGACCTCCAATCAATATGGTTGTTTTATAATCGTAGAGAGCCTCCTGAATAATATGATCTAGATATATATTAAAAATCACTGGGGACAGGATACATCCCTGACGAACTCCTACAGTTGTTTTGAAAAATTTTCCAATGTCATTGCTTGCAAAAACAGCACTACTTGCGTCCTTGTATAGTGCTTCAATGATATCTATGATGTTGGTATCAAAATTGAATTTTCTCATTATTTGCCATAAGCCTTCATGCCAGACTCGATCGAAGGCTTTTGTGAAATCGATGAAGTTATGGTATAAATCACGTTGATGCTGGAGATGTTTTTCGAACAGTAATCTAATATTGAAGATTTGTTTGAGGTACTTCTTTTTGGTCTAAAGCCAGCCTGTTCCTCGGACAAGATTTCTTCTGATTTCTGTTTTATTCTGTTCAAAAGTATCTTTAACATCACTTTACTTGGATGACTAATAAGGCTAATGGTTCTGTAATTCTTGCAGATTGTTAGATTTCTTTTCTTTGGAAGCGGTATTACTAATGACTCCGTTCACTCTTTTGGCCATTTTTGTGTACTCCATATCTTCTGGCAAATTGTTGTCATGATTTTTACTATATTTGGTCCTCTATATTTCAAGAGCTCTGCTGGGATATTATCCACACCCAGTGGATTCCCTCCTTTCATCGAACATATAGCCTCTTCCATTTCTTCTTGTAATATTGCTGCATTTCAGAGTTCCCTGTTTTCACACTTAATGTTGTTTAATATGCTATAGTTAGGGTCGAGTTTACAGTTATATAATTCTTTACAATATTCTGTCCACCTTCTCATTACAGCTGTTTTTTCATTGAGCAGAGCCCCATTGCTATCTTCTATGACAGTTAACCTGAGTTGTTGGGGTTTTGAAAGTCTTCTTAATGTGTTGAAAGCTGCCTTCAATCAATCAATCAATACCCTTTAGTTCCCCAAGGAGCATAGGCCTTCAACAAACACATGCCAAGTCTTCCTGTCCTGTGCCATCCACCCAAGTTCTTTCCATGTTTTCCTCATCATTTTCACCTCTGTTTCCAGTTCTCTTCTCCATGTGTTTTTTGGTCTACCTCTGCCTCTCTTTCCCTGTGGATTCCAGAACAAGGACTGCCTTGTAATGTTATCAACAGGTTTCCTCAATGTGTGTCCTATCCATTGCCAGCGTCTTCTTCTCAACTCTTGTTCCACTGGCACTTGTCTGGTTCTTGTCATCAATTCCACATTTGTGACCTTGACATACCATTTCAGTCCTTCTATTCTACGCAAGCACCCATTTATAAAAGTCTAGCTTTTTGGTTGTTGTTTTTGTTGTTCTCCATGTCTCAGAGCCATACAATAGGACTGACTTCACATTTGAGTTGAAGATTCTTATTTTTGTGTTGGACTTGATTTAATTGTTCACTATATGTTTCCCAATGCAATGAAAGCTCCTCTTGCTTTTTGTATTCTTATTTTGATATCACTGTCTGTCCCTCCAACTTTGTCTATATTACTGCCAAGATATGTGTACAATTCTACATCTTTTAGTGGTGTTTCTTCAAGTTCAACCTTGTTATCATTTCTTGCATTTATTCTGCCTTGCTGTTACCTTTTATTAGCCCCATATTAATGGACTCACACTGATCAGCTAGCCATTTTTCTTTGGCCTGTTTTCATTTTCTTTCTAATATTTTTATTCACCATACTGTATTGCCATGCTGCTTCATGAACCTCTTTCTTAACCTTTTTCATTTCCTGTCGTGTATCACATAACTTCAGAATGTCATCTGTAACCCATGGTTTGTTTATTTTCTTTCTTTTACCAAGTATTTATGTTGCTGATTCAATGAGCACGTCTTTCATGTTCTCTGTGATTGAGTTGATATCTTCCTCCAGAAAGTTGAGAGTTGCAAATTTTCCCCCAACAGTTGCCTCAAAGATTCCTGCAATCTTTCAGTTTGTCTAAATTGAATCTTAATTGAGAACATCTGTTTTGATTATAATTCTTTTTGAGTTTAAGCTTGAGCGTCATCAATACCATGTCGTGATCACTACCAATGTTGACGCCAGAAAAAGTCAGTCTTGGCTTTATTAATACTGGACTTGAATCTTTTGGATACAAGAATAAAATTAATTTGGCCATGTATTTCAGTTTTCAGGGCATGCCACATTGTTCTTCTTGATAACGTATGTGGAAATAGTGTATTTGCAAGGGTTAGTTTATAATTGATGGCAAATTCTAGTAGCCTTAGTCCTCGATTGTTGGTTTCTCCTGTCCCAAATTTCCCCAATGTGCCAGCCCACTGACCGTAAGCATCTGGCCCTATTTTAGCATTCCAATCACCTAGCACTGATGAGAAGATCTTTCTTTGGAATTTTCTTAATTGTTTCATCCAAATTTTCATAAAATGTATCAATTGCATCATCCTCATAGTCAGTAGTGGGGGCACTGTGACGGTATTGCCTCCCCTGCTTTGCAGTAGTGGTCCAATAGTGGCCAAAACTCATGAGTATCTAATATGGGCTTCAAAGGTGTCTACCTTCGCACAAGAATACTCTTGGCAGAGATGTAGATAGAAGGGTAATGACACTTCTATCACAAAGGGAGTCTTCACAAGATATTCAGATAAGCGAAAACAATGCTGCTTTGGCTTAGCACGTTAATTCTAGAATCTCCTGACCACTTTTGTGAAGAATTAAGCAATGATTAATGTTAGCTCATTAAGCCCCCACCTCTGATTAGCTCAGGGGAATTCTTATTATTCTGGTATAGCTCAGTTTAGACTTTAGAGTGTGTGTAGTACACCGACTGAGACAAACAAGCAGTACATTTAAAAGTATTAAATCGAAGTTAAATTTGTAAAACTACAAATAACACAATTTAATAATCACTTAAGTTTTAACAGTTTGAAAATAATTGAATAGTTTAGAAGAAACGTTTCATCATTGATGGATAATAGAGAAGATAAAAAAAAATTCACTTTGGCGGCTTATATATGGAACTTAGCTGCCAATGACGGTTCTGCTCCTTCTGATGGGTTGGTTATTTTTACACTGCTGCCGCTCGTCGCTGGTCAAGGTTGTTGGGTGTAGCTCGTTTCCCAGAAATGTCAAGGAGAGTCTACAAAGTTGGTCCTTCATCTTAAAGCGTATGCCACTTGTCCCTTCTTGTTCCAGAGATAGCACTTTCTGCTGGTACCACCAATAAGCCAATCCTGGCTCACAGACTTTTTGCTCAGATGAATAAAAGGCACTGGCAGTTGCCTTATTACACGTGTACTTGGGGTCATTAATTTGAACTTTAACTCCCTTTCTGACTCCATGTGTTTCCTTCAGTTTCCTCAGACAGCGGCTTTCCTTATTAAAATGATAAGAGATTTCCTCGGCTGTTTTTGTAAGTCCTGATAAATACTCAAATAAAAGGTGTCCGGTGTGATAAAATGGAATTCTGAATTCTAACTGGCACGCCTGGTGTCTTTGGCAAGCGTTAATCTCACAGTGAAAAAACCACTGAAATGTGTCAGGTTATATTCACTGTCTTACCCCACCCTGTTTGTTATGGGGCTCAAACGATCAGCCAATCTGATTTGAATATTTTGCATGACTCCTCTAGTGCAAAATTTCAAACATTACTTTTCTAAAAATGGGCTGTAAACATCCGAGATCCGGCAGGCGAACTTACAGACGTATCAGTAACCTCACACGACATTGTGTGTAAGATGTATCAAATTATTACTTTCGCTAAAGTAATGCCTTTGTAACAAGGTGTACCGGAAACGATTATGTCATGCTTGACTGTCCAGAATGTGTCGCACAGACGATTAATCTCTTATCTGCCATGTACCCTGGCCTAATCTTAGCAAAGCTTTGCCACACCCTGGCAAACGTGATGTATTATCACCAGCAAGCTCACTGCTACATGGCAAACAGAAAGAAAAGGGTGCGACTCGGAAACAAAATCGCAATGAAATCAGTACAAAAATATAACTGATACTGCCATAGTGAAAGAGATAATGGAAAGAGAACGCACCAAAATCCATCTTGTGAGAGGCATATACATGTATGATGGAGATGTTCTTTTGCTTTTTCTTGGGAACAAGCTGTGAGATCTTTTAAATGCAAATCCCTAGATATTTAAAATATCTGAAACTGAAATTACCAATGGTAAGCGCATTACATCAGTCATGCAAAAGCGTTTCTTTTTCTTCTACCATTGGCAACCATACATCAGTCATATGACACAGCATTTCTATTTCTCCTCTCCATTGTAGTTAATTTAAGGCCTTGTGATCAACATTTCTGGTATTGGCTGCTAAAATAGTAAGCAGCTCATGTGACAACATTTTTTTCTATTTTCTCAACCAATGGTAACAACATTACATCCATATCATTTCCACACTTTGGATGGACTGCAATACGTATGGGGATAAGCCTGCTATTTACTGGGGTGCAGCTGATGACAGCCACATGCTTCTTCCTCCTAACTTGGGACCAGATGTGATGATCCTTTAAATGCAAGCCAAGTTGGAGAAACTAGAACTCATGACTTCAACTCAACACATTTCGGATTGGAAGAAAAGTCACAGGAAAAGCATAGATCTACAGTGTAGATAATACTAAGGACTCTTCAACTTGGTATTGGCTGCAAAAGAGCGAAAAGCTCAGCAGCCCTAGTTAAATAACAACAACAACATATCATTTCCACAATTTCAACACCTTAGAAAACACACATAAAATCAAACATGCATATAGTAAATCTTAGAAAGTGGGGGAGTGCAGAGAGAATAGGCAATGCTAAACTATGACTTACCTGCAAACAATTCAAGAAGTCATAATATTTGGCATAGGTAAACATCCCCCAATAAGTACCTAAAGGATGTATTCTCTCAGCTATGCTTTCATAGAGAACTCGACCATCTGCCAGACCTATAAGGATCACATGGCTGCCACTGGGAAGCATCTGATGCTGGATAGACAGACAAACATGTGGTAACTATCATCAGCAATACTACATCCAAAACAATCATTACTGTATACACCCTAACAACCATCCTGTATAGTTTTAAAGGGTTTTACATCAGTAATGTGACACATTGTTTCTATTTCTCTACCAATGGTAAGCCATTACATCAGTCAGGTGACACAGCGTATCTATTTCTCTATCATTGTCACATCATTATCTTTCAGCTCCCCAACACTTAACAGCTGTCACTTTATAATTCCCATAGATATTTAAAAATATCTGAACTGAAATTACCAATGGTAAGCCATTACATCAGTCATGCAAAAGCGTTTCTATTTCTCTACCATTGGCAACCCATTACATCAGTCATATGACACAGCATTTCTATTTCTCTACCAATTGTAAGCCATGAAAAAACTTAGCACTGGTCGTACCGATTTCCCAGCAGTCTGGCAGGTCATAGTGAAACGCTTAGACATTTGCCTAGACAGATGCTGACTGTTAAGAGGTCTTTTCTCTATGATGAAAAAGTCATCAGTCATGTGACACATTTTTTTTCCTATTTTTCAAAAAAAAAAAAAAAAAAAAAAAAAAATAATCAAAAAAAATGATAAACAAAAACATCTCAACCAATGGTAAGACATTACATCAGACATGTGACACATTATTTCTATTTTTCAACCAATGGTAAATCATTACATCAGTCAAGTGAGACTTCATTTCTTTTTCTCTACCAATGGTAAGCCATTACATCAGTCACGTGACACAGCATTTCTTTTTCTCTACCAATGGTAAGCCATTACATCAGTCATGTGACACATTTTTTTCTATTTCTCAACCAGTTGTAAGCCATTACATTGGTCGTGTGACACATCATTTCTATTTATCAACCAATGGTAAGCCATTACATCAGTCATGTGACAGTGTTTCTATTTCTCTACCAATGGTAAGTCATTACATCAATCACATGACACAGCATTTCTATTTCTCTACCAATAGTAAGCCATTTCTATTTCTCAACCAATGGTAAGCCATTACATCAGACATGTGACACATCATTTCTATTTCTCAACCAATGGTAAATCATTACATCAGTCATGTGACACAGCATTTCTATTTCTCTACCAATGGTAAGCCATTACATCAGTCATGTGACACATCATTTCTATCTCTCTACCATTGTCACATCATTATCTTTCAGCTCCTCAAGAAGCACAGACCTTCCAACAAGTTTGCACCAAGTCCTTCTGTCCTGTGCCATCTGCTCAAGATCTTTCAGTGAATTCTTTAATCCCTTCCCCATTTGTCTCCATTTCTCTTCTCCGTGTGTTTTTTCTGTCTCCCTCTACCTATCTTACCCTGGGGATTTCAGAATAAGAACTGCCTTATAATGCTAATTACTGGTTTTCTCAATGTGTTTCCTGTCTAATGCCAGAGTCTTCTTAATTTTGTTGCACTGGTATTTGTCTGGTTCTTAGATATGGGTTGATTTGGATTGGTTTTAAGGACAATCTTCATTGCACGTGGACAACTCCATCAGTGCTCCAATCCTCTCTTTTAGATCACACAAGGAGGATCTCTGTACAGTGCACAAACTCCGTATCACCAGCAAGGATCCTAATGTGTTTATACAGGAATCACACATTCTATAAATATCTTTGTGGGGGGTAGGTTTCTTAATTTTGTAAATTTGACCAGGGCAGTGGCCATATGGCCTACTCTTTACAATTTCCAACTCCTGAGGGATTGTTAACATGCCCAGCTGACACACGGGACCTCCTGTTTTTTTCCACCTTAAAAGAAAGCTTAGAAGGCTAGGCATCCAATCTCACTACCCATGAGATCAGTGGGGAGTATGACATCATTGGGACTGACTGGTTCTGAAAAAAACTTCCATCAAATATATTCCCTGTACTGAGAACCAAACCCGGTACCTTCAGAATTAGAGGCGGACGCCATACCTCTTAGCCACTCTCTCTTTGATACTGCCATCTGATGACCTGATATATGGGTTAATGAAAATAACAAATGTTTCTACAACGAAGTAATATTTCAGGTGTACTTCATCTTACCAGTGTCTCTAAAGTATTCAAAGTATTGTTATAGAACTCTGCTGGTGTTGTCATGTGAGCAAATGTGTCTTTATTGCTGTAAAAAAACAACAAAAGTTTGAATGTTTACTTCAATTTGAGTGTAATTAAGATTAACATTTCTTTAGTTCCACATTATCTTAAGAATTTGATTTAATATTACTTCATTCAAACAGTGATCCCTCACTACTTTAATAATTAATAGTGATTACATCAGTTTCATAGTTTTGTTTACACATGTTTTTCACATACCTAGGATGCATAGTAACACCAGACAGCGGAACAAGCAAAGACATCAACAACAATGAATAAAGCGAGAACAGCATTTGCTAGTCTAAACAACAACATTTGGAAGTCTTCCAAGTACAGCACAAATACAAAATTAGGATTAGACCTATATGAGAGCTGTGTACTTTCTGTGCTTCTCTATGGTGCGAAATGCTGGAGAGTTATAGAGAAGAAAATATATCGAAATTGTCCTCTTTCCACATAATCTGCCTAAGGACAATTTTCCTCATCTTTTGGCCGAATACCATCACCAACCAAGAACTGCTTACTCGGAGCAACCAAAAGGACATGCACACCATATTAGCTGGCAGACGCTGAAGTAGGGTAGGCCACGTCCTCAGAAAAGACTCTGATGCCATCAGGAGAACAGCTATGCTATGGACCCCTAAAGAAAAGCAAAAGAGAGGCCACTCAGAAACAACTTGCTGGAGAAGTGTGGAGGTCGAGATGCAAAGAATGAATCAGAGCTGGGGCACTGCATGAAGGATGGCCACCGACCGAGTAAAGTGGTAGCAGTTTGTTGCTGCCCTACAAGATGCCATCATGCGTGATGGTTGCTAATCATATCTAGGTGCGGTTTCAATTTCCTTTTGTAGCTGTTGATAGAATTCATTCTAGACCTCTTCATCGCTGACATTTGTTGGTGCATAGCATTGTATTATTGTGGTGTTAGTGAATATCCCTCTCCATCTTGTTCTTATCAGTCCGATGTTGATGGGTTTCCATTCCAGTAAGACCTTTCTATTCCTTTATTTAGGATAATGGCTACACCTTCATTGTGCTGTCCATCCTCTCTTCCAGAGTACAATACTCTTTCTCCTGTTGTAATTTTTATTCTTCCTGTCCTGGTCCATCTGCTCTCCATTTCCTGGGATATGTAATCTATAATTCCTCATTTATGTGATCTGCCTCCGTTTTCCTGCCTCATTTATAATTCTGATGTTCCAGAATCCAATTCTGGTTTAGTTTTGCAATAACGGCATTCATTTTCATGCCAATGACTTCCTTCCGGCTTTCACCACTGTCATTCATACAAGCCTCAGACTGCAGATGTCCATCCCGCATCAAAGCTTATATATCTATTGCTGTTTCCATAACGTGACTGTTTATTTTACATAGACATGGGTGTCAGCCCTGTGCTAAAACCCTCAACCTGGAGGACCAGGGTGCCAGCTTTAGTCTGACCCATACTCATGCAGACTTATCCAGCTTGGCAGAACCTGCCAGGAGTAAAACTCCCACAGGTATAGCACTGGGGGTTGTCAGGGTACTTAAGCCACCTTACCGCCTTAAGGTATAGGCACCAGTGAAGGCAGTTCAGCTCGCTTAGGCTCATCTAATCTCCTCATTCTTCTTCATACACTTTCAGACATCAACTTGAATAAGTTTAAAGAAAGCAGTGCTCAGCCTGAGGTTGTTGGCATCTCCACAGAGTTTGCCCAGGAATGGTACTAGTGACAGCTGTATGTGCTTTCTCTGCTCTCATATGTTGGGTATGCATGGAGGCAAATCTGAAGTCAACCTTAAATGATCATCATCTACACATAATGCTATAGTATGTAGATTTGGATGTAAACCTCTGTCTGTGAAGCTAATTACACCCTCATTGACTCTTGAAATCATCCACACACTTCCAGGGCTTTCCCCTGTGGTGAAATATGTTGAGAACCCAGCATTGCACACTAAGCTTGAAGTCACTTGCGTCCTAGACGTAACTCTGGCTTTTACCTGGTTGTCTGCATGCAGGAGGATCTCACCACAGACCCCCATGATAGGCAGGGGGAGCTCAGAATAGGCTCTGTGTAGGATGTGATGATTCTTTGGGAAAGCCCAGAACCAGAGCACAGTATTTTAGCTCTGTATATCTGGAGAGCCTCCTTGGATGGTGGGGAAGGTACAGTATGCCACATGCTTTTTCCTCCTAGCTTAGGACCAAATGTGATGATCCTTCAAATGCAAGCCATGCTGGAGAAACTGGATCTCATGACTTCAACTCAACACGTTTCAGAATGGCAGAAAAGCCTAGATCTAAAGTGTAGATAATACGAAGGAGTCTTCAATTTGATATTGGCTGCAAAAGAGCAAAAGCTCAGCAGCTATAGTTAAACAACAACATATGTTTGGCACTTGTTGCAAATGTTCAGCTGCCATTTTATCAGTGCCACAGTTGAACTTATTAGTACAGCGTTTCTCAACCAGGGTTCCTCGAGAAGTCGATAGCGGTTCTGTGAGAGATTATGATTGAAAAAGAAAAATAAACTTGTTTTTTTCAAAGTCTCATATAAAACTGCATCTTAGGCTATATTTTTATTCATATTGCTTGGACCTATGGTTTTTAGTAGCATTACTAGAGCTATACAATATTGTCAAAAAATGTTCATGTTGTAAATAGATCGCATTAGTTAAAATTACTGTGAGCTAAAGATATAATAATTTTTATGCAGGTGTTTTGTGAGACAAATTATTTCAAGGATTCCTCTAGGGTAAATAGGTTGAGAAAGGCTGTATTAGTAGTTCCTTCCTTTAGCCTGTTGAATAGATGATATCTCAATTTATTGCGGCCTATGTTGAGTTTGAAGATTACGACTTCTTCATGTCTGTTGAGCTGGTAGCATGCATAATTGTTCTGGTGGTCTAGTGCTCTGCTTCCATGTGCTCCTGTATCTGCTCCTGATAAAACTCTTGACCTCGACTTAAGTTATACTTATATCAGGTTAATGTACCCTTATACACAAATAGTGTGTATACTTCTGGTTAGATTTAAAGATATTGGCTTTGAGAATTCTATAGTTACAGCAAGACTGCTGGTGCAATGACTGGAATTACATAAGAAGGAACAAATGTTTGCATTTTCAGATTTTATACATAGAAAGCACACACACACACAAATTGTATAAGACTGAAGGTAAGTCACTGCACAATCTTGAAGAAAATTACAGCACTGAATTTTAGATGTTTTCATGCACCAAGCTGTAATGTCTCTTTAAGAACACTTTAAGCAACAAAAGTGGTTAAAAAGAGTAAATTTCATTTTAAAATATCATCTTTACAAAATTGCAGTGGTCAAAGTCTAAGAGAGATTTGTCCTGATTTCTTTTTACTTTTTTCTAAATTGTCATCCCTTGACTTTCTGCAATAGTCTTGTTCACATGGGGTAATACTTGCTTGTTTCAGATCATGCATTTATGTGCTGTCTTTATGATGCTCATCAAAATACAGCAGACCTCAGACTTCTGTCTTGCTATGAGCTGTTCAGTTTTCAAAGTCTTGATACTTTTCTCAGTTATCTCAGTGGCAGGGGATGCAACCAGGGATTTCCTATTGTACTCTATGATGATAGGTGATGCAACCATCCATTTCATATTGTACTCAATGAGGACATTACTGTACTTGACAAGGGTTCAACGGCCATTTTCTCAATCATTTTGCATTTTGCACTGATCAGTTTTAAGTACATAGATCAGCCTTAAAAATCCCACTTTTTTTGTTTTTCAGATATACACTCTGCTGGGAAACATAATCTTGATCTTTTACTTAAAGCTTCAGATATCATCTCCATTAATTACTTCATGCACTTAGTGTATTTTAAACTCTCACCTAATAGTTCAGGTTTCTCTTTGGCGTTCTGCAATCGTTCACATGGAGCAGTGGTACCCAATCCTTTTCGGACTGCCGCCCTTTTGGTTCTTTAAGCTCATCCCCAGTGCCCCCTATCAATCAATCAACCAATACCCCAAGGAGCATAGGCCTTCAACAAACACATGCCAAGTCTTCCTGTCCTGTGCCATCCGCTCAAGTCTTTCCATGATGTCCTCATCATTTTCACCTCTGTATCCAGCTCTCTTCTCCATGTGTTTTTTGGTCTACCTCTGCCTCTCTTTCCCTGTGGATTCCAGAACAAGGACTGCCTTGTAATGCTATCAACAGGTTTCCTCAATGTGTGTCCTATCCATTGCCAGCGTCTTCTTCTCAACTCTTGTTCCACTGGCACTTGTCTGGTTCTTGTCATCAATTCCACATTTGTGACTTTGTCATACCATTTCAGTCCTATTCTACGCAAGCACCCGTTTATAAAAGTCTGTAGCTTTTTGGTTGTTGTTCTCCATGTCTCAGAGCCTATGTTAATAGTTGAGTTGAAGATTCTTATTTTCGTGTTGGACTTGATTTCTCTTGATCTCCATATGTTTCCCAATGCAATGAAAGCTCCTCTTGGTTTTTGTATTCTTATTTTGATATCATTGTCTGACCCTCCAACTGTGTCTATATTACTTCCAAGATATGTGCACGATTCTACATCTTTTAGTGGTGTTTCTTCAAGTTCAACCTTGTTATCATTTCTTGCATTTATTCTCATAATCTTTGTCTTTTTCCTGTGTATTTTCAGGCTCAATTGTTGTGACCTCTCATCGAGAATTTTTATTTTCTCTTGCATCTGATTATGGTTATGGGACAGAAGAGCCAAGTCATCTGCAAAACCCAGATCATCAAGCTGTTTAGTCAGATTCCACTGGATTCCATTTATGTTGTGTGATGTCGATGTTTTCATAACCCAATCTATTGCTAGTAAGAAAAGAAATGGAGACAAGAGGCATCCCTGTCTCACTCCTGTTCTAATCCTAAACAGTTCTGTAAGTTGTCCTTCATGAAGAACTCTGCATGTCATGTCTTCATAGGTCTTCTTTATTAAGTTAATGATCTTCATGGGGACTCCATAATGCCTCATCAATTTCCAAAGCGATTCTCTGTCTACACTGTCAAGTGCCTTTTCACAGTCCACGAATCCGATGTATAGCGGTGAATTCCATTCCAGACTTTGTTCAACTATTATTCTCAATGTGACTATCTGGTCTGTACAGGATCTGTTTTGTCGAAAACCTGCTTGTTCATCTCTCAGTTGCTTGTCTAAGTACTCTCTTAATCTCTCAAGGATGATTCTGTTTAATACTTTTGCTGGCACTGATAGTAACATTATTCCTCTATAATTTGTGCACTCCTGTAAATTTCCCTTGTTAGGCAACTTGACCAGATAACCTTCCTTCCATTCTGCTGGTATTTCCTCTCTCTCCCAGACTTTGCCAAGTAGTTTGTATAATATCTCTGTAGTGCCCCCTATACTACCTTATAAATGCATTCTTCAGAATAGCAGTTTGCACGACCCACTAAAGAAGATTATAACAATAAAATTAAAAACAGTAACAATTAATTGCAGCTACCGGAATAGTTGATCATTGAGAGCATTGGCTTTAATTTTATTCACTGCAGTAACGGCAATGTATAATAACTTCTTAATGCGATCACTGAGGTTTTTTGCAACTACATGTTGGTGATGAATGCTTCTTTTTCTTCTTCTTTGTAAACTTTCAGATGCCTACTTGAATGTTTTAAAAGAAAGCAGTAGTCAGCTTGAGGCTATTTGAATCTCTGTAGAGCTTTTCCACGAATGGTACTGGTGTTGGCCTAATGCGCTTTCTCTGTTCCACAAATGTTGGGCATTTTTGAAGCAGATGTTTCGCAGTCATTGTTGAATCAGATGTTCAGCAGGTGATAAATGACAGTAAATGATACCGATATTTGGCACCACTTTTTTTTTCAAGCAAGCAACACACCCAGGGTAGCGGCCAGTCAATGATGGCGCTCAATTAGTTGCACAAAAAAAGTTTACTAGTAAGTGGAATTTCCTTGTCTTTGAAGAACTGCCCAACAACATGAGATAGTGACTCCCCTTTTAGTAAATAAGCAAATAAGATTCTAAGAGGGGTCCATCTCCATCACCCTCATCATCCCCTTCCTCACATTGCCCCCTAGGTAATTTGACCAGCTCCCAGGGGGTGATACAACCCACTTTAAGAAAACTAACACAGAGGAGTACTATCTTGCTCCAGATGGTGCATTTATGTGTTCACTTTATGGTGCTCAGCAGCTCACAGCAGACGCTGGACTTCTGTTTGTGATAAGCTTTTCAGCTTTCAAGGTCTTAATATTTCCTCAGTCTTTGGTGGCAAGGGTGTAGCCAGCCATTTCAGATAGTACAAGAGAGTACACACAAAACTGTAGAAACTTGCCAACTCATTAGCACTGATGATATAAGAATATGCACATAATTACTCCAGAACAGAGGTAGTACAAGAGAGTAAACACAAAACTGTAAACTTGCCAACTAATTAGCACTGATGATATAAGAATATGCACATAATTACTACAGAACAGAGGTAGTACAAGAAAGTAACACAAAATTGTAGAAACTTGTCACCAACTCATTAACATTTATGATATAAGAATTGCTCCAGAACAGTAGTAGGTAACCCAGGAGCTGTGGGGTTCTACTTTCAAAACATCAAACTCTCTAAAGATCTACCTTGATAAAATCCTGTCTACTTTCAGGTTCCAGAGTATTTGGAATAAGATCAGATTACATGTAACTTTAATCTCAGCGGAACGATCTGCTTCCTCCAATTCCATCAAAAGAACGATGGAAAATGTAAAATAAATTATATTTTAACTCATGTTAACTTCACCTCACAGAAAAGATTATTTTTTTCCTTACGTAGTTTACAAATGAAGTAAATCCTAGCAGCTAACTTGTGGTTTTCACTGGGAACGTGGAAAAAAATAACCTTTAATCTTGGGCATACCATGCTTTAAGGCTGGTCCCAAATTTCCCTAACTTAAAAATTCTTTCTTTTTCCCTCCTTCATCTAGTAAAGATCTACCAAATCACCCCTTGTGATTAACAGTAGATTGTGATCAACCGTTTGCCAATGCCTGCTGCTCTAGAAGAAGACAGAAAACTGCTAATACAAAAGAATGCAGCTAATGTGCTCAATGAAAAATACAGCACAGTTAGTAAAGCAAATATAACAGTAAGAAGCAAGAAAGGGGGAGGACATTAGACAATCTCTGAAGGACCAAGAACTAAACTGGAACCAGGCCAGGAGGAAGACAGACAATAGGATAGTATGGCACTCTCTCTTCCAAACCTCTATACTTCACGATAGAAGAGGAACGACTAAGTAAGTAAGTAAGGAAGAAAGGTCTGAAAAGTGATATGAACCCAAAGGAACAAATACCAAATGTAGCTGAGAAGTAAATGACAATTTTTAAAAATGTACACTGCACGAGCTTGAAGATTTGTTAGGGCAACTGAAACAAAAGAAACTTCCAGGAAAAGATGGAATCACAAATGAAATGTTAAAACACCTTGTAACATATAGTAATAAAATACTTCTTCTTCTTCTTCTTCCGTCCTTAGCCACCGACCGTCAAAGCAGTCAGTGGCCATTACGCCTAGTGGCGTCTTAGGGCAACAGCAGATAGGTTTTCTTTGCCATTGTCTCCCATCACGCCTATTGGCGTCTTTAGGGCAACGGCAAATCAATCCATTTGCTGTTGTTTCCGTAATCGAAGTGACTGGCAAACGGGTGATCAGCCCGTTGGTTAATAAAATACAGTTCTGAAAATAATAAATGTAGGCTGCTTTGTCATAAAACAAAAGAACTCATCCCCATTTTACCAGACCTTGCACAGATAAAAGATTGGATCTCCAATATTTGATGTTCCTTTCATTGATGGTTTACTCTGATGAACTATTTTCTGCCCTCCTCTTAATGTTTCCTTCCCACATTTATCACTGCCATCCTTTTTCCTGTTTGTCTTTAACTTCTTCTCCTATAACAGTTTGTGACATCATTGATATCTTAACAATATTATTATCACTGTTTCTCCTTTTTTCTCCTTAGGGAGAGTGGTGCCATCACTGCATAAATTATAGGGCCATGTGTTTACATGGACAAAATGTTGAGCAAATATGGCAAATTTCTCATTTACAAATGGAAGAGATTTGTAAGAAACATTTTAATGAAAAGGAAATAAACTGGGATGAAGACTTACTGATTACAAACATCATTACCCACAAGTGCATAGAACACAATAAGAGGTTTATCCTTGCTTGCTGAACGAGATAGTCTGCAGAATTAATAAGTATTAAAATGAGAGATCAATCAAATCCATTTCAGTCCTTCTATTCTATGCAAGCACCCGTTTATAAAAGTCTGCAGCTTTTTGGTTGTTGTTTTTGTTGCTCTCCATGTCTCAGAGCCATACAATAGGACTGACTTGACATTTGAGTTGAAGATTCTTATTTTCGTGTTGGACTTGATTTCTCTTGTTCTCCATATGTTTCCCAATGCAATGAAAGCTCCTCTTGCTTTTTGTATTCTTATTTTGATATCATTGTCTGACCCTCCAACTGTGTCTATATTACTGCCAAGATATGTGTACGATTCTACATCCTTTAGTGGTGTTTAAAGTTCAGCCTTGTTATCATTTCTTGCATTTATTCTCATAATCTTTGTCTTTTCCCTGTGTATTTTCAGGCCCAATTGTTGTGACCTCTCATTGAGAATTTTCATTTTCTCTTGCATCTGATTACGGTTATGGGACAGAAGAGCCAAGTCATCTGCAAAATCCAGATCATCAAGCTGTTTAGTCAGATTCCACTGGATTCCATTTCTGTTGTGTGATGTCAATGTTTTCATAACCCAATCTATTGCTAGTAAGAAAAGAAATGGAGACAAGAGGCATCCCTGTCTCACTCCCGTTCTAATCCTAAACAGTTCTGTAAGTTGTCCTTCCTGAAGAACTCTGCATGTCATGTCTTCATAGGTCTTCTTTATTAAGTTAATGATCTTCATGGGAACTCCATAATGCCTCATCAATTTCCAAATTGATTCTGTCTACACTGTCAAATGCCTTTTCATAGTCCACAAATCCGATGTATAGCGGTGAATTCCATTCCAGACTGTGTTCAACTATTATTCTTAATGTGGCTATCTGGTCTGTACAGGATCTGTTTTGTCAAAACCCTGCTTGTTCATCTCTCAGTTGCTTGTCTAAGGACTCTTAATCTCTCAAGGATGATTCTGTTTAACACTTTTCCTGGCACTGATAGTAACATTATTCCTCTGTAATTTGTGCACTCTTGTAAATTTCCCTTGTTAGGCAACTTGATCAGATAACCTTCCTTCCATTCTGCTGGTATTTCCTCTCTCTCCCAGACTTTGCCAAGTAGTTTGTATTATATCTCTGTAGAGGAATCAATATCTGTTTTGATGGCCTCTGCTGGAATTCCATCTGGACCAGCTGCTTTTCCATCTTTCAGAAGCTTTATGGCTTTCTTTATTTTTTTCTCTACTTGGTCGTTCACAGCTGATTAGTAGCTCCTCCTCTGCTGGCTGGATGTCTGGGGGATTAGTTGGAGCTGGTCTATTGAGAAGTTCCTCAAAATATTCTGTCCATCTCTTCATTTGTTCTTGTATATTACTAAGCAATTTTCCATTCTTATCTTTTATGAGGCCATTTGCTTGCTTATATTTCCCTGTTAGCTTCTTTGAGTTTTAGTTTTGTTTTAGCCAACAGAAGATGGTGGTCTGATACCATATCTGCTCTTCTACATACTTTTACATCATGCAATGATGACCTAAACTTCTTACTTATGCATATGTGATCAATCTAATTCTCAGTTCTGTGGTCTGGTGATATCCATGCTGCTTTATGTATTCTTTTATGTGGAAATATGCTTCCTCCTATAGCTAGTTGATTTGAAGCAGAGAAGTTAGCAAATAGTTCCCCATTCTTGTTCATCATACCTAATCCATGCTTTCCCATGATTTCTTCAAAGCCGGTGTTGTCTGTTCCTATTTTCGCATTTAGGTCCCCCATCAATATTGTGATGCCCTTTCTTTTCTTTTTGTCTAAGACATTTTGTAGTCTGGTGTAAAAGTCTTCTGGGTACTGGTCTAGAAAGCGGGCCCCGGAAGTTCAGGTTTTTGAAAACGCGAATCCGACTTTTTATTTAACAACTCCCGATCCGACTTTTGTATCAACCGCCCACTATTTGCCTTTAGCAGTGTTTCGTGCTTTAATTGTGTTTCGCTCATTAGCTTGTTCCGTGCCGGAGCGTTTTAACTTTATCTGATGCGCCTTATCGAGGCACATAATTCCGAGCCGACTGCTTCTGAATAGTCCATGGTCGAGGCTCGTTTGTGCCTCAAATGGTCATGATATGTCCCCAGGACGAACAGACATTTGACAGCTGGACGGCAAGACGGTTGGTTTATCTCCCCCTTCTTCTCATATTTCCTTTACCATTTCGTAAATTGTGTTTTTCGTTTCTTCGGAAAAATCCTGTAATTTGCATTTCTGCAGCTACCGTCTTCGGTTTCAGATTCTTCTTTATCATTTGTTGGTGCATAACACTGGATGATGTTTATATTTACTTTCTTTTTGGTTGATTTAAACCTTGCTGTTATAATTCGGGGTCCCATTGCTTCCCATTCTATAAGTGCTATCTGTGCTTCCTTAGACAGCATTAGAGCCACCCCTTCAAAGTGGTGGGCTCTTTCCTCCTTATGTCCCAAGGACAACACCATTTCTCCTGTGATGAATCTCTTCTTCTCTATGCCCTTCCACCGTGTCTCGCAGAGACCCAGGATATCAATCCTGTAATTTGTCATTTTTCTTGCTTTACCTGGGCAGTTTTAACTTGTTCACCCAGTGCGACAATCCTGGAGATTTTCCTAGACGAATAAAGGTTAGTCGGCAACCCAGACTCCTTTCGGCTTTCTCTGGGTTGCTTCATGCGTCTCCTTTCCAAAGGACCTTCTTCTGTCTTGGGCGTCTGAGTTGATTTATATTCTGCATTTGACTTGTCCATGTTTCTTGAAGTTTTTTTGGTAAAAAGTTTTTTACGGGATGAGGTAACCAGCCCCATGCCCAACCCTCCTTAGTCGCTTTTTACGACATGCATGGTAGGGTACAGTGTTACTATTCTTTGCTCCACTTTTGGGGCCCGGTAACACACGGGTGAAGAAACAGAGAAATTGCATACTGTACAAAGATTTACAGCTTACTGTGTGGAATACATGGTTGTAGAGACATGAAATAGGAAAAAACAATAACAAATAGAACAAAGAAAAACTAACTGTACAAAAGATTTACAGCTTATGTGTAAGAATACACAATTAGAGACATGAAATAGGGAAAAACATTAATAAATAGAACAAAGAAATAACTAACTGTACAAAGATTTACAGCTTACTGTGTGGAATACATGGTTGTAGAGACATGAAATAGGAAAAAACATTAACAAATAGAACAAAGAAATAACTAACTGTACAAAGATTTACAGCTTAATGTGTAGAATACACGGCTGTAGAGACATGAAATAGGAAAAAACATTAACAAATAGAACAAAGAAATAACTAACTGTACAAAGATTTACAGCTTAACGTGTAGAATACACGGCTGTAGAGACATGAAATAGGAAAAAACATTAACAAATAGAACAAAGAAATAACTAACTGTACAAAGATTTACAGCTTAATGTGTAGAATACACGGCTGTAGAGACATGAAATAGGAAAAAACATTAACAAATAGAACAAAGAAATAACTAACTGTACAAAGATTTACAGCTTACTGTGTGGAATACATGGTTGTAGAAACATGAAATAGGAAAAAACATTAACAAATAGAACAAAGAAATAACTAACTGTACAAAGATTTACAGCTTAACGTGTAGAATTCACGGCTGAAGAGACATGAAATAGGAAAAAACATTAACAAATAGAACAAAGAAATAACTGACTGTACAAAGATTTACAGCTTAATGTGTAGAATACATGGCTGTAGAGACATGAAATAGGAAAAAACATTAACAAATAGAACAAAGAAATAACTAACTGTACAAAGATTTACAGCTTAACGTGTAGAATACACGGCTGTAGAGACATGAAATAGGAAAAAAACATTAACAAATAGAACAAAGAAATAACTAACTGTACAAAGATTTACAGCTTAATGTGTAGAATACACGGCTGTAGAGACATGAAATAGGAAAAAACATTAACAAATAGAACAAAGAAATAACTAACTGTACAAAGATTTACAGCTTAACGTGTAGAATACACGGCTGTAGAAACATGAAATAGGAAAAAACATTAACAAATAGAACAAAGAAATAACTAACTGTACAAAGATTTACAGCTTAACGTGTAGAATACACAGCTGTAGAGACATTCATTCATAACCCTCCACTCCCAAAGGAGCATAGGCCTTCAACAAACACATGCCAAGTCCTCCTGTCACGTGCCATCATCTCAAGTTCTTTCCATGTTCTCCTCATCATTTTCACCTCTGTTTCCAACTCTCTTCTCCATGTACTTCTTGGTCTTCCTCTGCCTCTCTTGCCCTGCGGGTTCCAGAACAAGGACTGCCTTGTAATGCTATCAACAGGTTTCCTCAGTGTGTGTCCTATCCATCGCCATCGTCTTCTTCTCATCTCTTGTTCCACTGGCACTTGTCTAGTTCTTGTCATCAGTTCTACGTTGGTAACCTTGTCATACCATTTTAATCCCTCTATTCTACGCAAGCACCCATTTATGAAAGTCTGTAGCTTTTTGGTTGTTGTCTTTGTTGTTCTCCATGTCTCAGAGCCATACAATAGGACTGACTTCACATTTGAGTTGAAGATTCTTATTTTCGTGTTGGATCCTATTTCTCTTGATCTCCATATATTTCCCAATGCAATGAAAGCTCCTCTTGCCTTTTGTATTCTTATTTTGATATCGCTGTCTGTCCCTCCAACTTTGTCTATATTACTGCCAAGATACGTATATGATTCTACATCTTGTATTGGTGTTTCTTCAAGTTCAACCCTATTATCATTACCTGCATTATTCTCATTATTTTTGTCTTTTCCCTGTGTATTTTCAGACCCAATTGCTGTGACCTCTCATCGAGTGTTTTCAATTTGTCCTGCATCT
Source organism: Oreohelix idahoensis (assembly GCA_024509875.1). Lineage (NCBI taxonomy): Eukaryota > Metazoa > Mollusca > Gastropoda > Stylommatophora > Oreohelicidae > Oreohelix > Oreohelix idahoensis. The sequence continues at coordinate 685,892 of JAMPIV010008705.1, forward strand.
GATTACGGTTATGGGACAGAAGAGCCAAGTCATCAGCAAAATCCAGATCATCCAACTGCTTAGTCAGAGTCCACTGGATTCCATTTCTGTTGTGTGTTGTCGATGATCTCATAACCCAATCTATTGCCAGCAAGAAAAGAAATGGAGACAAGAGGCATCCCTGTCGCACTCCTGTTCTTATCCCAAATGGTTCTGTAAGCTGTCCTTCATGAAGAACTCTGCATGTCATGTCTTCATATGTTTTCTTTATTAAATTAATGATCTTCAGGGGAACTCCATAATGCCTCATCAATTTCCGAAGTGATTCTCTGTCTACACTGTCAAATGCCTTTTCATAGTCCACAAATCCGATGTATAGTGGTGAATTCCATTCCAGACTTTGTTAAAGAAGCACAGAAAGCACTCATTGAATGTAGAGACATGAAATAGGAAAAAACATTAACAAATAGAACAAAGAAAATAACTGACTGTACAAAGATTTACAGCTTAATGTGTAGAATACACGGCTGTAGAGACATGAAATAGGAAAAAACATTAACGAATAGAACAAAGAAATAACTGACTGTACAAAGATTTACAGCTTAATGTGTAGAATACACGGCTGTAGAGACATGAAATAGGAAAAAACATTAACAAATAGAACAAAGAAATAACTGACTGTACAAAGACCTAGTATGGTGAAGTCTCTAACACATCACTCCCCTACAGCAGTAACTGCTATGGGACTATCTTTACCTTTTACTATTTGTTATATTTATTTTCTGTCTGTTGTCTTCATAATGGACATATATATCACTGGACAAAAACATTATCAATAAAGACATTTTTTTTTATTTACAATTTTTTTTTTTTTTTAATCGTATGCCCGCTATTACTCGAGGCAAAATCTCTGGTTAATGTGTCTAACCTGAGACTGATTTTACATGAGTATCCCTATTTTCCCTGTACAACTGACAGGTGTTCTCTCGCCATTCAGGCAGAAACTCGCCGATTTCGAAGGTACCCAGTAGAGCTGGGTCGGCTCAGGAGCCGTTCAGGTTACTCCACTTCTTGGTCGACAACACTTCTTCAAATGTTCTCGCCAGGGCTCGAACCTGGATCACCCGATCACCAGCGCAGTGTGGTAACCATTACACCAGCGCAGCTCCTAATAAAGAAATGAAACTCAAATGCAAGAACTTACTACATTGGAAATTTCCTGTCTAATTATGATTTCCATGTCCAGGGAATTTCTCTAATGACTTACTTATCTACTTGAATACATTATACTAGTAAGATTACATTATACTAGTAAGATTTCCTTCAATCATCAATATCCTTCAGGTTCCCATGAAGCACAGGTCCTCAACAAAAACATGCCAAGCCTTTCTGTCCTCTAGTATCTATTCAATGTCTTTCTGAAACTTGTGTTTATATTCCTTTCGGGCCTTCTCTAGATATCTTCACCACATGTATAGTGAAGTCTCTAACATTTCACTCCTGTATAGACTATCTGCTATGGGAATAGGCCTACCTTTCCCAATTTAATAAGTTTTCAATATTCTTGCAAGACGACACTAATGTCTTCAGCAACAAACTCACACGTACAGAATTAAATCATTAAGAGGTAAAAAAGATTAATAAAAAAGACAGAGTGAAGCAAATAGAAAATTAATGTAAAAATAGATCAGATTAAGTCTACAAAAAATGAACTAAAAATAGGAATACAGATTGAACCATGCAGGAATGCTTTCAAAATCACTGGCAGAGAAGTGAGCAGCAAGAAAACTACAGCAACACACTTAAAAAAAAAAGAAAACAAGAGAAAGTAAATCCTAATTTTTATGGCTTTAAAAAAAACTTAATCACTTACAAATGTACATTAAGCTTTTCTGATGAAGAGTCCTCACCTGTGGGGACAAATACAAAAGAAAATTCCTTACTGATAGCAAAAACTGTGGTTGAATTGAAGAACAGTGGGCCATCTTTTCACTATGGTCTTAAAAAGGGGTAAGGATTAGGTTTAGAAATCCTAAACCTAACCCTAACAATGTGGGTGACTTATTTAGATGCTGTTGAAGAAGACATCCCAGTGTTCTTCATTTCAACCAAAACTATAAAGGCAATTTAGCTTCTGATGTGTAATTTTTTTATTGCAGTTCTGGGTAGAATTATGGAATATTTGACAGTCTGCCATGTTGCCAGTGGCTATCCATATGTAAGCAACAGCTAGCCATAACCTAACCTCAACTCTATTTCAAGCTGTGTCAAACAGCTAGCCTTAACCTAACTTCAACTCTATTTCAAGCTTTGTCAAACAGCTAGCCTTAACTTAACCTCAACTCTATTTCAAGCTGTGTCAGACAGGTAGCCTTAACCTAATTCTAACCCTATGCTGAGCTTTGTCAAAAATAATAGCGCCCAACAAACACTGTGGCCGACTTAAAAAAAAACAAACTTCCAAATCAAAGTAGCATAGACCTTAGTCAACATGGAGGCTTCCTGCCTACTATATTCTCCTTCAACCCAGTTCTGGTTAACTTAAAAGAAATTCTCACATATTGATTTCTCTGTATTTCATGCTACGAAATTCAAGAAAATAGTGACATTATTCATATAAGATGTTACTCACCCACTCCAAGAACAGGAATGTAAAAAACTTCAGTAAAATGTTTCTCATCTTTCCATGCATCTCTCAATTAATATTATTAATTAAATGTATATTTCTACTACCTTTAATTCTACAGTCATTTCACTCAACATAGTTCAACAGCAAGCATTCCATCTCTTACCATTAACACCAATATTCTGATAATCTCTGTGGTTGCAATGATTTCTCTCCCTTAAGCGAAGATATATTGAGTCTATAGATCCATTTATTGCCTCTGGCCAAATATTTGTTCCATATCCTGTGGATTGTGACACAAAAAGTTTAATTTCAAAATATTTCTACAGATACGTGATTTATCTTGGGTCTCTGAAACATAACTCTGAACCCATTTATCCGAACACCCAAAAAATGAAATATTCTGAAAATCAAGTTTTATTGGACTACTCTTTGATCACAATTTGGGTGATTTCTGACTATTCTGTGCAACTTAGTGCTGTTCTTTATCACAATTTGGGTGACGGGCTATTTTTGGCGATTTGGGCTACTTTTTCAAACGTGATTTGGGCGTTATCTGAAAATTTAAATAAATCCGGTTTCAAAACAAAGCTGTCCGAGAGAATTTCTGATAAAAAGGCTATAGACTTGTCCTCACAAAAAATTCTGTGCCGTGAAGTCACAACCCGTGTTACATCTCAGTCATCACCCTTCAGCTCCTTGTTGAGCACAGAACTTCAACATATTCATGCCAAGCTTTCCTGTCCTGTGCCATCCGTTCAAAGTATTTCCATGTCTTCTTCAATCCTTTTCATATCTGTCTTCAATCCCTTCTCCATGCATTTTTCAGTCTGCCTCAGTTTCTCTAACCTATCGGATTTCAGAAGAAGAACTGCTCTGCAATACTGTCAACATATTTCCTCAATGTATGTTCTCTGCTCACCTCTTGTTCTACTGTCAACATATTTCCTCAACGTATGTTCTCTGCTCACCTCTTGTTCTACTGTCAACATATTTCCTCAACGTATGTTCTCTGCTCACCTCTTGTTCTACTCTCAACATATTTCCTCAACATACGTTCTCTGCTCACCTCTTGTTCTACTGTCAACATATTTCCTCAACGTATGTTCTCTGCTCACCTCTTGTTCTACTGTCAACATATTTCCTCAACGTATGTTCTCTGCTCACCTCTTTGTTACTGGTATTACTGGTTCACCATATTTAACCTGTGTTCCTTCAATGGCCGGAGCAAAGAACAACCATGCATATGGTTCTTCTTGCTCACATCTCTGATGTTTCTACTGTTAACATATCTTGATGAATTCGACGTTTGTTTTCTCTGCTCCATATCTTTGTTTTCTGTTGTCATTGGCCCACATATCCTTTTTCCTCAACAGTATGACAATTCTCATGCTCAGCCTCTTGTTCGTTTAATCCACATGTTTTAGTCTGGTTCTTACCTTCAGTTTAACCTGTGTGTTATCAGGGGCCTGAAAGGGGAGCAAAAAAGTTATCATGTCCATATTGTCAAAAAGCGACTTTGGGTTGGTTCTGTTCTCTCTTCTGATATTTGGGAATCCCTTTTTTCTAGTATGTGACTTCAATTTTTCACATTCTCCTCCCTTTTTTGCAAGAGCAGCGCTAGCGTAGTGGTTACCACACCGCTCTGGCGACCGGGTGATGCAGGATCAAACCCGGGCGACGGCATTTGAGGATTTTTCGTTGACCGGGATTTGGCCTGGATTAACTCGAGACCTGGCGATGACATTTGAAGGAGTGTCGTCGACCAGGGATTGGCGGCTCCTGAGCCGACCCAGCTCTAATGGGTACCTCCGAAATCGGCGAGTATCTGCCTGAATGGCGAGGGACACCTGTCTCTGTACAAGAAAAAAGGGATACTCACGTAAAATCAATGTCAGGTTAGACATTAATAATAACCTGAGATTTCGCCTCGAGTATTAGCGGGCGTACGAAAAAAAAAAAAAAAAACCACAAGAATTTCAACACACCATCACATGGACAGGTCAACTAAAAGGAATAATTTAATTGATCATACCTTGTTAGTTATTTTAGTAATCAAGAGGGGGACTTACATGTTTTGAGATCAGCACATGTCGTCTAGTATTTGTAGACCCAATTTGCAGGGCATCTAGGTTAATTGGTGTTTAATTATTTGCGTCTCAGGCCATTACACCATTGAATTCTTAAACAATATTATGGCGCGGAAAGGTCGCTGGATTGATTTGTTGCTATCCCATAGCAACATACACAAAAAGAGATTCAAGAGATCCTTTGTTGTGAAAGAGTTATTTGGCCCGGGAATCAGTATGCCAAGTCTAGGGAGGACACGGCCAAGACTATAATTATAATCATCTGGCGAGTCTAAATGTACTTTTTTGTGCCTGACATGCCCAAGAAAAAGACTTACTGTTAATATTCAGACAGAATCGGACTTATTGTAGTATTCACCTCTGATATATAGCCCACCCTATACCGTTTATTGCAGAGCTTCAACCTAACCAGTGGAGTCGGTTGGTAGAGCTTTCAATACAACGCTAGGAGATGTTATCGGATTCGTCATTAAATATATTTATGCTCAACGCTTTTAACATGGTTATTTTTGTAAACCCATGCATCCTACAACTTTGTTGCTTTAGAGCTCCCGTTAACCAAAGTGTGGTAACGGCTTGTGCAGTCAGTCAAAGTCCATGTTGATTATTATTGACTATGTACTTTTTCTGCCATGAATATAATATTGATGATCGTCTTTCTTACTGATGTCAACGTTATGTCTTCAATAAACTGTGTGTCATCACCAACTGTCCACTATTGAGTCCAGCATCTATTTATCACCAGTTTGGTCATACTGTCTTGACCCATTAAACAATTGTTACCAAGCTCAATTGTCATCACCATAAGCCAAAGTAACGGCCCACATCATATTCGCATTATCAAGAAATACGTCGGCCACACATATGAAGCCAGACAGCTCTGACAACATCAGCAACAGTCCAGTAAAGAAAACACACCGGTAACAATATCCAAGACAGAAGAAGATCCTCTGGTAAGGATTCTCATAACGTACCCAGAGAAAGATGAAAGGAGTCTGGGTTGCCACCTTTACTTTTTTCGTCTAGGAAAATCTGCAGACTTAGCACCTGGAATATTTGTTAATGAAAATGATGTGGAAGACTTGGAAAGAACTTGAGCTGATGGCACATGATAGGAGGACTTGGCATGTGTTTGTTGAAGGCCTTTGCTACTGGGGGAGCTAAAGGGCATTGATTTTCCATAAGTTCCACAATTTGAGGATCTGAAGTCAGCTATCATTAGTAGCTTTAATCTAACCTACAGCAGATGACAAACCAAATATCTACAGAAGAGATCAGATGCAGCAAGTAGAGAAATGTTCATGACAGCTGCCATCCAACATGAGCAGGCAAGTTTTATCATGATGTCTTCAAGGTAACATAAACACATCTGTCAACTTGTACAGGAAAGGGATAATCTGTACAGGTTTTTTAAATTTTCGTTGGTGTACAGGCATTTAAGCAGATTGTGCAGGTTTATTTTTTCGTAATAAAGTTTTTTTTTCGTCTTCAAATTTTGTTGTTGTTGTTGGGAAAAGGTGTCCAAAATTACAGGAATAAAGTTAGTTTTAGCTTAAAAAAAAAATGTAACTTTGTTTTATTTTATACTATTTTAAAATAATCTTAGAGAAGGCCACTCTCCAAACCTCCGATGTCTTGCGGGCAGTGTTAGGATGTGCAAGAACATGGACAGGAAGACTCCACAACTTCCCCACTGAAGACACGCCCACGGCGACCGTTGCCTCAACTGGCTGTGTGTGGTGTACCCGGAAACGGGGCCTCCCAGTACTGAGACACAGTTAAGTCCCCGATGTCATTTATCGGTGCAGAGTTGAGAGAGATGGCTGAGCATCACAATCCCCCCTGTGTTGCAGCATGATGAGAACCCAGAATTGCACACTGAGCTTGGGGGGAATCACTTGGGCACCAGACTTAATACTGGCTCTTGACTGGATGGCCGCATGCAGGAGATTTCTACAATGGGGGGTTGGCAGGTGGTGGGTATCTGGAAGTGGCTCTGTGCAGGACGTGAGGATTCCTTGGGTGAGCCCAGAACCAGAGCACAGCATTGTGCAAGCTCTGCATAGTTGGAGAGCCCCCTGGATGACGGGGAATGCACAGTGTGCTACCCCACCTGTCCCCAACTGCTAACTTAGAACCAGAAGTAGGGTCCTCTGTATGCGTGCCAGGCCAGGATAAAATGCCTGGGAAAGAGACTGGAGCTCAGAACTCCCTAACTCAAAGTTGCAGGATGGCAGGAAAGACAGGGCTATTTTTGAAGATAATGCAACCATATTTTCACCATACGAGCTCGGACGCCGCCTCGGTAAACAAGGTCCGCGCAGAGCAGTGACACCCCCAGGCTGCTTGCGAATAGTCTACTACTGGGAACATAAACAGATTAGGGATGAGCCCACTCTCCCGTTGAACAGGTGCTAAAGTCATAGATACTGGGCCAGAAGGCGCACCGGAAACCACAGTATCACGCAACTCGCTTTTTTTTTTCTATGGAGAGTACACCGTCAAAATAATCTTTTGTATTACAAAAATGTATGGTTTTTTTTAACTTTGTAAAGTTTTTATTGGTATTGCATACAAGTTTCAAACAAATTTGTACAGGTTTTTATTGGAACCGCGTACAGGTTTTTATGTCAGGAGGTTGACAGGTTTGCGTAGACCAGACAGAAAAAAAACACCTGAAGATGAAACCTTTTAAAAGCCAATAAGATAAGCTGTAATTGGAACAACAGAACAGATAAAGGTTGTAACTTGATCAACAGAGTAGAAATGTGTTAAAACTGGACAAACAGGGAAAAAATTTAAGTTATAAAACTGAATAACAGAAAAAAAATAGGTTTTGAGTGGGAAAGTAGAAAAGAAATATATTATAAACTGAATAACATAGTATATGCTGGCTATAAATGGAGCAACACAGATTTAGGTTATATCTGAAATAACAGAACAGATATCTGGAACACTAGAATTGAAATAGGTTATAACTGGAATAACAGCATCATTTCAACTGAAGCAAAAGAACAGATCTATGGTTACAATTGAAATAACAGAACAGATATAGGTTATAACTAGAATAACAACATATTTTAACTGAATCTATAGAACAGATCTAAGGTTATAATTGAGAATAACAGAACATATACAGATTCTAACTAGAATACCAACATCATTTTAAACGAAGAAATAGAACAGATCTAAGGTTATAACTGGAATAATAGAATAGATATAGGTTATAATTAGAATAGCAGCATCATTGAAGCTATAGAATAGATAAAGATTATAACCAGAACAATGTAAAAGATATTGGCTATAACTGGAACAACATAACATTATATTTGTAACTGTAACAACAGAATAGAAAAGGTTTGAACTGGAGCAACAGAATAAATATAAGGTTATAATTAGAGCAATAGAATATGTAATGACAAACAAAAGCCAAATCCAAGTAGATTATTGACATTTAGATGACACACTGCAAGCAAAATCAGAAAAGAAATATAAAACGTAATGGGCATTTCCAAAGCTGAATTCACAGTGGATACAAGACCACCTTGCCATAAGAACCGAGGCATGTGAAGCAATCCAGCCAACTGAGCACTTCAAAGAAATTGCTGTCATGATAACATGCTGTTCATATTGGAAGATTAAACCTTGAAATAGAAATAATGGTAAAACTAAGTTGACAATAATGATGATGTTGATGACAATGATGATTTAAATATAAAATAATTATCATCCTAGCACATTTTCTTACAATTATATTACTTGTATCTTAAATACTCAGATCCTTATAAGCATTTTTTTTTAAATATAAAGATGCGACTCCCATACCTGTTACAGAAGACATCATTGGCCAGTCTAGTTCATTTGCTACAATCATATCTGCATGAAGAAATGCCTTCTGTATGAGACAAAGAGAGAGATCACAGATAAATCTTGAACTAATAGTTTCTTTTAAATGGTAATAACAATGTGTGGTAGAAATAAATTTAAAAAAAAAAAACATAGTAACAATATTTGAATCATCATTTTACATGTTGCTCCATATGGAACGTGCAGCCACTTCTGCAGCTGGTCCCCTTGCAGGAAGCCTGCCCTAAGCAATCACATGTTCTTGAAGTGGTGGTTTCTGCAGTAATTTGTTTTACATGATGAGGTTGCCATACACCATGCAAATGGTATTTTTCTTTATCTTTTTTTTATCGTTCGCTCTCAAATAACCACGTCTATCTCTTTTATAAAGCTGGCAGTCTGTCTCAGGCTTCTCTTATCACCTTACAGTTTCCCCCTCAAATGGGCTGGACAAGGTCACGCTGCCACTCTGCTCCTCTGGTGGAGGTGACAGTTTTGGAGTACATGTTCTACTATGTGTTTGTCCTACCCATATTGATACACATCTGTCTGTCCGATTTTCAGTTTGTTGAACAGATGGTTTCTGAGTCCGCAATGGCCGGTTCTTAGTCTGAAAATTATCACTTGATCTCTTCTTGGCAATTTTTAGTATGGTTCTCCAATATCTGACATCAATGTTCCTTATGCCATTTTTCTCCATAGTTATTTCTGATTATTGCTTTTATCTCTTCACAAGTAGCCCTGCCTGCTGTTTCAGTTGTCCTTCCTTCTTTAGCAGATTATTCTCAGATCCATATATCTTGCAGTGGACAGCAATCCACTATACTTTTATTTTTTGAATTCAAAGCTGCTTTCTGTTAGTACTTCTTGCAGGCCGTTGATCTTCATTGATTTCCACTTCTGACGAGTTCTCATGTTGACTTCGATTGTTCCTGTTCTGCCCAGGCCTGTTGACTTCATTTTCCTACTTCTGCCAGGCTTTGACTTTTAGTACTTCTGCCAGTCATTGACTTCAGTATATTCTTTCCTTACTTCTGGTCCAGGCTGTTGACAGTCATTAAGTTCACTGCTTCTGCCAGGCTGTTGACTTCATTGTTCCTACTTCTGCCAGGCTGTTGACTTCATTGTTCCTACTTCTGCCAGGCTGTTGACTTCATTGTTCCTACTTCTGCCAGGCTGTTGACTTCATTGTTCCTACTTCTGCCAGGCTGTTGACTTCATTGTTCCTACTTCTGGCCTGATAGGTCTGGATAGACTTCTTTTTCTCAAACTTACTGCCAGACTGTTTATCTTCATTGTTCCGTGAGGGCATTGATGTTTTAGTCCCTTTGCAGAGTACTTTTTTTTTTTTTTTTTTCGTACAAACCACAATGAATGGTACTCGAGGCTGAAATATCAGGTTTATTTTAATGTTCTAACCTGACCTTGATTTTTTACGTAAGTTCTATTTTCTTGTATGGGGGAGTTTACAAGTGTCCCTTGAGAGCATTCAGGACAGATACAGTCGCCGTTTTCTCGGAGGATGACCCATTGGAGCTGGTCAGCTCAGGAGCCCGCCAGTCCTCTGGTGACTCTTAAATGTCATATTGCCAGCTTGCTCTAGAGCTTGAACCCAGTCCAAATAGTTGACGAAAAATCCTTACCAGTCGCCCGGGTTTGATCCTGAATCCTAGTCTCCAGAGCGGTGGTTGTCACGCTAGCGCGGAGATAAAGTACCGGCACTTGTCTCATTCCTAAAGCATTAGTTTGCTGATCCATGATCTGTAATTGCAGCTGTATCCTAGTGATTGCCTCGGGAAGCAATATTTTAAAGTTGAGAATTTTCAGTGGCCAATTGAGATATCGTTTTGCCATTCATTCAACTTTTTTTGTGAACTTCAAAGCTTTCATTCTGTTATAGCTTTTGCCAGTCTGTTGCCAGTCTTATAGTTTTGTGGTCCTGACTTTCTGATCAAATAGTCTTTAAAAGAGTAATAACTTTTTCTTATAGGGTAAATAATTTCCCAATTTTATCCTTGATTGTTATTTGCAGCTGTTGACTTGTGCTTCTGGAGACAAAAAGGAGAATTTTCCCAGTATGCCATTGATAAAATATTTCTGTCCATCTGAGCAGTTTGTTATCTCTTCCAATTTTCATTCACCCGCCTTTTGCCCAGTCACTTTGATTACTGATCCATCTGTATAAACGGTGGATCTATGTCTGCCCAAAAGGTATTAGGCGTTGGTGGAACAATAATTTGTTATAATAGAAAATAATTAATCTCTGTTGCCCTTATCCCACTGAGTAATGGCCCAGTTGTTGTGACTTGTGAACTCGTTGAGACTAAGGAAACGGAACATTAAAATATCTGACTGACGGTTATCTCTACATCTGAGTGGTAACAAGAACTTGTGATAGAGATAATGCTATGATAGTAGAGTACATTTCATATGTACATCTGAGGTGTAGCACCAGCTTGTGATGAATGTAGCAATGAAGCAATGCTAATGTGACAATAAAATATTGATAATGTGACAACAAATTAATGACAATGTTATTATAAAGTAATGACAATGTGTTAATAAAGTAATGACAATGTGATAATAAAGTAATCATAATGTGATAATAAAGTAATCATAATGTGACATTTAAGTAAGGATAATGTGATAATAAAATTATGTTAACGTGGTAAAGTTCCTTAATGTGTCAGATGTGGCCTTTTTAAAAAGACTCAATAATAAAGGCATTTATGCTGATACAGTCATTTTGTTGTGTAGTAAGTCCACAGTGCAGCTATTTACCCGTATCTAATGTGGAATTTCTTCATAGAGAAGATTTTCATTAAGATATTTTAAACAACTAAAGTCTTTTTCTACATTTTTTTTTAATGGAAGGGGCAATCAACCTTATGTCCAACCTTCTTTAAATGTCTTTTACTACACACCTAGTAGGATGCAGTGGTCCAATCTTTACATTCTTATCTGGTCCTGAAATCTGTCTGATCTCATCTATCAAATACGAGAAAAACAGTCACAACTTGCCTTTGATATTTGTGTGGCATCAATCCACTGTGAGGGAAGGTGAAAATGAGCAGAAATAGAATCCCCTAAGACAGCCACACCTCGGGCCTGAGACAATCCACACAGCTCATCCTCATAAGATCTCTTTGTCTTTTTGTTAACACCCTGAAAAATGAATTTGGATAGCATCTTCAACAAAATGGCTGATGGTCAACATAACGAAATGGCTGATGGTCACCTTAACAAAATGGCTGATGGTCAATGTAACAAAATGGCTGATGGTCAATGTTTCATTTTTCTCCTTGGACACTCCTTCAGAAGCAAGAGATCACTCTTTCTTGGTCCCCTTGCTGAAAGCCTACACCAAAGCCCTTTATGAGCTCTTGTAGTGCAGGTTTATATAGCAATTTATTTTACATTATGAGGTTGTCATGCACAATCTCAGACTAGTTTTATTTTATGACATGCAAGAGACAGAAAAAGTTACATTCTTTTTTTTGTTTTGCCGTCTCCTCAAAGATCCTTGGAAACCATACAGTAGTCAAGACAACATTAATTCATAACCATTTTCCTTCTTGCTCCATACTGATTATAGAGCCACCATTGCAGCCAGTCTCCTTGCAGGAAACCTGAGCAAAAGCTTTCATGTGTTCTTGCAGTGGTAGTTTATGTAGAAATTTGTTTTGCATGATGTGATTGCCAGCACCAAGCACAGTGTTATGTTAGTCACCTCTCACAACATGTCTGAGATTGCCAGCACCAAGCACAGTGTTATATTAGTCGCCTCTCACAACATGTCTGAGGGAGCAATAGTCATATATTCTTTCTTTGTCTCACTGATAGGAACAAGAAAATCAATCAACAAAAAAACAAACAGAATCAGTCAAGGTGTATTCACAAACATATAAAACCAACTTTGAAGAAACAATCTACCAATGAATTCAACCACCTAGAAATCAAATATTTAATAAACAATACCAAAAAAGAACTACCACAGTTAATCATCCAAACAAATCAAATATATGTCACTAGAGGTTACAAAATACCAAACTAGTGTTCAAAACCCAAGCAAGATATAATTAGAAATTATATAATGACTAATTAAGACTCCAAAACTAATGACAGTGCATAACTTAATTCATTAATCTAAGCAACAAACAAGAAGCAACTATGATGTATAACTAAAGTTTACAACTTAACTAACCAATATACAAGAAGAAACAACGATCTATAACCAATACACAAGCAGAAATGAAGATCTATAACTAATAAACAAAAAGAAAAAAGATATACAATCACTTCATCCTTACTCCAGTTCACCCCCCCCCCATCCCCCCACCCACAAAAAGAGCAGAGGCCTTAACAAACTTATGCCATGTCTTCCTGTCCAATGACCTAAGCTCAAGGTCGTTCCATGTCTTCCTGTCCAATGACCTAAGCTCAAGGTCGTTCCATGTCTTCTTTATCCCCTTCATGTCTGTCTCCAGTTCTCTTCTCCATGTGTTCTATGGTCTCCCTCTACCTCTCTTACCCAGGGGATTCCAGAACAAGGACTGCCTGGTAATGTTATCAACAGGTTTCCTTAGTGTATGTCCTGTCCATCTCCAGCATCTTTTTTTTAAATAAAGTATCCAGTTCAACCATTGATGAGTTATAATTAGGACATATGGTGTAATAATTCAAGATAATAAAGTCAGATTTCCAATACTCAAATATAGCACCACCTTCTCTCCCCCCCCCCCCCCCTTTTCCTCCCCACTCAGTCCAAATAGAGTAAATCAAAACCAAATTTCTATGACCTCCCCTTCCAAGAAACAAACAAACAATAAAAATAAAAAACAAACGAATAATTAAAAAAACAGACAAACAACAACAAAAAAACTAAAATGAAGTCTCTCATAACTGCCCTGTTGTCAACAAGGTGAAAAGGGGTGAGAAATCCCCGAGGGTGTTCTTGATTACATCAAATCCACTAATTATCTGCCATCAGCCATACAAGAAGCACCCCACAGGCTATCCCTTTTCTCTCCAACATCTTCTTCTTAATCAAACCATCACAAAATAACAAATCAGTTATACATGAGAGAAATACACAAATTACAGAAATAGTTAATCAAATATTCTGGTCATCCAGTTACTAACTGTCAGTAAACCAGTGTCAACTTCTTTCACTTTAGTCAACTGTAAAATACCTCAATTAATTTCTTGTTAGTCAACACTTACTATATGACTGAGGAAGAAGTGGGTCTATTTTTTCTTTGTCTACTTAGAGACCTCCAAGAACGAAATTGTTGTTTGTTGACAATTTTTTTGGTTTAACATTTTTACAGGATGGGGTAACTGGTCCTACAGCCAACCCTCCTTAGCCACATTAAATGACATGCATGGTAGGTTATAGTGTTACTGTTCATTGCTTCCCTTTCAGGCCCAATAACATACAGGTGCAAGAATTATATGGGCTACATAAAACTAATATCAAATAAAATGATCATTAAAGATCTTCACAAATGAAAACAAAAATATTTGTGGTAACTTAACTGTCTGGGGAGCTGCGGTAGCATAGTGGTTAGTGCACCGACTTCCTAGCTCAGTGGTCTTTGGCTCGATCCCCAGATGAGGTGGGGGTTTTTTTTTTAGGCCGCAAACGGCTCCTGGGTTGACCCAGCCCCAACTGGGTACCAGAGCAACTTCTGGGAAGGTTAAGGCGGCCGGCGTGATGCTGACCACATCACCACTAGTGTGCCGATGGTCAAGAAAATAGGGGCCTAACACCATATTCCCAATATGCCTCAATGGGCGTGTAATGGGATCCTTTACCCCCTTTAACTGTCTGATGATAAATTACATGTCTGTATGCTTGTATCCGAAATACTCAGGAACAGTTTTTGTTTCGGAAACAAGATTTTTTGGGTTATCAGATGTCGCCCAAATCAAATTAGAAAAGTAGCCCAAATGACCCAAAATAGCTCGTCACCAAAAATGTGTTTCAAAAAATATCCCATAAGTCCCCACAAAATAGTCAAAAATTGCCCAAAGAAACTTTTGCTTTTCAGAATATTTTGGTTGTCAGATAAAAGGATATAGGCCTATAAAAGTGTATTTAACTTGATATTTTCAATTGTGTCTTTTTCTGTTGCTCTATTTCTAATAATTGGACAGGAGATATGATGTCACTTTCGCATATTGGAAATTGAACATATTTGGACATGGAGAAACTATATATTCTAATTTTAACCCATCAGAGGTTAAACGGAATATTTTTCATCAATAAAAAAAAAATTGCAGGACTTACATAAATCACACGTATTTAACTTTAGCTGTACATTATTTCAAACCATATTTTTTTAAAAACTAAGTCTGTACTATTAAGGGAAGGCAAATTGTGTTTGTTTGAGTACATAATTTTAATTTGTTTATAACAAATCAACTTAAAAAAATTAAGTGAAATTATGTCACAAACATGTATGATAATATTATATAATCCAGAAACTTCAAGGAAATGTTATGCTTACAAAGATGCCATTGCAGTTTGAGTCAAATTTCCTATCACCATCGTCTGGCCTGAAAAATAATTACATTTATTTATAACATCAACAAAAAAACTGATGGAAACAACCAGACAAGCACTAGTGTAATAAAAGGTGCAGTAAAGACAATGACATTGGTTAGGATACACTGAGGAAACAAGTTGATAAGTATTACATTTACTGGATACCCCAAAGTAAGAGGAAAAGAGGGAAACCTATGGGAAGGGTATGGATAAATTTTAAATGAATGACACAGGTCAGAAGGGCCTAGCATGCATTTGTTGAGGGCTTGTGGGTCAACAGTGACCAGACAACAGATAAAATAAAGAAGAAAATTCGAACATGACAAGAGTTTTGTAAGGGCAAAAAATATATTAATAACTGCATGGAAAATCTAAGACTGCATGCAAAAATTCATGTCCATACAACAAACAGTTTTGGAGAAAATTGACGCTTTCTGTGGGCACGAATTTCCGAACGGACTATAATAACTCTGGCAAAACGGTGCGCCATACATTGTAAAAAGATATGATACACCGACCAATGAAAACGCTTTTTTGGTCCCGTGTTTACAACTGCTGGAAGAATAAAGATGGCTAGACCCTATTCTGTCTTCTTCTTCTTCAATCCTTAACCACCGACCGTCAAAGCAGTCAGTGGCCATCACGCCTAGTGGCGTCTTGTAGGGCAACAACAAATTGATTCCACTTTGCACGGTCGGTGGCCATCCTTCGTACAGTGCCCCAACTCTGGTTCATTCTTTGCATCTCAGCCTCCACAGTCCTCCGCCAAGTTGTTTTTGGTCGGCCTCTCTTTCGCTTTCCTTCAGGGGTCCAAAGCATAGCTGTTCTTGTGATGGCATCGGGGTCTCTTCTGAGGACATGACCAACCCAGCTCCAGCGTCTGCCAGCTATGATGGTGTGCATGTCCTCTTGCTTGCTACGAGTAAGCAGATCTTGGTTGGTGATGGTATTCGGCCAAAAGATGCGGTGAATTTTTCTTAGGCATGTTGTGTGAAAAGAGGACAATTTTGACATTTCCTTCTCTGTGACTCTCCAGCATTCCGCACCATAGAGAAGCACAGAAAGCACGCAACTCTGGTATAATCTTAATTTTGTGCTTGTGCTGTATTGGGAGGACTTCCAGATGTTATTTAGGCTAAAGAAGGCTGTTCTTGCCTTATTCATTCTGATGTTGATGTCTTTGCCTGCCCCACCGTCTGGTGTTACTATGCTTCCTAGGTATCTGTCTGTACCAGTTGCTGATTCCTTACTGATATGGGCTCAGGGTTGCTCACATTGAGCGTCATGACCTCAGACTTCTTTAAATTGATGTTCAAGCCCACCTGCTGGCTATACTTGTTCAGTCTATCGGTTTTTTCCTGGATGTGTTGATGTGAATGTACAAGTAGTGCAATGTCATCTGCATATTCCAGATCTTCCAATGTAGAAAATGTAGTCCATCTTATTCCTCTTGGACTGCCCTCTGTTGTCTGGCGCATCACCCAGTCTATGACTGTTAAAAATAGAGTGGTTGATAAGGGGCATCCCTGTCGTACTCCTGTCTTCACCTCGAAGGTTAGGTTGCTCTGCCCAACACTACACGTAAAGTTGGCATAGAGGCTTTTTATGATTGACACTATGCAGCTTGGAATTCCATAAGCCCTCAGTATTTTCCATAAACTGTCCCTATGTATGCTGTCAAAAGCCTTTTCAAAATCAACAAAATTTATGTAAAGCTGTCTTTGCCATTCTGAGCACTGCTCTATAATGTTCCTGAGAGTGAATATATGGTCTACACATCTTCTGTTCTTTCTAAATCCTGCTTGTTCTTTCCTCAGTTTGTAGTCTACTGCCTTTGAAATTCTCTGTATAATTATCCTGCCTAGTATTTTGCTGGGAACTGAGAGAAGAGTGATTCCTCTCCAATTATTGCAGTCTGCAAGATCTCCCTTCTTGGGCAATTTGACAATTATTCCTTTGTTCCACTCTGATGGTGTTGTCCCCGTTTTCCAGACTTGTGCAAAAAGTGGTTCTAATAATTCTGCTGCTAGCTCATGGTCTGTCTTAAATAGCTCTGCATTTAAGTTATCATGGCCCGGAGCTTTACCGTTCTTTAACCCTTTGATTGCTGTGATGATTTCTTCTTTTTGTGGAATGTCTGTATTTACATCTAGATCGTTTTACCCTATTCTGTGTAACGTGATTAAATTCGGAATTTTGCTACGGCAGTATAGAGGAAGTATCACTTGACAGAGGGTATCAACACGATATTAGGGATGTTACTCTACCCGTAAGTAGTAATACTTTTACTAATACTATTATAGGACGGGAGAAATCTTAGGTTAAATGCCTTCGAAGCTTCAGGTTGGCCTAAGTTTAGCTGTTTAAACTATGCATAACAGAAACGTATAAAGTCAATGATGCTTGTAACAGCTAGACGTTTTTTCTGTATCATTTATTGTGGACGCCACAGTGACAAAATGTATACGCGAATATGTAGGTACATCAGACAGTCATTATCACAGCAACAATGTCAGTATAGCAATGGACGGTAGACAGCATCATAATAAAGGTGATTCACAGACATGTCAATACATTATAAGGCTGTAATGTAGTCGGGAAAATTCTCCATCCCTTTCTATCTTAGCCAGAAGGTAACCAGATGTATGAGATCAGTTCACTCTCCTTAATCTGACTTCAGCAAGACAGACACGTCTGCCGAAGTATAAATAATGTCCTCAAAAATATCCTCTAGTTAACAAAGGTTTTCCAAGCCTAGTTCATTTAACAAAGTAGCAAGTAATGGTCCTTGGGACATGCATCAACCGATGCAGTACAATACAGCGACATGTGAGCTGGGAAAACATCTCGTGACGACGACTTTCGAAGACAGGCTATGAATCGAAATCGCTCACGACCAAAAATCGATAGAGTTAATGGAAAGTCAATTTACCTTGCCTTCAGGAAATACACAGAAATATTATGCCTCCCGGCATGTGCAAATACACTAGAGGTATTATCTCGAATAAACGAAATATCCATAAGAGGACTTTCACATTCCTGACAGAACAAAAAATAGCGGAGATCCTCTTTCAGCGAGGCATCTTTCTCGCCATTCAAATCGCTCACTCCACTGGTGGGCGGAAATCGATCGACCAAGAAGCAAGACCAGTCATGCGCAGTCCAGCGCAAAATGACCACAGCTCAAAACTTAACTGCATTCAATACCAACGCGAGAAGACAAATGCTTACCGAGAAAAGTGACTATAAATTTCAAGCAGTTGTTGCCCTTGCGTTATAAAATAGATATTGTAATAAAACGATGTTGCGAGAATTTCTCACGCAACATATCACCACCTCCTCCCGATAAAAAAAATGTGGAACATATTTTTTTTTTAAATATCAAAGAGCATGCGATAAGCGGCTCAAAACGCACGAATTATGCGCTGATAATTAATTAAATTGCCTAACATGAGGCTAAATATAGAGTGTCTGGTGAGGATATACCTCAACAGAAAAATAAATATGTCTCAAAAAAATATTCAGATCGGGGAGGTGTCACCAACACACATCACGTTAGCATGTAAACACAATATACGTATGCAAGTTACCATAATCATCATTAAACAGCATACTCTAATATTGTCTTTAAAAATGGATGTACAAATCTGATAGGAAAATTTAATTAGTACATTATTTGGCATGTAATGACATAAGTACATAGTAAAGTTAAACTACATGACGATCCAGGACATATGCTCTGGCATTCCGAGGGTAAGTACACAATCTAGAACTCGTCATGCTTGATACTAGTAAGGTAAGTCCTCAGCTCATCAATGACATTCTGAGAAAGTACAAGCATTATAATGCTAATTAATAACTAATATGCTTCATAAGGTACAATACATTATTAATAATTGTGGCTGTTTAGTAAACTAACGGCCCTTATATTAACCACTCAGTCCTCCTCTATCATCTTAAAAAACGAACAGAAGAAGATGATAACAAAGCACGATAGTGTGTACATATAAAGTGAGTACAGATGTGCTAATCTATTGTAGTAATATAGGTGTGTTATGACTCTGTAATATATAGGAATATAGGACAGAAGTATTAGTTGGAGTCATGTGGGCATCTAGACAAAATGTCAGCCATCACATTATCCGCACCACGGATAGCTCGTACCGTGAAGTGAAAAGGTTGAAGAGCTATAGCATATCGAGTGGATCTCGAACTCTTCAAATTCTTAGTCTGAATAGCTGTAAGAGCTTTCTGATCAGTCTCTAGAATGAAATGTGCGCCCAGGAGGAATCTTTTGTTTTAGAATTGACCAAACCATCGCTAACAACTCACGGTCTAAAACCGAGTAGTTCCTCTCTGCCGCATTTAGTTTTCTAGAAATGTACATAACAGGATGCAGAGTATTTGCATATTCTTGCATCAGTGCTGCTCCAATCCCAGTGGATGAAGCATCACTCCGAAGAACAAAAGTCCTATCAAGAGTAGGTAATCTTAAGATGGGAGGAGAAGAAAATATATTCTTGATTTGGTCTAGTGAAGATTGGCATTCTTCAGACCAACGGACCAGATTAGGCGAACCTTTCTTCAACAATGTTGAGAGAGGTGCCATGATCGAAGATAAATTTGGAATAAATCTCCCATAAAATTGAATTAAACCTAAGAGACTCCTAACTTGTTTCTTCGTTTTAGGAACAGAGATGTTCAGTATTTTGGAAGTATTGTGTGGTCTTCTGTCTTCAAGAGACCATGACCAACACGATGACCCAGGAAAGAGATTTCACCAAAACCAACAAAAGCTTTAGAAGGTTTTGCTGTCAAATTATTCTCACGTAGAGTGGACAGTAAGTCATATAACCCTAAATAGTGATCTTCCCAGGTATCACTGAAGAGACAGATGTCATCTAAGTATGCGATGACATCCGAACGATGTGACAGAATTCGACGCATCATGCGAACGAAAGTGGCAGGGGCGTTCATGAGACCAAAAGGCATAACATTCCATTGAAATAGACCCCTAGGTGTAGAAAAAGCAGTAAGAGGTTTGGCATGCTCTGCTAAAGGCACTTGCCAATAACCTTTAGACAAGTCAAGTTTAGTGAAGAATCTAGAATTAGAAAGTCTAATCAGTAGATCTTCTAACAAAGGCATCGGTTCAGCATCGAACTTTGTGACCTGATTCAATTTGCGATAATCAACGCAAATTCGTATGTTCTTATCCTTCTTCCGGACAATAACCATGGAAGAAGAATATGGTGAAGTCGATGGTTCAATTATATTTAATTGAATCATTTCATCCAATTCCTTTTCCACCTGCGACTGAAAGTGTATAGGAATAGGATACGGCCTAACCCTAATTGGATTATTGTCGGTAAGAATTATGTCATGTTCTATGACATCTGTGTGTCCAGGAATGTCAGTGAGAACATCCTGAAATGTTTGTAACATCGACAAGTCTCGTCGATGTTCGTCACCAGAAAGATTAGGAGAAACAGAAACGTTTTTCCAAGATTCCGTGGAATGTAATGGAACCACTGGAAGGGGAAGGTTGACATCAGAGAAGGTAGCTTCCTCATCCTGTATGACAGACAGGGATGAATAATGACCGTGAGGTGCAGGAGCATCATCCGTTGCCTGGAAAATAGGCAGCAAATAGTCCGGACGTTCGTGAAATTCCGAAAGCATGTTTATGTGGAAAGTTTTATGCTTTCCATCAATATCGACCACATAGTCAACATCGGAAACCCGAGAGACTATTGCATACGGACCTTTCCATGCAATAAGAAGTCTATTTTCCCTACTGGGGAGTAGGACGAATGCTTTGTCACCTGGACAAAGTTGTCGTAGACATCTATTCTTGTTAGCAAACTGCCTTGCCTTCTCTTTAGCAATTTCTGATGAAGCAGTTGCTAGCTTACATGCCTCAATGATCTTTTGTCTAAGAGCAATGACATACTCATATGAGGATTGAGTTTCATCGCTAATATCATCGGCAGTGATGAGATCGTGTAATAAAGACATAGGGCCGCGTGGACGCGCGCCAAAGACAAGTTCGAAGGGAGAAAATCCTGTGTGTTCATTAGGGACTTCTCTATAGGCAAAGAGAGCCGCGGGTAAAACCCTGTCCCAATCTTGAGGATGATCTTCAGTTATCTTACCAAGCAAAGTCTTGAGCGTTCTATTCAGACGCTCAACTAACCCATTAGACATAGGATGGTAGATACTACTGAGAGATCGTTCAATATGTAAGGTAGACATTACCTGTGACATAGTGTCAGATATGAGTTGAGTGCCATGGTCTGACAATATTTCTCTGGGGAACCCCAAGCGAGAAAATATCAACCAAAGAGCATCTGCGATATCTGTAGTAGATATGCTCTTAAGAGGAATAGCCTCTGGCCAACGTGTGCACATATCGACACATGTAAGGATAAACTGATGTCCTCTGGCCGACTTGACCTTAAAAGGGCCAATAATATCTATGGCCATTTTCTGGAACGGCCGAATAGGAATGTCAGCAGCCTGGATAGGCGCAGCATGTCGTGGTCCTCTAGATTTGACCTCCTGACATACCTTGCATGATCGGCAGTAAATACGAATGTCCTTATTGACAAAAGGCCAAAAGAAAGCCGCAAGGACTCTCGACTTCGTACGGGCAAAACCCATATGTCCAGCACATTGCGAGTCATGAGCATGTTGCAATATTTGCACTCTCATGCTCTTGGGAACAAGAATTTGCGAATGTGCCGACGTAGTCGAATCTTGTACCATACGTACAAGTACGCCGTTTCTCATTGCAATCCAAGATTTTCTATTTGTATCCTGATTCGGATCACCTTTCTTCGCAAGAATGAAGAATTTTTTTAAAGAAGGATCTTCTTCTTGCAATTTTATGAAAGAGTCACGAGTAATCACTAAGTGACTATCTTGGCTATCAACTCCATTATCACTATTCAGTGAAGTTTCGGGTGTTTGTAGAGCTTGTGCTCTTGTAACCACTGCATTTGTAGCTTGCATGTTATTATCTTCCCAAGCAGCAATCTGCTGTGGGGTACACTCCCTAACTCCGTGAATACGACCAATAATAAGGTCCGCAATAGGATTAGGTAAGAGACAAGCATGCACATCTCCAGTAAAGAAAGGAGTGGCAATGCGAATTACAGCAGTAGGATATTTTTCTAGAGTGCCGCCAAATGTGTCACATTTAATAACCCTTCCTGTAGCACAAGATGGATCTACAAGCGATTGTCTAACACCAATAGTGGTGCATCCGGAATCGAAAAGTAGTGAGACCGGAGTATCATTAACAAGACCCTTATGTAGGATTAAAGAACCCCTCCCGTCATGCGCAACAGCAGCAGGAAGAGCGGGAAGTGGGTGACCACAACTCAAAGTAGTTATGGTACCCGGTTCGAATAAAGTACTGCATTGGGGGCATTTGTTTGCTCTCTCAAAGTCAAAAGCAGAACTAGTGACAGCGTCAAAGTTTTTTATTATCAACAACATGATTACAGGCTCCCTCAGTTTCCTGTTGTACAGAATTAGCCTGCTGATATCTCTTTTTTTTTGTGTTGAGATCTACCCCGACTATTATTACCTCTGAAGTTATCAGAGTTATTATTATCTCTGCAGTTATTATTGTCTCTATTGTAATTGTTATCATGATTCGAATTCCAGTTTCCACGATTACTATCATGTTCACATTGATGCGAACATCTATTTGTTTGGTTTTGAGGTCTTCGGCAGGAATAACCTCTATTACCATATCCTCTTTTGAAATGCCTATAATTATTAGGGTGATAGTAACGACCACTATCAGGTTGTCTCCAATTCTTCGAAGAAGAATCACCATGAAATTGGTTTCCATGATTTTGACAGAAATTACCGCTACTCTTTCTATCAAAATTTTGTTGGGATCTACGAGCAAAGTTTTGGCCATACGGAGCTGCCGAAGCAACTGGTAAACCTTCTTTCACCTTAGAGTTACCCATGGTTATGTGTGGGTGCGCAGTTACGTATTGGCAACAGAAATCTTCCATTTCTTTTATTGTTTTAGGTTTACGTTCATGAAGGAAAGCAAGGAAAGACTCATTGACAGACGACATGACTTTGTCTCTAAGTATTAAGTCCATAAGTCCTTCATAAGTTGTTTCCGTCTTAGATAGTTCAACCCATCGTGAGAAAGTAATGCGTATTCTTGCAATAAACTCGGAGAATTCAACTCCATTTTCAGGTAACATGTTTTTAAATTGTAGACGATAGCCGTCTTCGTTAAGCTGATATTTCTTTAACAGAGCGGCCCTGACAACCTCATAATTGTTCTTGTCAGGTTCATCCACCATATTTAATATACTTAGAGCTTTACCTGTCAGTATCCCTGATAACTGATAAACATATTTTGCTTTGTCTATGTTATGAGCTGTACATGCTTGTTCAAATCTGTCCAGATAGAACATTATGTCATCACTGGAAGGACTAAAAGTTGGCAACTTAATCTTAAAAGTATCATTATTAGCCTTACCAGAAGATGAACCCTTGTTTGAATCATTACCATTACTCATGTTCATCAATTTCAATTTTTCCAACTCTAAAGCTAAGACCTTTTCTTCATGTTCCATTTTTTTGCTTTCTCTTTCCTCTCATCAGACTCTCTCTGTAATCTTCTCTCCTCAGCCTGAGCCTCTATTTGAAGTCTTTCAGCTTCTTTCTCAAGTCTTTTATTCTCAGCTTCTTTTTCAAGTCTTTCATTCTCAGCTTCTTTTTCAAGTCTTTTATTCTCAGCTTCTTTTTCAAGTCTTTTATTTTCAGCCTCTTTTTCAAGTCTTTTATTCTCAGCTTCTAGCTGGAGTTTCTTTCCTCAGCTTCTGATTCCCTTTTTTGTTTTTCCATTTCCATTTGGAATCTTTTTTCATCCACCTGCATCTGCAGTTTCTTTTGTTCAGCTTCCATATGCAGTTTCTTTTGTTCAGCTTCCATTGCTTTATCATATCGAGCAGTTGCAAATTCTTCTAACTTATCACCAGTCTTCCCAAGCAATTTACCCTGCTCAATAAAGTGCTCAAATGTAGACATGTTGTCTAACATATGAGTCCAAAACCTGAAATAATTAACTAATTTATTTCAAACCTAAGTGTAACAAGTCTTAATTAAGCACTTGTATATTCACATCACCTTATATTATCCCAGTCTCTGTGGGAAACAAGTCTCCAATCAAAGAACTTGTATATGAAATATCAACAATCAATTCTTGATCATAAGTGCACTTCTCATTCAATAGTGCACGACACTATTCATCATTCATTTATCATCAGTGTAGTAGTAACAGTGCATTAGCATAGCCCATTAACTAATTACTATAACTGTAAACAATGACTATGTAAACACATGCAGAATGTAAACATTGAAAATGTAAACAATGCAAACAATGTAAACAATAACAATGTAAACAATAACAAAGATCAGCAACAATACAAAAACGTTCGCAGAAATCAACTAAAAATAAAGCAGAAATTAATGAAATATCACAAAAAATGTGACGATATCTGCGATATAATTAAACAAAATACATGACACCACAGTGTATAAACAAAAATGTAGTATGAAACTAAACTGTAGTCAAGAGTAGGCTAACAAATACAAACAAATCAAAACAAAACTAAAGAATGCGAAATAATAACGAAAACAATATTAAAACATGTCATCACAGCTAACATAAATAGCAACAGAAGTCGCTTAGCAAATTCCAGTATCGGAAATTTGCTCACCCTACAGAAAACGCTCACAATAGACGACCTCTATGACGTGGCATAATCTAAGGGAGACACCACCCAACCGAGAACCCGCTGAAATATAAACATATAAATATACGAATAACATATAAACATATAACATATAGAATGAGATGATACACAGAAGACTCAGCAGAAGTATAAGGGCACAGTTTACATACAAACAGGCCACTTAACTTATAGGCTTCCAATCGTAGAACAGCAGAAAAAAACGGATGTCAATCAACGTCCTAAAGAGCGAAGCTCCAACGATGATGGCACATCTGAACTGCTTCCACTGCTAACACGATGGTACTTGAGCTTCTGACATACTGTATGTTGAGTTGTTTCGGCACTTGACCTTCTAATCCAAAAGTAAGTTGATGGAAATCGGTACTTGGCCTTCTTCAGAAAACAACCCGTTTCAACCGGCACTTGACCTTCACAAAAAACGACAGCACTGGAACCTTGACAGCAGCAACTTGCTTGACTTGCGTAAAAGATAACAGCAGTCCGAGTTATCCGGCAACATGTAACAACGCCGGATACTGTCAAATTCTTGTTTCCGTCAAAAAGTTGAAATTTTGACTTTTACCGGGCAACGCCGAGTACTTTGAAAATTTTGAAGATGTTGACTGTCTTGAAGAATGTTAATTTCTTGAAGGATGCTGATGAATTCTTGTTGAAAATGAAGTGGGTAAGGGACCCCGTGTTTGCTGGTACCAGAATCAAACCAGCTTATGGCCACCAAATGATGCGTGATGCCATATGATGATGGATGGTATCCGCATGTCTGGTTTTGTGTAGTGTGCAGATGTGTTCAGTCAAACAATGTTCATACAAAATAACAGGGCAATCCACATAGGACGTCAGTAAACTCACGACGTATAAAGTCAATGATGCTTGTAACAGCTAGACGTTTTTCTGTATCATTTATTGTGGACGCCACAGTGACAAAATGTATACTTCTTCTTCTTCTTCTTTCGTTCGCTTGAACTATATTGTCTATATCTGCAATGTTGTTTTTTGTATAAACTTCACTGTCTTTTGTAGTTATTCAAGATATTTTCGAGCTCTAATTTTTTGCTGTAGCCGTCTTTTTTACTATTGACGCCTTCAGCATTCCAGTGCATTATTTCAAATGGTCTTTTCTTTGCTTGGCCAGTAGCTCTATTCTCATGCCTCCTGGCTCCACGGGGCAATTGAGAAGGACCCCCAGTAGTAGGGGTTGGGCCCTTCCGAGGCAGAGGGCCCGGCACTGCGCCTGCATGGGTGTCCGTCACAGGGCGAGTGCCATAACGTTTTGCAGATATAGGCATACTTCCATAGCGCATGTGCGTGGCATCCTGATTGCTGTGGTGCGCCTCTTGGCTGGTTGCCTCCGTCTTCAGCACCTTGACTTGCTAGGGCAGACTGTGGTCTTGCTCGAGTGTAGGAGGGCCTGGCCAGTCTTGGTTTTTCAGCCGCTGATGGCTGTACTTGAGCCCCATCTCCACGTCAAGGAGCTGGCCTCGATGGGGCAAAATGTATACGCGAATATGTAGGTACATCAGACAGTCATTATCACAGCAACAATGTCAGTATAGCAATGGACGGTAGACAGCATCACAATAAAGGTGATTCACAGACATGTCAATACATTATAAGGCTGTAATGTAGTCGGGAAAATTCTCCATCCCTTTCTATCTTAGCCAGAAGGTAACCAGATGTATGAGATCAGTTCACTCTCCTTAATCTGACTTCAGCAAGACAGACACGTCTGCCGAAGTATAAATAATGTCCTCAAAAATATCCTCTAGTTAACAAAGGTTTTCCAAGCCTAGTTCATTTAACAAAGTAGCAAGTAATGGTCCTTGGGACATGCATCAACCGATGCAGTACAATACAGCGACATGTGAGCTGGGAAAACATCTCGTGACGACGACTTTCGAAGACAGGCTATGAATCGAAATCGCTCACGACCAAAAATCGATAGAGTTAATGGAAAGTCAATTTACCTTGCCTTCAGGAAATACACAGAAATATTATGCCTCCCGGCATGTGCAAATACACTAGAGGTATTATCTCGAATAAACGAAATATCCATAAGAGGACTTTCACATTCCTGACAGAACAAAAAATAGCGGAGATCCTCTTTCAGCGAGGCATCTTTCTCGCCATTCAAATCGCTCACTCCACTAGTGGTGGGCGGAAATCGATCGACCAAGAAGCCAGACCAGTCATGCGCAGTCCAGCGCAAAATGACCACAGCTCAAAACTTAACTGCATTCAATACCAACGCGAGAAGACAAATGCTTACCGAGAAAAGTGACTATAAATTTCAAGCAGTTGTTGCCCTTGCGTTATAAAATAGATATTGTAATAAAACGATGTTGCGAGAATTTCTCACGCAACATATATAAATGTATATAATTGTGTGTAATTATATTGATTAATCCAACTGTGCGATACGAAGTGTGTAGGTGTGTAAAGAAAATATTCCAGGACGAGTGTGTTGCCGGCTGAAATACAAGCATGTGTTAACCTTTAGTGGAAAGGCCAGCATTGTGAAATGTGTATAATATTGAGAAAGATGGTCAATTGTGTCTGTAAGTTGTGTAAGTTGGGAAAGGTATTTAAAGAAGTATTTCTTGAATAGAATGAGACACCTACCAGGATCATAAAGATGGATGAAAGGGATTGATTCACAATATCGTTTGACATATTACTTTAATAGTTTTACCCACAACCAAATTATTGTATGGTGGCGAATCATGGGAAACTATTGATAATTAAGAAGGTAGAAGTAAATTGTGATCACTTTGAATTAAAATGATTGTTGATAACTATTCTATACCTGGTGTATCTGCTCGCACGCTTATCTGAAACTGTCTATCATCCCCTTCTGTGTCATAAGAGGGATATCGATAGAAAAATACAGGGATTGCATTTGAATTCATTGCAGGTGTAATGCTTTACCAAAAGTCTCTAAATCAAAAGAGGCTACTTTTACAAAAGTTGCAACGTATGCAGTGCAGTTGGTGATAGCAGGCCCGTCATCACGTTGGTATCTACTGGAACGAGTTCATCTGACTTGTATATCCAGCATATAAGGGAGCCATCTGCAGTGACGAAGATAAGTTGCTTAATGCAACTGTGCAGCTTATCCAGATTCAATAAAAACATAACTTCATTCAGTTTGTGATGACCAAACTAGTATAGTGCTTCTATAAACTTATAATAATAACAATAAACAATCCTACAAGTGAATGATCAAGCAAGCGAAAGTTGTCTACAAGATGACAGACATTTTGAGCCAAGAGAAAAACATTTGTTAACTATTATTATTTATTCAATGTTGTAAAATATTTGAGTTTAACACTTTTCAAACAGAAAAGAGAAACTGTTTAATTAAATTGTAAATATTCACCAGAAGACTTTCTTAGATTCTTTAAGTTGAATTACAGTTCTTGTTGGTGAATATATAGTTATATAAATTACCCCTAGCAGAGTCAGAAACATATTAAATACCATAATCACAGAGGCGGATCAGGAGAAGTAGCAGTTAGGGACTCAGAGTATTACATCACCATCTTCTCTGGGAACTTGCATAGCTTGACCCTACCTTTGTGTCTATACACCCTTACTCTCTTCAGAGAAGGGGGTATTACTGATAAGACCAGACTCTTATCTGGCACTATCCTGGTATCATCTGATACACTTTTATGTCCAGGATATCTTATTCTTTATAACATCTAAACCTCTCGCGACACAAGTGACAAAATGGTAGGCTTGTTAGTTATGCCTTGGCATAAAACAACCAACGACATTATATTTTTTAGGGGAAAGCACTTCGTCAACCATAATGGCAAGAAAATCCAACTACAGTACAGTTAACCATTAATACTCTTCATCATCAAAGGGTGTGTAATAATCACCCATTTATTTATGGACATGGAAAGACCTTGAATGATGGCATAAGATAGGAAGGCTTAGCCTGAATTTTGTATGGGCCTGTGCTTGTTAGGCCCCCTGCAGTTCCTAGGGGTCTCTGACGAGACAAAGGAAAAATAGGACTATGTACCCTCAGGCATGTCAAAAAAGGCGACTAACATGAGGCTGTATATGGGGGCTGGCAAACTCATCATGTAAGACATATTGCCACAAAAACCATCACTGCAAGAGCATGTGACAGGTTAGTGTAAACTTCCTGCAAGGGGACAACCTGCACCTTTAGGAGCAGCTGAAAACAAAAACTGTTGTGATAACTAAAATGTTTGATGATAAATTATGTCTGCATCCTTATATCTAAAATCCTCAGGAACACTACTGCAAAGGGACCTCAAGACGCAGCAATAGAGATCGCAGTCAGCGACTCATAGTTTGACTGCCTGCGTCAGGACCAGCGAACCAGAGCTGGTCAAGACACTACGTGGTGTCCAAAAGCATGTGACAGTTTAGTGTAAGCTTCCTGCAAGGGTACCAGCGACATTTAAAGCTGCAGCAGTGCAGGCTGGCTGAGCGAGCATGGATCGAAATGGGAAGGCAAACCCGGTCCTTAAAAAATGCTGTGCAGAAGTCGGATGTGTCGACCGAAAGGTGCAGATATCACAGCTTAGGCGCAAACAGACACAACGCAACCACCGTCCTTTTCAGGACGAACGAAGAAGAAGAAGAAGACTACTGCAAAAGCATGTGACAGCTTAGTGTAAGCTTCCTGCAAGGGGACCAGCTGGACATTTAGAAGCGCAAAGGAAAATAATGATGAGGATGTTCTTCTTAGGAAACTGAAGGGTACTGTTGTGATGATGATGATGATGTAAATCTGCCCCAGCACATTTATTTCTCTTTTGCCTACTCATCTCTAAATACACCACATCTACCACAAATTACACACTTACAGAGCTCCTGGATGAAAATCTGCAGACAAATCAAAGCAATCTTTTCCTCGCCAGAAGGCTCCTCTCACTGTCTATAAAGAAAGAGAAAACAGAACACTTAAATGTGGTGTCCAGTTTTTTCAGCAACAGCAGATAAATTGTCTTATTTTATCATCAGCTACAACAGCCAACAATATACTTTGACTTTGTTGTTCAGATTATTAAGAAATAATTTTCTATGATAGAGATTTTGACAATATGATGTTGTGGCACTGTGATAATGAATCTGTCAATAAATAATTCTATGTAGTCTTGTGATAAAGACTTTGACACTAAATTATGTTAATTTTACTTAAACTTAATGTTATTGGCTCAGTTTTGTTAGTAAATAACATTTGTTAGCTCTGATATTTTGTTAACTTTTAAAGTTCAAAATTTCAGTATTTAAGGCTGCTTTTTCCTGGTGCTTTAGATGAGAGGTCAGTTTTTGTGGCTGGTATATTTGTACTAAGTTTTTGTTTTGTGTCATCCAAATTTTATATTTTACTAATCCTCATTCATTTTCCTATACAACTATAAATAATAGTACAATAGTTTTCAGGAACTGACATTTAAACTTTAACACTATGTGAAAACTCAAAGCAACAAAAAATTCCTAGTGTCAAACACAGGAAAACACCAACATCTTTAAAGAGTTAAGAAATTATGTTTTCTAGCCATGTTATAAAGATTTTGTAAATGAGTTAAGACAGTAAATTTTAGATTAACTGCAGTGATGACTTTATGCTCCATTTGGAACGAAATGGAAAATGATGATGAATAATGTAACCTAAGGTAAAGGATCCCATTACACGCATTCCGTTACACGCACCAAATCATTTATGGACTCTTGCAGCTATGTTTTATATCGCAAGCTGTTTTGCTTCCTGAGGTTGCCTGCCCCAAACCCCTCATACTACATGCCTCAGGGAGTAGTAAGTCTATTCATTTTTTGTCTCTTCAGAGACTCCCAGAAACTATACGGGATGTTTACTTTATAGAGAATGTTTATGTTAATATAAATGTTTCTAATTACATCATATATGTGTCAATAAAAGGTTTTATTTGTGTACACTGTATACTTTGTTGATTGATTTATATTGTGCAAAAAGACATTTAGTGGGAACCCTGATACAAGAATGACACCTGTGAATTAAGAAATATAAAAGAGAAATTTTATTTCTCAAACATAATACTTTAGCCTTTTCATGTTACTCTGTTTGAAATGTTATTTTAAATTTAGATTAGGTAAGAATCAGGCAAAATATATTCTTGAGCTGATAGTCATCTTTCAACTCCCCAAGCAGTACAGGTCTTCAACAAACTTATGCCTAGTCTTCCTGTCCCATGCCATCAGCTCAAGATCTTTCCATGTCTACTTTATTTCCTTTGTGTTTGTCTCCATTTCTCTTCTCTATGTGTTCCTTGGTCTCCCTCTTTCTTACCATGGAGATTCCAGAACATGAACTGCCTGGCAATGCTATAAACGGGTTTCCTCAATGTGTATCCTGTCCATCTCCATTATGTTCTTCTCATCTCTTGTTCCACTGGCACTTGTCTAGATCTTGTCATCAGTTCCACATTAGTGATCTTGTCATACCTTTTCAATCCATCTATTCTACGCAAGCACTCATTTATGAAAGTCTGTAGATTTTTTATTGTTGTTTTCACTGTTCTCCATGTTGTAGAGCCATAAAAAAAGACTCACATTTGAATTTAAGATTCTGATTTTGGCATAGGACTTGATTCCTTTTTATCTCCATATATTTCCCAATGAAAGCTCGTCTAGCCCTTTGTACTTTTGTTTTGATATCATTGTCTGTCCCTCCGACTTTGTCTATACTGCTGCCAAGGTATGTGCATGATTCTACATCTTGTAGTGGTGTTTCTTCGAGTGCAATATTTTGATCATTTCGTGCATTTATTCTCATTTGTTGGGAACTCTTATCGAGTATTTTCATTTTGTCTTGCATCTGATTATGGCTATGGGGC
The DNA here is from genome assembly GCA_024509875.1 of Oreohelix idahoensis. NCBI lineage: Eukaryota > Metazoa > Mollusca > Gastropoda > Stylommatophora > Oreohelicidae > Oreohelix > Oreohelix idahoensis. The sequence goes on from JAMPIV010008705.1 coordinate 717,637, forward strand.
AGAAATGCCAGGTCATCCGCAAAGTCTAGATTGTCAAGTGGTTGTGGTGAAATGACTGGAACATAATGATAAACTTTCATGGGACTAAAAATTAAACACAAAAATTGCTAATTTATTACACTTGTTATTCTCTCCTGTCACCAATTTACAGCATTTAGACATTGTCATTTCTGATTTATTCCCTGAGCACTCTGTTTATATCTTTATGAAGGTTACTGGATAAATAACCGTATACATTTATTGAAAAGCTTACATCAAACTTTACTATACCGAGCATAAAAGAAAAGTCAAAATAACATTTAAAGCCTGGTAGCTTATTTGATTCACTTCTGTGAACTACCTCAATTATACTGAATCTGTCACCATCAATGTCGACCAGTGGCTCGTGGCTTTTAGTAAACCTGAAGAAGCAAAGTGAGTCATTTTTTATATACAGGTATTTACACAGTTTATTTTTTGAGTGAAAATATGACTTAATAATATGTAATTTTTATATACTACCCTGTAGTACTTTTAAAAAATGTGTACTTTTATACAAAACAAGAAACATGAAGCTATAGATCAATACATCCAACAAATTAATATGTTGGGTGAATGAAAATAGAGTACATCTGACTAGGAATAAATAAATGGCCTATACTGCATAAACAAGGTCTCTCTCAGGGACAGAACAAACTAAAACATTAGAGAAAAGAACATGAGAACTAATCTAAATGCATCACAAAATTTAAAAAAAAACAAACAATATCAGCCACAAATGGAGATTGCTTTTGCCAGGTTGTAAATCTTAGTATGCAACAAGTATGTGTTTGCTCCATCTAGCTGTATACTTACTTTATATTTTATTCATGTGTCCATTCAACCATCTTCAGTCATTAATTTTCACATTTATTTACAATGATCAACCAAAACCAAAAAAGGTATACTTTTGTATAATTTTCCTGCCCTTTCGTTCATTTGTGCACTAAAATCATTATGTAATGTCTGTAACAAAATTATTCTAAAATCTTTTAAGTCTATCATAAAATCTGGGAATGTAGTTGACATGAATGAAAAAAATACATTATCAAAGACCAGACTTACTTTTGCACCCATTGACACACTTTTTTTATACCAGGCAGGTCACAGAATTTTCTTGGAAGGGGTCTCTAGAGGGATGATAAACAAATACATTTTAGATTACAAGTGTAACAGAATAGCAACAAATATTGAGATGAAAGCTTCTTTTCTTTACTTTTCTTGTTAAGCGATGACTTTATTTTTTATTTCTGTGGATGCTGCTTATGACTAAGGTGGTAGTGGTGGTGGTGGTGTGTCTATGGTCTCTATGAAAGTAGCTAATGTTGAAATTATGTCAGCACTGGTTATGGGTGTGATTAAAAATGGGAAATGCAACTGAAATAAAATAATGATGGTTACAAATAAGTAATAATGGTGGTTGTGGTACATGTGATGGTAGTGGTAAGTGCTGATGAGACTGAAATACCATGTCAGAAGGGGGGAGTGCAGATTAGATCAAGGTGCTGTGATGTCAGGGGTGAGTGAAGAAGAGACTGAGGTAATGTAATGGTAGAAGTGAATTTAAAAATGAAACCAAGGTACTGTGCTAGTGTTGGATGAAGATGAAAGTAAGGTACTGTGATGTCAGGAGTGAGTGTAGAAGAGACTGGGGTAATGTAATAGTAGAGGTGAAAGTAAATGAGACAAAGGTACTGGGGAAGTGATGGTGGTGGTGAATGTGGATGAGGCTAAGGTAATGTGGTATCAGTGGTGAGTGTAGAAGAGACTGAGGTGATGTAATGATAAAGGTGAATGTAAGTGAAACCAAGGTACTGTGATAGTGGTGAATGTAGATGAGATGAAGGTACTGTGATGTCAGGGGAAGTGTAGAAGGAGACAGATGCCATGGGACTGGAAGGCTTAGCATGAGTTTGTTGAAGGCTTATGCTCCTGATGCTGAAGGACGCTGATGATGATGATGATGATTGTAAATAAACCAGTATTTGTTTTTTAACCAGTTTGTGACAGAATAAATACAACACAACAGTACCTTTTGCAACAGAAGACTGATGGACTGCTGTGCTTTCAGCACGTGTTCTTTGAATGGTAAGCCCTAGAAATAAATTTAATATGAATGTCCACCTCTGTAATTTACTGTTGGCTTGAAACTCTTTGAACTCTGTACTGCATATAGCAAAACAACTATAAAATTTCTCAGTTTATCTGATACTTTTCTTGCCCATTTTTCAATGGAAGATAGAAGCACAAACAAGAAATACATGGAAAGAGATGGTGCAGAGTGCCCAAGGAAGAAAACTTGAACATAGCACATGCAGCTCATAGGCACAGAAGAAATCACAGAATAGTAGACAAATATAGACATGTCAGCTAACTGCCTTCCATTTTTACCTATGTCATGTCGCCTGTACATATTACAACATATCCTCCGCCGCTTACCTTAGCCTTAACTCTGAACCATTTTTAAGCTCCGACCCAAAAAAATACAAAAAATTTGTGGCTGTACGTTTAAAAAACATCAACAAAAAGATATACAGTGCAAACACATAACCACCCATGAACACTGCAAATCCATAAAAAGCCGTCACTGGTGCACTTCCATTCAACCAGACTCATACTTCTCTCATATTTTAGACATTCACAATGAGCTGCAATGAAACTCTTGTTGACATTTTTAAACACTCTGAATTACACATCCAACGTATCAATAACTATTAGGAGACATTACCACGTCCTATCTATTATTCTGGTATTCAACTGAAGAAAATATATGACACTTTAAAAGATTTGAGGAATTCCTTAAACCTCCATAAAATCAAAACATTGTATTCTCTGTCAAATTTATTTTAATTAACTGACTTTAAACATGCCTTTCTTGAAAAAAAAAATTGATATTTATTTACAAAATTTTCCATCAACTGTATCAAATTTAGAAGACATACATGCTTTAGTTGAAAAGAAGGTGTAAGGCTTTGGCATGTCTCTTGTCCTGGTTCTGTCTTGCAAAACTTGAGAGCGTGGCAAGCAACATCTGGTCCTGCCCGCTGTATTAATCTGTTGATATAAGACATTAGGTCAACTGTAGATATAAACTACGGTATTAGGTCAGCTGCTCATTTATGACATTATTTCTGTAAAATATTATATCATCTGCTGATATAAGACATTAGGTCAAACTGATGATGGACAATGTTGTTGTGTTTGCAACGAAAGCTATTTAGTAAACACTGTAACCTCATCTTCAGTCACATTTTTTTTTAAAATTAATGAAGAAAAATATCCAGTTCAACCTCTGATGGGTTATAATTAGGATATATATTGTTTTCAATTCCAAATAATATGAACAACTGCCGATATGAGAAAGTGGCATCACATTTGTCAAATCATTGTAAATAGGGACAATCACAATTATGCATATACGTTAAATAAACAAAAATTAATAATAATAAAAAAAATAAATAAAATAATAAATAAATAATTTTAAAAAATACGAGGCGTGTTCATATGAAACCCGACCGTGCTGCGCCAAGTGGACATTCGTAGGAGGAGCATGATGACGTTACATCTGACGTAATAAGCACATACGAATGTACAAGTGTGTAAGTGTTCATTCTCCTAGTATTCATTGGTTGTGCTGCAGACCGTTAAAATAATGGCCGGTGTGATAAGGAATCCGTCCAAAAAATTCAAGTCACAGATTTCCGCCGGTAAGGTTATGCTGACCGCATTTTTTCACCATGAAAGGCTTCTATTGATAGACTTTAAAGAGCCTGGCGTGAACATCAATGCCATCCGCTACAAAGACACACTAGACAACCTGCATACAGCCATCAAGAATAAACGACCCGGCATGCTTTCGCGTGGTGTGATTCTGTTGCACGACAATGCTCGTCCACATGTTGCGAACATTGTGCAGGAAGCGTTAGCAAGGAAAAGGTGGGAAGTTCTGCCACACCCAGCCTACAGCCTCGATCTGTCACCATGTGACTTTCATTTGTTCGGACCCTTAAAAAATCTCTAAAGGGACAACGATTCGACTCCGGTGCAGACGTCAGGGTCTCGGTGACCAAATGGTTCAAAAAGCAACCAAAGTCATTTTTCTCGGACGGCATCCGCCGTCTACCCAAGCAGTGGGATGCGTGTCTGAATGCCTATGGTGACTATTTCTAAAGGACCCCAATGAGTACTTGCTTCATAACAATTGCTGTATTTAATTCTACTACTCCTGCTGATGTACCTTACATATATTTGTTATAAAGCGACTGGGACGGGTTTCATTTGAACACACCTCGTAAAAATAAAAAAAATAAAAACAAAATCAAGAAGACACTCTGAACAAGAATAATATTAAAGTGAAGGGGTGTAAAGGCCTGGTGGTTCCAGTTATATAACTGACTTTAACAGATATTTAATTGACTTTCATCTGTTAAAAGTCATATGCATTGTAAGAACAGCATCAGACCTTCACATCCCCAGCCACTATATATTAACATTTGTTCGTATTAAATATTGTTTGACTATATTATGCAGCTCCCTAGGTCTGTCTATTCTTAACACCTCTTCTATATTTGTAGGTAAGTTTGATGCTTGCAAATAATCTAATATTGGTATTCTCATTTACATTTTAACAAGAAATGTTCTATATTATTGTCTTGAAGACATCCTGCACAGTAAGGTTCTTCTATTCTGAAATAGCCTTTTCCCAGCTGTAGTCTGAGAAGTTTCTTATTACTGGGAATTTTCAATTCCCTAGATATCTGACATTTTCTTGTTGTAGCCTTGAACATCCTATATGCATGTCTTCCTTTAATATTTTTATCCCATTCTGCTTTCCATTCATTTGCTATTAAATCTTTAATTAAGTTCTTAATCTCTGATTTACTCGTCCCTACATTTATTAGATTTTTATCAGATCTACCTTTCTTGGCTTCTTTATCTGCCTTTTCATTTCCTTCTATGCCAACATGTGAAGGTATCCAAGCAATTAAGACTGAACATCCTCTGGAATCCCAATGGGCTGATCACCCGTTGGCTTGTCACACCGATTACGGAAACAACGGCAGATGGATCTATTTGTTGTTGCCCTAAAGACGCCGCTAGGCGTGATGGGAAACTGCAACAGAGAAAATCAATCTGCTGTTGCCCTTACGACGCCACAAGGCGTGATGGCCTCTGACTGCTTGGTCGGTCTTTGGCTAAGGACGGAAGAAGAAGAAGAATCCTCTGGAATATAAGTTTGTAGTAGCCAGAAATATCTCCTCTGCTATATCAGGTCTACTACGTTCTCGTAAGTTTCTAAGTGCTTTAATTGTTGAAAGAGAGTCAGTTAAAACTGTTAGTTTTTTGGGAGGGTTATTAGAGAATATTTCTAGTGCTTTTAGTATTGCCACCATCTCTGCAGTGAAAATGGATGTATTTTCCGTGATGCTATATTTTCAGTCACATGATATTGTTTCCCGTTTCGTCTAATATGATATTAATTTTGTTATGTTTTAATCTAATTTATTTTTAATTTTATTGTTCCCTGTTGTTTTTATATCTTATTCGGTTTTTATAATTATTTCCTGCATATATGTTGTTTCCACATTTGACAGACCTTCATAAAAAGGTGCGGGCGTAGTAAAGAAGAACACACATCCTGAATGGGTATCCTATCTTTCATCCATCACCAGCAACTTTACTAATATTTAAAACCCATTTAAGAGCTTATTTCTATCATCACGCGGTTAACAATACGCCAGGTTGTAATATTGATTTGACTTCACTGTTTAGATTTGACACAATGTACAAACGGTACCTTTTCACGGGGATCAAAAGGGGAAAGCACTAGCCAGATGAATATTCTCATTATACTTAACCGGTATTAGAAAATGCAGCTTTGTGAATAATGTAGTTTCTGTCTTTTTTGCGAGCGGTTTATAATTTCTCAAATTAGATATACATGGAGGTAAAGAAGATTTTTAGACATGGAGATAAAGAAGATATTTAGAAATGGAGATAATCACTGAAGACAATTTTAGACATGGACTGATAAGGAAATATAAACATGGAGATGAAAGAAGATATAGACCTAGTTGAAGCACATTGGGCATAATGTTAGGCCAATATTTATTGAGGCCTGTGCTCACTAGGGGACGTGGTCAGCGTCACGCCGGGGGGGGAGGGGGGGATGGGGGGCTGAAAGGTAATAAATGCATTGTTTTGTAATAAAACAGAAAGTTGAAGTTGAAAAGCGTAAAATTTAAAATTACAGGAATTTAAAAATCTATTTATTAGTTTTTAGATGTGCTGATAAGTCAGATGTGGGTGTACCGTCACAAACTAAATGATACAAACAAACTAAAACTTGGATATTAAAAAAATTGAATTAAAAAATAGGTACATAAGACAGTCAGATGTGATTTATTTAAAGACAATACATATCATCAACAACGTTTGTAGGGCAACAATTATTTTATGTTTTCATGATTTGTATTTGTTTCCACAAATAGAACAACACACTTACAATTCCACCAACAGCGGTTCGAGAAAATCAAAAGCTTCATCACAGGCATCTTCGAACTTAGCAGGAAGATACGAACAAAGTATTTGCAACGTTCTGGTTATAGTAGCGTTATGAATTTCTGCCATCTGCTCGATCAGAGAAATCAGCACAACGCATTCTGAATCAAGACATAACAAGTTGTAGTCAATAAATAAATTCTATGTGGTGTATTCAATTAGTGCTACAAAGTAAAATTCAGGACACTGTTAACTGACCGTTAAATAAAAGTCGCCTGCATCCGAGAGGTTAAAACAAGATGTAAAAATTGAAATAAATGAGTGTGTTATTTTTTAATTAAAACTAACATTTGAGAATGGAATGTTCCATGATCTGTCTGTGCTTTTATGTCTGCAGGTGTATTTTCTGGTTGTCTTTTGCATGGGATACCCGGTTCAAACCCATGTGGGTTATAATTTGGGCATATAGTGTTCTTTATTCTATGTAACATATTTACATTTCATTTTTTTTTTCTGTGTTGGTTCTTCCAGGCTGCCATTTCTCTGTCGTCTGTTGTGACATTGCCTAATGTCTGTAATGTTTATGGTGTATCCCCTTCCTCATTCCTAGGCTAATCTCTATATACCTTGTTGCAATTTGAGTGGTTTGTATTGTGGAGAATTACAAAGTCACTGCAACACGAGTCTTTGGTATATCGACCAAGTGGAGCTTTCATTGCACTGGGAAATAAAGTATATGAGTATGAAAGGAAATACAGTCAAATGTAGAAATAAAACTCTTCAGCTCAAATACCAGTACAGTGCTATTGTATGAATGTGAAGCACGGAGAACAACACACACGACAACTAGAAGTTTACATACTTTCATAAATGGGCGCATGCGCAGGATAGAAACATTGAAATAACGTGACAAGACCACCAATGTGGAACTGATCCCAAGAACCAGACTTATTGCAATGGAACAGGATGTGAGCAGAATGCGCATTCAGGAAACTAGCTTATAGCAGATAACTCATCTTCACCATCGCTAGAAACTATACTAAAAATTGACCTACACAGGGAAAAACCCAACATAATAAAATGTTATATTACCAAAGCAAGAATTAAAATAAAGCAACCAGAACAGATATTTTTATTTGGGCTTTTTTTTTTTTTTGACATGCACGCGAATTTGATAATTGTGATTTGCCCTGTTTGCAATGATTGGACAGGAGATGTGATGCAACTTTAACGTATTGGCAATTATTCTTATTATTTGGAATTGAAAGCAATATATATTCTAACTATAATCCATCTGAGGTTGAATGGGATATTTCTCATCAAATTAAAAAAAAAAAAAAAAAAAACAGAACAGATGAGAACGATAAAGGAAGAATAAAAATGCATTAAAAATGTTATTCCCCGCACTTTTTCAGTTTGAGAGGTTGGTTAAACCACCAAACCTAAAAAATAACAAATGTGTAACAGACATATCTGAGATAATTTTAATTACGGTTAAAAAAAAAGGATACCAGATGAAGCGAGCCAGATTAAACCCCCTCCAGACTATACCCGGGTATAATCTGGTCTAGGCCAGAATAAACCTCCGGATATAATCTGGCCTAGTTCACTTTATACTTCGGGTATAATCTGGCCTAGGCCAAAATATACCTCCATGATAATAAAAACCTTAAAGTCAACGTTTCTTGTTGATCTTCTTCTTCTTCTTCGTACACTCTCAGACGTCTACTTAAATGTTTTCAAAGAAAGCAGTAGTTAGTTTGATGCTTTTGAATCTCCCTTAACGCTTTTCCACGAATGGTACTGTTGTCGGCCATCTGCACTTTCTCTGTTCCGCATATGTTGGGCAACTTTGAAGCAGACATTCAGCAGTCATTTTTTACAGGCTTTTCTTTTACTTGCAACGTATGTCACTCTCTTGTCACCTTCAAATCTTGCAATCGATTTTTCAATCACCTTCTGATGAGCAATAGCTCTGAAACTTGGCATAGTTTTGTATTCCCCATGACAATACAATTATCAGTCGTAAAAATAATAAAATTAATATTGACTTTTTTTTTTTTTTTGGTATTGTATCATCAGTTAAATGGGCGATAACTGCAAATAATCTAAGTGTATTCTTTCCAACAAGATTGTCTCTCTTGAGAGAAATATTGAAAAATCTATTCTCCCCCCCCCCCCCCATATCTCCACACACACACACTATCACATGCTCGTGCACAGACATACACACAACTGACAACTACATTTTAAAAATTTAATTTACAACTCTAATCAAAATTTTTTAAAAATATTAACTTTCCGTGTAATATACTGAATAATGAAATCCGCCTCCTGTGCTCTGGACTCGTTTATCGGAAACTGATAATGTCATTAGCGGATCGATTACGTTTGACTTAACTTTAAAAAAAATAACACTAAAAAGAAGAGAATAAAAAATATTTTAAACACAGGCTTTTAATGTACTAACAATAGCTCTGAAACTTGGCATAGTTGTGTATTCCCCATGACAATACAATAATCAATCGTAAAAATAATAAAATGAATAAAATTAAAATTTATTTTTGTTTGTTTGTATTGTATCATCAGTGAAATGGGCGATAACTGCAAATAATCTAGGTGTATTCTTTTCAACAAGATTGCCTCTCTTGAGAGAAATATTGAACTCCCCCCCCCTCCCCCCTCCACACACATTATCGCACGTGCGTGCACAGACATACACCAACTGACAACTACATTTAAAAAATTTAATTTACAACTCTTTCCAAAATTTAAAAAAAAAAATTAACTTTCTGTGTAATATACTGAATAATGAAATCCGCCTCCTGTCCTCTGGACTCGTTTATCGGAAACTGATAATGTCATTAGCGAATCGATTACATTTGACTTAACTTAAAAAAAAAAAACACTAAAAAGAAGAGAATAAAAAATAATAAAATATTTTAAACACAGGCTTTTAATGTACTAACAATAGCTCTGAAACTTGGCATAGTTGTGTATTCCCCATGGCAACACAATAATCAATCGTAAAAATAATAAAATTAAAATTAATTTTTGTTTGTTTGTATTGTATCATCAGTGAAATGGGTGATAACTGCAAATAATCTAGGTGTATTCTGTCCAACAAGATTGCCTCTCTTGAGAGAAATATTGAAACTTCCCCCCCCCCCCCCCCCCCCCCCTTTTCACACACACACTATCGCACGCGCGTGCACAGACATACACACAACTGACAACTACATTTTAAAAATGTAATTTACAACTCTAATTTTTTTTTAAAAATTAAACACACAAAAAAAAAACATTAACTTTCCGTGTAAATACTGAATAATGAAATCCGCCTCCTGTGCTCTGGACTTGTTTATCGGAAACTGATAATGTCATTAGCGGATCGATTACGTTTGATTTAAATTATTTTTTAAACACACTAAAAAGAAGAAAATAAAAAAATATTAAAAAAAAATAATAATTGCAGTAAAAATATGTAACATCAAACTGACTAAAAAGCCCGGGGCGCTGATTCTACATGAAATTAACTTCTGCTTTATACTTCATTACACACTTATGGATAAAATATATGATAAGCGCTTTAAGCGCCCCAGGCTTTTTGTCAATTTGATGTTACATTTTTTGACTGCAAGCTATAAACTCCTTGAACAATTATTTGTGACTTTTTAGTGCATTAAAAGCCTGTGTTTACAATATTTTTTATTTTTATTATCAGTGCCACAGTTACACTGATCGGTAGTTCCTATCTTTAGCTTGTTGAATAGATGGTATCTCAATCTGTTGTGGCCAGTGTGGAGTCTCAAGATTACCACTTATTCTCTTCTGTTGAGCTGGTAGTATGCATCATTTTGTGTGTGACCTGGATGTTCTACATCCCATTTGTTTCTGTATCTGATTCTGATAAAACTCTTTGCCTCCTCGAAAGTTACGCTTACATCAGGCTGAGGTAGATTTCCACCTCCCTTTGCCAATCTGTCAGCCTCTTCATTGCCGGAGATGTTGCAATGAGATGGGATCTATTGGATCACAAGATTTTTGAATCGTTGACATAGTTTGTGGAGGTCATCCAGGTCTGTATAATTTTGGCTTTTCAACGCTGCAATTACTGACTGTGTATTGGTAAATAAAGCAACTTGTCTCTCTATGCTTTCCTCTGTCATTATAACCTCTGCTACGGTTTTCAAGGCCTCTGCCTCTGCTCTGAAGTTACTTGAGAATTGTTCTGTTGCCACTGACAATGTTTGTGACTTCGAGTGAAAACTACAATCTATAACGTAGTCTTTATCTGTTTAGTCTCAACATGGATATTTCCGACAGTCAACTTTTGAAAACTCGATATATATTTTTGTTGCGTGTAATATTGTTAATGTAGATTATATGACCAAGTTCATTATAGGGTAGGATTTTGTTCAACGATCAACGAACACTTGCAACAGTAACTGGTCGAATGAATGCAGATAAATACCGTAGACATCTCACAAGGTTTATTCACAATCCATACACACGAGCAGCTCCACATTTATAGAATAATTCATATTTATACACTGTCCATCGGGCCAACTCTACTGGGCCATAATTACAAGTCCGTTACACTGCAACAATAATGGTGCATTCAACACCTCTCCGTAAAGTCCGTCAAGTTGAGGTCCGCGACATAATTATATGATTTCTCAATATTCTCAGAATACTCATCTACTTTATACGAATCTTCTGGCATCAATAGGTGCAGACACTTTCTTTATACACAAACATGACGACGGACATAGCCGCCTCAAGAGAACACACATGAAACGCAGCCATACCGACTGAAGACACTGCCAAAAGTCAACTGCCGTTGCTCTGCACGCGCGTCTACGTAATTATTTTATTTGACGTCATTTTAATCTAGCGACGTTCTATTTGAGCAATACGATGCTTCAAAATCATGAACGCATTGCGGTGCGCAAAAATAGGCGTAACAATTTTACATATTTGACGAAAACCTACATGCTAACTCCTAACTATTTAATAGCTACTTGTAGAGGAAAACAAAACTTGCAGTTTTTTTTTTTTAAATTTCCGAAATGAAAGCAGACAACACTGCTATTGTTGTGTGTTTTTTAATGTTTTCATTCATTATTGTGCGTGTGTTGTGTTTTTTAATGTCTTCATTCATTATTGTGTGTATAGTGTTTTTTTAATGTCTTCATTCATTATTGTGTGTATAGTGTTTTTTAATGTCTTCATTATTGTGTGTGTAGTGTTTTTTAATGTCTTCATTATTGTGTGTATAGTGTTTTTAATGTCTTCATTATTGTGTGTGTAGTGTTTTTAATGTCTTCATTATTGTGTGTGTAGCGTTTTTTAATGTCTTCATTCATTGTTGTGTGTGTAGTGTTTTTTAATGTCTTCATTCATTATTGTGTGTATAGTGTTTTTTAATGTCTTCATTCATTATTGTGTGTGTTGTGTTTTTTAATGTCTTCATTCATTATTGTGTGTATAGTGTTTTTTAATGTCTTCATTATTGTGTGTGTAGTGTTTTTAATGTCTTCATTATTGTGTGTGTAGCGTTTTTTTAATGTCTTCATTCATTGTTGTGTGTGTAGTGTTTTTTAATGTCTTCATTCATTATTGTGTGTATAGTGTTTTTTAATGTCTTCATTCATTATTGTGCGTGTGTTGTGTTTTTTAATGTCTTCATAATTGTGTGTATAGTGTTTTTAATGTCTTCGTTCATTATTGTGTGTATAGTGTTTTTTAATGTCTTCATTATTGTGCGTGTAGTGTTTTTTAATGTTTTCATTCATTATTGTGTGTGTAGTGTTTTTAATGTCTTCATTCATTATTGTGTGTGTAGTGTTTTTAGTGTCTTCATTATTGTGTGTGTTGTGTTTTTTAATGTCTTCATTCTTGTCATCAGTTCCACATGTGTGATCTTATTTGTCATACCACTTCAATTCTATTCTACGCAAGCACCCATTGTGTTTTTATTTTTGTTGTTCTCCGTGCTCCACAGCCATACAAGAGGACTGATTTGACATTTGAATTGAAGATTCTGATTTTTGACGTTGGACTAATTTCTTTTGATTTCTATATATTTCCCAACGTAATGAAATCGTTTTTTTAAAGGCGATGGGAGTCGAGCGGATTAGTATTAGCTGATTTCATTGCCTCCGCTCGTCCGCCATCTTGGTCTATCCTGTTCAACCCAACTGTCGGATATAATTAGTTGAAAAAAAAACAAAAAAAAACAAAACACACACACACCCACACAAATAGTAATACGTCTTACAAGGAGAAGGACAAGAAAAACCTACGTTGCGGCCACAAGGCCTTCGTCAGGGACAGACAAACAAGAGACAGGAGCGAAAGAAAATGAGAATTAGGCTAAGTAGAGAACATGAAACTATAAAAATAAGAGAAAAAACTCCCTTAATATTAAGTCCAGTCACATGTGAAGCAAGATGGCTGCCACTAAACCAGAAAGAGGAAGTTGATAGTACATTAAAAATAAGAAATAATGAAAACAAGGACGGATATAATTAGGGCATTTAATGTCATTCTATTTTTAGTTTTGTGTTATATTCAGATTTCCATTGCCTTTTGTTATTGATTGCTATTTATGGTGTCAATTTATATTATAATTTGGTGTTTTTAAGTCCTGTTTTTTGTTACTTCATTGCTTTTCCCTACGTGAGTAGTCAGTACGTAGTTTGTTTCTTTTAAATGTGTGGTTCCTTAACACCCTACTAGCTATATTATATCTCTATATATATATATATATATATATATATATATATATATATATATATATATATATATATATATATATATATATATATATATATATATATATATATATATATATATATATATATACAGTACTTTGCAAAAAAAATGGCAGTCATATTTTCGCAACGCAGCACACTCATAGAAGCAAATAATAATAAAAACTGTATGTCTAGAGGAAGATTGGTATCTCCCCTATCTATTAACAGTGGTTTCAGTACAATATAATGTTGCCTTCTCCAGCAAGGCAAGCCTGGATGCAGCGAGGCATACTTCCCACAAATGTTTGTAGGTAATTGTGAGTCAGACTGTCCCAGTATTTTTCAGCTACCTTCTTCAATTGTTCAACGTCTCTGAGTCCACTCTTTTTTAAATGATTCTTGAGTAGTGCCCAAACGTTTTCAATTGGGTTTTGATCGGGACTGTTGCTGGGCCACTTCAGCACTATCACATTCTTCTCTTGCAGCCATGCTTTGGGGGTATGAGCTGTATGATTTGGGTCATTGTCATGTTGAAATGTGCACCCATCGGGGTACATGACCTGCATAAATGGCAGAAGGTGTCCCTCTAGTATGTCGATGTACCTTTCTTTCGTGAGAATTCCTGTGAAAACACACAGTGGGGTGGCACCTCTTGCTGACACCCCTCCCCAAAGATGGAATTTCTAGGTATGTTTCGGTCGCTGGTACACAGGCGTTACAGAGCCTTTCGTCCAAATATTTATTTGAGCAGGATAAGACCAAAGAGAACATTCATCTGAAAAAATCACATTGTCCCATGACAAATTTTGGTGTTCGTGGCACCAGTTCAAGCGCATCTGTTTGTGAGTCTCTGTGAGCAATGGTGACGAAATTACCCGCTTTTTTGTGTAATTCATCCTGTGTAGCTCCCGGTTGACAAAAGCATTAGATACCTCTGGGCTTCCCAACTCGATCATGCGCTGCCGTATGTTTTCTACACTCTTCATTGGCCCAGCCCGAACGATTTGGGCGAGACACCGATGGTCCTTTGTGACCAAAATTCTTGGCCCCCCACTACCTTCTTTTCGCTCGATTCAATTACCTGCTTTTAATTTACTCACAACTCTGTAGACAGTCCGCTCAGGAATGTTCAAGGTTTTAGAAATGTTGGAACATGTTTGATTTCCTTCATTCCAAAGCTGTGAAATTTACATACACTTTGACTTTGTATCCATTTTCTGCCACTAGCATTAGAAATTGTCGTCTGCTCTATTATCAAGGGACGTTACTCTACGCTAATTTTTTTTTTACTTTTGGTAGTGTTTGCTCACTTAAGTGGAGTGCAAATTTGGGGCAGAACATGCATATTTAATTAGATTTCAGCTTATTTAGCTGAGCAATATGACTGCCATTTTTTTTGCAAAGTACTGTATATATATATATATTACATAGAGATATAATATAGCGAGGCACGAAATGCTCATCCTAGACAGATGGTCGGTAGGTTAAGTTAGGGCGAATGTCCAAATATAAAAGACCTTGTGGTCTGAATTGCTCTCTCTCTCTCTCTCTCTCTCTCTCTCTCTCTCTCTCTCTCGCGCCGTGATACGTTAGATCGTTAGATTTTTTCTCCTCATTTAGGTTTACGGGAAGAAAAAATAGAAAACCCCGATCCTGAAATAAACGTTCTTATTGCTCGGTTTTTCGATTGAACGTTTATTCCATCGTTGGCAGTGTCAACGAATCCGCATAATAAGTGGGTAAATACCACGTCTATATTGAGGATAAATGCAGTGGCGTAACTACAGTGTAAGAGGCCCCAGCACATAACTTAAGTGGGGCACAAACCTTCCTTATATATTGAGATCAACAACCATTATCAATGTACAGAAAGCCTATATCAACAAGGTAATTACTTACCTCGTCATCCCCCAGACTCACAATACATCATTTACTTGTAAATACTTCAGCAATCATTTTCAGGCAGACATCCACAATATAAAATCCGCCATACCTTCTTCCCCTTGTGACTTCAGCGAATTATCTACGTTCTGCGAGAACAAGTGTACTAACACCATTCCATGCGACATCCCTTTTATAACAGTTAACGAAGTTTATAACTATCTTATTGATCTTAAAGATAATAACTCATCGGGACTTGATGGAATCAATAATCGAATACTGCGTTATGCTGCACCAGCTATTACTGATACACTAACATACATATCAATGTCTCGCAAGGAGTTATTTTCCATCTGCCTTTAAAATCGCTAAAGTATACCCTCTTGTTAAACCTGGTTCATCAGATAATAACAACCTTGGTAACTATAGGCCCATTTCTCTTATATCGTCGCTGTCCAAACCACTGGAAAAACACATACACAAAATAGAAATAGAACACCTAGCCAATAATGACCTGCTAGTTATAGTCAGTCGGGGTTTAGAACAAAACATTCATGCCACACAGCCTTAACAAAAATGATAGACATCTGGCATCTAAACATCAATAACGATAATTTATGTGGAGCAATCTTTGTAGACTTTAACCCCTATTAAAAAAGCATTCGATATGATAGATCATACTATTTTAATCAGAAAATTAGAAACAATGAAAGTAAATCTTAAGTTGGTGAAGTTAATTAAATCATTCCTGACAGACAGACAACAAGTGGTGTCTTTCAATAATTCTTTGTCCAATCCTAACTGTTGTCGATATTGGTGTTCCTCAGGGCTCTATTCTCGGCCCTCTTATCTTTGCCGTATATACATTAATGATCTTCCTCTGCACATCAAACATTCATCCTGTGACCTGTTTGCCGATGACTGTACTGTTTACACTAGTGACAAAAGTTGCACCTCACTAGAACTATCTTTACAAGCTGATACACATAATCTTATTAAGTGGAGCAACGAGAATCGAATGCAAATAAATATTAGTAAAACGAAATGTATGTTAATATCAACCAGACAAAAACTACAAAACTCGCAGAAAACAACACTTCAGCTCTACATTCTTCTTCTCATTCTTCTTTGATCCTTAACCGCCGACCGTCAAAGCAGTCAGTGGCCATCACGCCTTGTGGCGTCTTGTAGGGCAACAACAAATTGATTCCACTTTGCTCGGTCGGCGGTCATCCTTCGTACAGTGCCCCAACTCTGGTTCATTCTTTGCATCTCAGCCTCCACAGTCCTCCGCCAAGTTGTTTTTGGTCGGCCTCTCTTTCGTTTTCCTTCAGGGGTCCATAGCATAGCTGTTCTTGTGATGGCATCGGGGTCTCTTCTGAGGACATGGCCAACCCAGCTCCAGCGTCTGCCAGCTATGATGGCGTGCATGTCCTCTTGCTTGCTTCGAGTAAGCAGATCTTGGTTGGTGATGGTATTCGGCCAAAAGATTCGGTGAATTTTTCTTAGGTATGTTGTGTGAAAAGAGGACAATTTCGACATTTCCTTCTCTGTAACTCTCCAGCATTCCGCACCATAGAGAAGCTCTACATTGGAACATCACTAATTCAAAACGTAAATGAACATAAAACTCTAGGTCTAACTGTTGACCAGCACCTAAGTTGGAACTCACATGTAAGTGCACTCACAAAGCTAACGGCACAAAAAGTTTACCAATTAGCCAAAATCAAACACTTCCTGGATGAGGGGGCAAGGAAAATGTTCTACACATCTCATATACAAACATACCTAGACTGTTGTTCCACATGGGATGGTTGCTCCATATCCAATACAAAAAGGCTCCATTCACTTCAAAAACGTGCAGTGCGCTTAGTTGCTGATAAACACCAAACACATTGTATAGATCTATATAACTATCTTAAAATATTACCCCTTAGAAAGCGCTTCTTATTTCTTCTTCTTCCGTCCTTAGCTAGATTTGTTCAAGAAGAGCTTGGCTTACTCAGCTGCTCATCTTTGGAACAATCTTCCACATGACCTGAAAATCATGCACAGTCCCTACTCATATAATCGTAGACTGTTCAAATACATTATGAGTGCGGATTATATGCCGCCCTAAGGGATTATGTTTCGAATGATTATCTAATATACTGTATGGAGGGTCTGATGATCTAGTTTTTCATTTTAATATACTTTACTTCTTAATTGTAATCAGCTACTGTAAATGTATGCTTTTATACTACTTATAATGTTGCATCGCCAATAAACTAATACCTTAAGTATATTGGAGAATGTCTGGATAACTAGCAATAAAAGATGAGTAAGAGGAAGGGCAAAATGCAAGAAGGGCCTATATGCACGATTCTCATCTATCAGTCAATACCCTTTCCCTCCCTAAGGAGCATAGGTCATAACGCTGGATCTCGTATAGTGGAGGCGTCAACAATTCACTCCCTGTGGCAGTATCTGCTTGGGATTCAAAGCTGTTCACCTGTGGAAACATTTTCCGCATGCGCTGACAACACACGAAGTCCCAGGGCATTCAGCAGCAGATTTCCAATATGTCACGAGTTCTTATATGCCACCATAATCTGATTACGTTTCAAATTATGTCTAATTTACTGTATGAATGGTTTAGATTTTGTTTGTTTTTTTTTTGGTGTTTTTTTTTTTAATTATTAATTTTTTAATTTATTTTAATTAATTTTTTTTCTCTCTTTATTTTTAACGTACTTAAATTTGATTATGACTGGATGTTACAAATGTATGTTATTATTTTACCTTGATAATGTTGTATGCTTAAATAATGCTCAAAATACATGTGCGATTGAAAGGATACGGTATGTAAGATGACAGAGAGAAGAAGGGCAGAATGTAACACGGGCCTACGTGCCCAATTCTTAACCCTTTAAAAATAAAGTTCGTTCGTTCGTTCATCATTACCCTTCATCTCCATGTTGTTATTATTATTCCAGCGGCGCTTGGGCTCTTGCCCTTCGGCCATGTAGTGATATCTGCATGTTTTCGCAAGGTTTTGTTTCTCCGTACACAGTGTGGCCACTTATCTAGGCTCGGAGGAAGGAGCATTTTCATAACATCATCGAGTGCTGGGCACTGAAAGAGGTGGTGGTCAACAGTTTCGTAGGGGTAGTTACATAGCTCTTCTACAAGTCTTGCAGAAATTATGTGAGGACAGCAAACCATAAGTCAGAAGAGTTCAGGACCACCACTGGTGTAAGACAAGGTGATATCCTGTCACTTTATCTTTTCCTACTCCTCATGGACGATGTCATCAAGGCATGTAAGGAGAGAACAAGAAAGTATTTAGTGGGGTATTGGAAGATGAGACAGGTCTGTATTTCAGAGCTGGCATTTGCTGATGATGTTGCCCTGATTGCTAAATCAGAGGCACATCTCCAATCCAACCTGCAAGTCTGGAATGAAGAACTGGAGAAGAGAGGGATGGTCATAAGCAGCTCTAAAACAAAATCCATCGTGATATCACGAGAAGAAAGAAGACATCAGATTAATCTGGGAGAACAGGTCCTGGAGCAGGTCGACCACTTTAAATACCTCGGAGCTATTATAGACCGAAAGGGAGGCGTTGGCCACCCGAAAAGCAGCAGCTGGGAGACTATTTCAGACCATAAATCGAGGATTTCTCAGCAAGAGAGAGGTTGGCAATGGTAAGAAAACGAAGATGGCTGTATACCGCTCCACCTATGTCCCAATCTTGACATATGAATGCAAGTTTACCTGGGCGGTAGTAACGCCACTGAATAAATGTACTTTGGACTCCTTCTCACCCTAGATTTTATTATACACGGCATGGTAACGCGAAAACTGTTCTCCCAACCCATACCCTTTCTGTAGTGTCATTCAGCTCTTGTAGTAGTAGGTAGATACACTGAATATTAATCCACAAGATGTGTGGATGAACGGCGGGTTGCTGCGCCATCGCCTGGAGGCACGGGGGTGGCTTCCCGGCCGTGAGGCAACACGGACCTTGTGTAGAGGGACCCTGTGGGGATCAATAGCAAAGCAATCCACAAGATAAGGCGCTGACAAGGCAATGTTATTTGGATACGTCATAAAAATAGAGCAATTAACCGATGATAAATTCAACTCTAGAAATGCGCAGGGAGAAAATAAAGATAATGAAAATAAATGCATGAAACCATAATAGTCTTGCAGATGAAGAAACACCACAAGATGTAGAATCATACATACACCTTGGCAGCAACAATAGATACAGTTGGAGGAACAGACAATAATATCAAAATACGAGTACAAATAGCTAGAGGAGCTTTCCATGCATTGGGAGACATATAGATATCAAAAGAGATCAAGTCTAACACTAAAAACCAAAAGTAAAGTCTGTAAAGTCGATACTATTGTATGGCTCTAAAACATGGACATCAACAAAATCAACATCTAAAAAGCTACAGCAGATTACTGCTGCGTTGGGCAGGGCAATGGGCAGGGCAATTGTCTTTAATGAAGAATTAAGCAATTATTAATTTCAGCTCGTTCAAGCCCCCACCCTGATTTACTCAGTGGAATTCTTCTTATTCTGGTATAGCTCTGTTTAGAGTGTATTTAGTAAATTGACTGAGACAAACATGCAGTACATTCAAAATGATTAAATCGACGTTAAATTTGTATATTTACAAATAACAAATTTAATAATCACTTAGGTTTTAACAGGGTTTTAAAAAATGAATAATTATTTATCAGAAAATTATCATCACTGTGTGATGTAATGGTAGTTTGTAAAGGAGGTCACTTGGCAGCTTTTATGTGTTACTTAGCTGTCAGTGACGGTTCTGCTCCTTCTGATGTTTTGGTTCTTGGTAGACTGGATCGCTGATCCCGCTCGTCACTGGTCAAGGTTGTAGGGCGCAGCACGTTCCCAGAAGTGTCAGGGAGTGTCTACGAAGTTGGTCCCTCGTCTTTAAGCCCCGTCTGATGATGGTATCTAGCTTCGACTACAGGCCACTTGTACCCTTCTTGTTCCAGAGATAGTACCCTCAACTGGTACCACCAACTAGTATGGTAAAAGAATAGAAACAAATACCCTCTGAGTATTGAGTTTCCCGACACATAGTTATGTGTCCCCTTCTTCCTATTCCACCATCCCATCTACCTCAGACTTTACCCTCGATGAGAATTAAGCTTAATCCCTCGAGAGAAAACTTTCTTTACATTTAAATTGAATAGCTTTATATTTACTTTACATTCAAATGAAAAGGTTAATAGTATAGATAAGATTTGTTTTCAGTTACATCTACACTGGTTGAAAAATGTTCACAATATAGATTGAATATGTTTTCATTTACATCTACACTGGTTGAAAAGCTTGAAAACTTTCATTATTTTTAAAGTGAATATGTTTACATAGACATTTACACTGGTTTGTAAATGTAAATATTATAATTAGAATGTACATCATTTCTTTCATCTTTCCCTCCCTGCTCCATATGGAACTTGGGACTACCTATGCTTTTAGTTCTCTTTAAGAAACTAGCAATAAAGCAGTCACCAGCCCTTGCAGTGGTGGTTCATGAAATCATCATTCTATATGCTGAGGTTGCCAGCCTCAAATGACTTGGACATCCACTAGCAATTTTCACATATTAATATTCACATGGCAATATATACATATTAGTTCACATGTTAGTAATGAAAAATATAGAATGTAAAATGTACAACTTACGCCAATCTTGGCTCACAGACTGTTTGCTCAGAGAAATAAAGGCACTTGCAGATGCCTTTTACACGTGTTCTTGAGGGTCGTTACTTTAATAATAAACTCCCACTTTGTCTCTGTATGTTCAGTTTCCTCTGATTCCGGTTTTCCTTATTAAAATGATAGAGTTTTCCTGGGCTCTGAAGTCCTCAAAATGCTCAACAATGGTCCGGTCCGATAATGGAATTTGTTTTCTTAACTCTGGCAGTCTGCCTGTCGTCTTGGCGCGAGGCGAAATTTTCACAGTGTCTTAAAACTGCAAACGTGTCAGGTTATATTGCACATGGCCTGCCCCACAGTAATTTGTTTACGATTTAGGCAGGGTCCATTCAGGAATTTGGTGGTTCCTCTATTTCGAACCCCCGCCAATCGTTTCAAAACTGCATATTTAGGTGGTTTATTCAAAATTATTCAGACGTGGAAAATTCTGTGCGTGATGCAAAAGGTCCGTACACTCTTTCGACAATGTGTTTCAGATGTAACATCTTACTTTCCTCGAAAGCAATGTCTCTGAAACAGGTGGACAGGGAATGATGATGTCATTCATGTCTGTCCAAAATGTGTCGCACAGACGAGTAATTTCTTTATCCGTCGCTTGTGTACACAAAATGCATCTGCGGTAGAGTAATTTTATCGCCTGGCACGGCTTGAGCAAACAAAACTATGCGAACATGACCAGGCCCATATGGGTTTTACCTGGGTTAATCTCCGCAAAGCCGTGAAGCGCCAAGCAAATGTGATGAATTATCACCAAAAGGAGTGTCAAATGGTTGTAAATACCAAATATCTGTTTGATAAGAGATAACAACTATCTTAAACAAATATGAGGGATTTGGGCCTTGGTAGTCCAACACAGTACTATGTATGTTTATGCTGTTTATTAGCATTTAAACTCAATCACAACATCCAACAGGTTACATAAAAATTATCATAAGTACAGAAAATACAATTAATAAGGTGAGGATGGGGTAAAGAAGATTGGTATCGACTAAGCCCTTCCCGCTTATTAGACAAAGGTAAACCCAGTCCCAAGATAGATAGTTATCAGGAACATAGGTAATGTAACCTAACAATGAAGTTAATTACTCTGAAAGAGGTGTTACAATATTAGTTAGGGTGGTAGACAAAAATACTGTTATCCCAATTGTGTCTTCCCTTTACTAAGCAAAGAAAAAAAGGGGGGGGGGGTGAAACAGGGTTAACAAATTATCCCACTTAAAGGAACAATGCCGGGTATACAGAAAAACGTATTACCCGGTAAGCAGTTGACAAATGGTTTCTGCAAAAATAAATCTCCTGTCATTCATACACTCTGTGAGGATCCACACTCATATACACCACACACTTACCGATTGCAGCATCAGACAATCCATAGCATGATATACACAGTAATTAAACTCTTTACATGTGAAAACTGTCTAGTCCTTCTATGTCCCGCCCCAGATAATGCGAGGTTTCACTGAGAGCAAATATTCCCGCTTATCGCCGGACTTGAAGTTCTAAGAGTTCTTGTGTTTTTATTATAAAGAAACGAGTCAATGGGATGGCACTGACGCAGTTCGACATAGGGGTGAAAAATGAGGTGATGGTATAATCCTTCAGTGCGTGATGATAGCCACTGACCGGTAAAGTTTTTAATCCAGTGAGGAAAAACTAGGCTCGGTCACAGTCAGGTAAATCGGTATTCTCTCACATTTAGAGCCGTACATAAATTATTGCTACTGGCACTGTTCATCTTCCAGTTTATCTCACAGATTGAAATTTAAATTTGATGATAATATTTTAAATGTTCTTGGGTAGGCTTTCTTTCATGTAATTATGACCGCTAGGCCGCACCGGACCGCCACAAGATTAAATTTTTAAAAAATGTCTCATCAAACTGTCTGGAAGTTTAAGAACCGAGTATGGAAACTCTCTGTATGATTTATTAATGATGCTGGGATCGCAAAGGTGATCATTCTAGAGAAAAAGATATAAAACCCATGACAATCATAATCATACTTCAAAAATCAAATAATATTCTTAACGCGCGATAAATTTACCGTTAAGGCTATTATATATACACTCGCGTATTTAATTATGTATTTAAGAAAACACGTCACGAGTCTAATGGTTAAAATACACATCTATATATATAGGACTTAACTAAATTTATTAATTATAAATTCCTTCGCGACTTTAAAAGTTACTTTAACATTTAAACATCTATTATTTTTGGAAATGTTATAATAGATATATCATGAAATTTACCACTGGAACTTTTGGGATGAATTTAATTAAATAGATTAAATAAACACAAAATCCAGTGAAATAAAATGAAAGCACTAGACCACTGATCACTTTAACAACTATATTATACCGTGCACAGAAAAAGAAACACTCCAATTTGTAGCCACCAATTTCAGATGGGAATCTAGCAACTTTCTACTAATAGCTATTGAATCTTAAAAATCTCTGGCACTGAATGATAGCCTGGCTTTCTAGTGGTCTGTATATATTTAAAATGGAATTAAAGATGAGGGGGGCATGAGAAAGTTGACACTTTTCTTGATCTCAGGAGACTTTCGGGGATCTGACCGACAGACTAAAGAGAGATGCCGTCCCCTGGTTTCCCGTTTCCCCGTTCGTTGCATCCGACATCTTCCCCCGTTCGCTCCATCTGCGGTCGGTTTAGCGCTTAACATGGAGGTGCGGAAAATGCCGGCAAGAAACTTCCCCGTTCGTTTCAGGGACCACTACTGCTTTGATCTCTCCCGCTCGACGTTCCTGAAACCACTTCCGTGTCTGTTTGATCCTGTTCCGCTCTCTCTGTTTGAAGTAGGCAACGCCCCCACTGCCCAAGTTAATGAAAATAACTTCATATCATTGCTCAGGCGATGTCCGTGGGCGTGATTTAATCTTTCCTTAAATCAATGCGATGACCAGAATGACCGGTAGATAAACTGTCCACATATTAATCAGCCAACGTGTTGGCCATCTGCGTGGAACGGTTTCATAGCAATGAGTCCAGGTGAAAATAAATTCCCGTTTGATGAAGAGTTACCAAAATATTCGGGGGCTCTGGTGCTATACGAAGGGGTCGCTACAAAGGATCGTGCTACAACGATTCAGGGCCAGCTGAGTTCGTCTGTGACACTGCCGTAGTGAAGAAGAGATCGACCCGAAATTATGTGACAAAGACTCAAATAAAAAAGTTATAAATAAAAGAAAAGAAGGCGAATGAAGTCTGGGCCGCTGAGTAAAATCCCCCCCCCCCCCCTCCCCACCAAGGAAGAGAATTGGAGACAAAAATAAAAAATAACAGGATAAAGAAGACAGATCGCACAAGACAGAAATAGTTGGTACGAAACTGATGAAAGCCTAAGCTCCTTGGGGACTTGAAGGTTAAAGAATGAGTGGATATAATGTTCATAACTGACAAATATTTTTTTTTAAACTGTCTATAATTTCGTGTGTGTGTGTGTGTGTGTGTGTGTGCGTGTGCGTGTGCGTGCGCGTGCGCGTGCGCGCGCGTGTGTGCGTGCGTGTGTGTGTGTATATATATATTTTCTGTTGTCTCTTTGATTTTCAATTCATTTTCAAATTCTGCACTTAAAATTGTTTTACGAATAGTTATTTGCAAAGGAAGTGAAATAATTCCCGAGGAGAGGCGGAAATGGGAAACAAATCATTGACAATTAGTAGGCCTAAACAAGTAGGAAAAACCCCAGAGATGACAGAGATTTGGGTTTAACTTCTTGAAAAAAGCAAGGGCAACAAGGAAGCTTATTACTGACATTAGCAGGAAGCAACCCACTTTCTTCACACATGTTATCAGAAGATGAATGCTGGGATACATCGTGACAATACACAATAGTTATTGTTATTGTTAATCAGAATCGATCTCACTGCACTCCGGGCAAACCCATAGGTGCTAAGTCTCCCTCACCAAATGTCGAAGAGTATGTGGCGCAGTGGGTTCAACTCACAGGCATGAAAGGAAGTTAAGTCCACGGTGACAGAGGTGAGGGTAACCTTACGGTTATCACTAGGGGCGCCAGCTAGCCACAAGGCGAAAAGGGTGCAGTTTCATAAGTCTACCCTTGCTGGTTTCTACGGAATTTTATGCAAGACTTCTGTCATACATCCTCGTTGTGCGCCACGGATAACGGCCCCTCTCGGGGTCTGAAGTAAACTGGCAGAGGATCTTGGAGCCAGTGGAGCCCTAAAGATGTGGTGTGCAGAACTCACCGATGAGTAGTATATGTTCTGACACCCATCAATCCGCTCCCAAATCATGGGTCAAATGATAACTGAGTCATCAGTGAATGACCCCAAGTCTAAGGTGGACCAATGTGCCGAGAGACTGAATAGCTGCTGGGTAAGCAGTTGCGAACATTGGCTGTCTGGAGGGCGAGCGGGGCGGTACCAGGCAGATGGACTCCATAAGGGCATCCCTTGCATCTTCCCTGGTATGGTGGCTCTACCAGGGTGACCGAATATTTCCACCATTTATTGCAAATACACCATGAGATTTTTAACTATCCAGAATCAACGCGGGAGCTACTGAGATCGTGCTCTGTCATCGATACCTGCAGCAAATTAAATGAGGAAATACAAATGCAGAAGGAGAGGTAGGGGAGAGAAGAGAACAGACAGAGAGAGAGAGAGAGAGAGAGAGAGAGAGAGAGAGAGAGAGAGAGAGAGAGAGAGAGAGAGAGAGAGAGAGAGAGAGAGAGAAGGGCTGGACAGAGAAAGTTCAGAAAGTTCCCAAGGGCCATCTGGTTCATTGTTCTCCTAAGGGCTGCCTGATACATTATTTTCCCAAAGGTCACATGATACATCATTTTCCCAAGGGCCGCCTAGTACATTATTCTCCCAAGAGTTACGTGATACATTATTCTCACAAGGTCCACATGGTACATTATTCTCCCAAGGGCCACCTGTGGCTCGTGGAGTAGAAAATAGTAACGTATGTAAACCACTGCAGTCGGCCTCCATTTAAAGCAGGGGTTCTTAACCTTTTTACGATTACAGACCCCCAGTGGATTGCCAAATATGTCCCCATACCCCCGTCGCCAGACTGTCGATATTATCATTAGACTAGCAATAACCCGTCAATAATGACGGAAGTAAATCAAAAACTGTAATATATTTCTAAAATATTTTTAAATTCAATATAAAAGTTCTTTGATGACAACATTTTTTGTAAAAGTGCGTGGATTTGTTTCAAAGAATGTTCCCTGATAAAAAAGTGTTTTTAACAAAAACTTTCAAGTTTTCATGATTTGTTCCTCGGGTGAGGGCGACATAGAGCCGGCCGTGTCCGAAAACAGGTTCAGGAAGCATAACTCCTAGGTGATCAAAAGATTGTCCTTGCGCCTTATTGATCGTCATTGCAAATGCTAAAATCACTGGGAATTATTACTGCCAGTGATAATTTCTCAATCAATCGAATTCCGATGCAAGACTTTTATTATGAGTTAAATCCGTTTCCGGAATGAAACTGGGTTCTACACCGACTTTTCTTCGTTGAGTGTTACTATTTTCGGGAGAGTACATATAAGGGAAACAATACAATTAATGTCTAACTTTCAACCACAGTTGCATCCCTTAGGTGTGACCGACGTACAAACGGCGAGAATTATGGATTTTGATGATGATGACTAGCAATAACCCGTCATTAATGACGGAAGTAAATAAAAAACTGTAATATATTTTTAAAATATTTTAAAATTCAATATAAAAGTTATTTGATGACAACATTTTTGGTGAAAGTGGATTTGTTTCAAAGAATGTTCCCTGATAAAAAGTGTTTTTAATAAAAACTTTCAAGTTTTCATGATTAGTTCCTCGGGTGAGGGCGACATAGAGCTGGTCGTGTCCGAAATCAGATTCAGGAAGGAAAACTACTAGGTGATCACAAGATTGTCCTTGCGCCTTATTGATCGTCATTGCAAATGCTAAAATCACTGGGAATTGACGACGTCGCATCCTAAATGGCAAACTGCGCTCGCTCGGTTCTAAGTCAAAATGGAGGAATTAAGACTCGTTCTCCCTTATTACTGCCAGTGATAATTTCTGCATCAATGGAATTCCGATGCAAGACTTTTGTGACAAAACGCGTGCCTTTAATTTCATCAAATGCGGTGGCATTCCTGATGTGCACTGCTCGTTAAGGAACTCAGTTGGGAAATCAACTGCGTCGTTGGGATCATCGGAAATCATGGTATCTACGCTCCAATAAACCGTTTCATTTCCAGCGAGTAGCTCCAACAATAAGTCTGCAATGCTTTAAATTAAAATTTTGTCTTGAAGAAACAATCAAAAACTTACATTTTAAGGTTATTGTTTTAACAAAATGATGAGTTAAATCCGTTTCCGGGTTCTACAATCAAAAACTTACATTTAATTCAAATATCACTGTCACTCACTTTGTGTTGCACAATTCACCGACTTTTCTTCGTTGAGTGATACTATTTTCGGGAGAGTACATAGAAGGGAAACAATACAATTAATGTCTAACTATCAACCACAGTTGCATCCCTTAGATGTGACCCACGTACAAACTTTGAGAATTATGGATTGTGATGATTCTAATCTAACAACAATTTTTTTTTTAATTGTTCAGAGATCGAGTCCTATAAACCCATCATTTCGTTCCCATACCCCCAAGAGGAATGGGTACCCCCGGGTTAAGAATCCCTGATTTAAAGGGTGGTTTATGTCGCACTTTGATGTGCATGATCTTTCGTCTCTTGTCTTGATGGTTTACTCTGATAAAATCGTTCATGTCTATCTATTGATGTTCTCTTCCCACTTACAGCGCGGTACATGACGAGGTGTCACAGGGTCCGGTTGCCGTCATCACATCAGAATCCTGGTTAAACGGCAACAAAAACCCATCCCAGGCTGATGTCACAGCGCGGTGTTACTGTCTTGCTCTCGATATTATTTCTCATGGTACTTCGCGTTAACTTTAGTAGGCCGTTGTTTTTTCTTGTTAGTTACTAGTTAGAATCGTATAGCGGTGAGCAATACGCTGGACGGATGGGGGGGGGGGGGGGGGGGGGATTATTATTATTTATTATTATTATTATTCCTTTGACCGCCGACCGACTAAGCAGTCTTCGGCCATAACACCTTGCGGCGTCATTAGGGCAACAAGAAATCGTCCGCTGTTCCGTCACACCTAACGGCGTATATTGGTACAACAGACTTTTAATTGTTGTTTCTGTGATCAATGTGACAAGCAAGCGGTAGATCAATCCGCTGTGCCCCGAACTTGCCCTCATGTGTACTCTATTCCTGTCGCTATAAAACCATTTCGCCATGCCTCCCAGCGCCCGTCCAGCCAAAATCCATTCGGGACCGAAGGTCCTCGAAAAAGGGCAGTCTGGCACAGGCACAGTTCCCACTCACTGCCTTTTCTGTGCTGGGAGGACCCGGCAACCGGGACCACACACAGCCTTGAGAGGACAAAGATCATGGGCGAGATACTTCGTCAATGTTCTAGGCTTCACTTTTGAATTGTTATTTTACTATGTCTTTTCGTATCCCTTTATCTTAATTTTATTTCCTTGTCCACCGAATCATTTTCCTTTGATAGTTCTGTGTTTTGACAATATTCACCAGTTCTGGCAATCCTTCATCTGGTAACTGATTTAACCAACTTAACACTGTATCGCGAACAAATGTCACTGGAACTCAAAGCCTTTTCCAACGAGTACAAACGCAAGTCTTACTCTGATCAACTCTATAATAATTTAATGGACTTCTTAATACCTTGGACATAATACTTATTGTCATCTCATTTCGATTCTTTATAGCTTATATCTTCCTACATTATCGTTACACTAGGAAAGTCAACTTAAAATATGACCGCTCGACCTTAACCTTCAAGCTCAACCGTTTTACAAATCTCCTACCTCACTTTGTCCTTATTCTCACGATCCCTTTTCTCCACAGAATCCTTTAACCGCGTCCTTTCTTCCCACAAAGAATGAATGTTAAGGGTCCACGAAGTCAACTCTTCATGAAGATTCACACGTTATTCTCTAAACTATTCTTCCTTGGTTGAACGTGAACCCGTGGTTCCATCTTGACGACTCCCATCAATTTGATATCGTTCATTTCAATTTGGGGTAACTCGCTGTATGGATTAAAACTCTGGGGTACTCACGAGAAACCTTCTTCTTCTTGGAAGCTACTATCTTCCTATCGAATGGTTGTTATTCTCTGGATCAGAAGACGCAGCAATAGAGACCGCAGTCAGCGACTCATAGCTTGACTGCCTGCGTCAGGACCAGCGAACCAGAGCTGGTCAAGACCGTGCTCCACCTCCACGTGGTGGTCCTGGAAACAGTCTGCAGCAGTGCAGGCTGGCTGAGCGAGCACGGATCGCAATGGGATGGCAAACCCGGTCCTAGGAAATGCCGTGCAGAAGTCGGATGTGTCGACCGAAAGGTGCAGATATCACAGCTACGTTGTAAACAGACACAACGCAACCACCGTCCTTTTCAGGGCGAACGAGGAAGAAGAAGAAGAAGATGTTTCAGATTCAGAGCCGTAGCAGAGTTCTTCTTTCTTTTCGTGGCATCTTGATGGAATTCCACTTGATAATCTTTTTGTGTCGCGTCATCGTTGTTCCTTATGACGTGGGGGTCTCAATTTCTTTCTTTTCTCGCAACTCGCTTCGAGAGTACTCCTTTCCTTACACAGTCGGTCCAGTATTCTTCAATTTAAGTCATTTTGACCCTTATGTCACTGCTCCTGTGATAGAGGTTTCAAGCCCAACGTTTATGTTTTTTTTTTTCAATTAGGCTACTACGATAAATCATGGGGAATGGGGTAACGGGGGTGAGGGAGATGATTCTTTGTGCACTGTGTACAGGAACGCAACGCTCGCCTAAAATGAGACCGCCTTATTCTCAAACAAGTATATTGCATGAATTCATTGCACCGTGTTATTTATATTTCGTCCGTGCCTTCATAAGTCTCCGCACTCGTGTCCGCATATCGTACGTAACCTTTAAAGCAGTGATTCCCAATTTGGGGTATAGACCGCCGGGAGTAAATGTATCGTGTTGTTGAGCAGTTCTTCAAAGACACGGAAAATTAAGCTCACTAATATACTGTACTTGCATGTACCGGTACAGCTGATGG
The DNA here is from genome assembly GCA_024509875.1 of Oreohelix idahoensis. Classification (NCBI taxonomy): domain Eukaryota; kingdom Metazoa; phylum Mollusca; class Gastropoda; order Stylommatophora; family Oreohelicidae; genus Oreohelix; species Oreohelix idahoensis. The sequence goes on from JAMPIV010008705.1 coordinate 747,691, forward strand.
AGTGCTATCAATGACTAGTTACAGCCGTGAATGTTGATTTATTCTGTGATTAACTCAAACAGACCATGCCCGATATTGCTTATTAATATAACTAATGTATGATAATGCTTATTTATCATAAATATCTGCACATTTTAATGTTTTCTTTACGTTTATCTCAAATGTTTTTCTGTTCGAGCGCAATATATTTATGGCCGTCGCGGGCTATACCAATTTCCGAGTTAGAAAAGAAAGAAAGGGTGCATAACGATGATCTGCAAGTTTTTTATGATCACTTGGATATGCTGTATCAAAATATGTCTGAGCGAAATAAGGACCTTCTTTCGATGGAAGTTGATTTCGATGCGACACATCCATTTTCAGATTCTAAGGAAGTTGATGTAGTGAATGAAGAATGAATTCAGCTACAAAATGACAGAGCGGAAGACAAAATTTAATAAATTGTACCAAGAGTTTTGGTTATAAAAGAAAATTTCAAATCGATGTCCTGCAGTACGGACAGTGATAAAGAAGCTGCTTGTTGCATTTTCAGCATCATTATTGCTGGAAAGTGGTGTTAGTATTGTCTTCCAATTTCTTTCCCAGCATAGAAATCAACTTCGTATTACTAAACGTAGGGATTTACTCATCATCATCATCAGTTGCCATCTCCACAACGAAGGTTGGCTGTAATGGATCTCCAAAGTCTTCTGTCTCTTGTCTTGGTGGTGCACTCTGATAGACTCTTTCCTGTCCATCTCTTGATGTTATCTTCCCACTTATAGCGCTGTCTTCCCCTTGCACGTTTGCCTTCAACTCTCCCTTCTGTTATGGTCTTCTGCAAGGTGTTATGCCTTTTTATGTGGCCAAAGTATTTTAGCTGCCGAACTTTGACCTCCCTCATTAGTTCTCTTTTCATACCTAGATTTTCTAGGACCTCCTTATTTGTTTTCATCTCTTTCCATGAGATACGCCCCATTCTTCTATATATCCACATTTCAAGAGCCTCAATTCTTTCTTCCAAATGCTTATTCATCGTCCATGTTTCTGCACCATACAGAAATGCAGAATATAAATAACACTTTATGATTCTCAGTTTTAATTTGTGAGATAACTGTTTGGATGTCAGTATATGTTTCAATGTTGTTGAATGTAGCTTTGGCCATTCCTATTCTCTTCTTGATTTCTGTTTCACATCTGCCATCTTCTGTTATTATATGACCAAGATATACGTAGCTCTTGACTTGTTCCAGGATTTCCCCATTTACGCTTATCTTTAATGTGGGTTTATCGTCTGTTTTGCTAATTATCATAGTTTTTGTTTTCTCAATATTAATGTCGAGTCCATATTCATGACTTATACTGTTCACTTGCTTCACTAGTTCTTGTAACTCCTGTTCGCTTTCAGCTAACAACACGGTAGGGATTTACGGCTACTGCTAAATCGACGTTAGGCCAGACACTGGGAAGCTGATATCACATCATCAAGCCCATCCATCGCATTAAGCATGTACTAACAGTGAATAAGTTACAAGGATTGAAATGGTTTGACAAGGTCACCAATGTGGAACTGATGACACGAACCAGACAAGTGCCAGTGGAACAAGAGATGACACGAACCAGACAAGTGCCAGTGGAACAAGAGATGAGAAGTAGATGCTGGAGATGGATAGGACACACACTGAGAAAACCTGTTGATAGCATTACAAGGTAGTTCTTGTTCTAGAATCATCAGGGAAAGAGAGGCAGAGATAGACCAGAAAGAAAAAAAAAACACACGGAGAAGAGAAATGGAGAAGTGAAAATGATGAGGAAAACGTGGAAAGAACTTGAGCTGATGGTACGTGACTGGAGGACGTAGCATGTGTTTGTTGAAGGCCTATGCTCCTTGGGGAGCTAAATGGTACGACTTTTTTTTAATAAGTTACTAAATATGGTATTTAATATTCTTTTTGAATGACTATAAAACTTTGACAATCTGGTACTCTTCAATACCTTTTGGGTACCCAAGGAATATAAGCCTTCAACAAACACATTCAAAATCCTCCTGTCACGGGGTACCATTGGATCAAGGTAGCTGTGTCCCAGAATTTCATCACATTTCATGAAATACTGCATTTTTGTTTTTTAATGTTTTTATGAAGCCAAACCATTTCTCTTCACAATACATAGGTTTATATTGTCCAGTGATGCATAGTTCTTTACTTTTTAAAGGATAAGTGACCAGGGGGTGATCTTAATTTTCCTTGACAACGCATTGTTTACCTCTGGTTACTAACCACTTTTTTAAAACATGATGATGCGCACACTAAAAAGGTGAAATGATAATAATTCCATAACTCTTCTGTACCAGAAAAACACCAAAGAACCATTTAAGAGAAGGGAAATTACTCTCCTTAAGTCAGTTCTTTATGATCTAATGTGAAAAACGTGGGCTTAAAATTCCGAAAGATCTTGAGTTCAACCATTCATATTACACCTGTTTGAGTGAAAAAGTTACGTTTTTGTGGTAAGCTTTACAAATCAATTAAATAAGAACAATATGGGTGACAAAAAAAGAAGTAGGAAGCTAAGAAAACGAAAATTTTTTGGCAACCAGCGCCCTGTTAGCACAACCGAAAATAATGAAGCAGCTGTTATTGATAACGAAGTTAAACCTTCTTCTTTGAAGAAATTGAGGAAAAGCACCCTCTCAACCCACACAAAAGATGGACAAACAAATAATGCTTTTATTCTTATGAGTATGGAGCACTTGAATAACTTCATAACGGCAAACATGAGATGTGTAGAATGTTGTGGGTTTATGGTGTCGTGTAGGCTCAGAGAAGATTTAAAGCAAGGTTTCTGTCACACAATCATTGTCAAATGTAGCAACTGCTTGTGGGAAACATCTTTCACAACATCAGGAGATACAGAAAATGTAGAGGAGACAGGAATAAACACAAAACAGAACAAGGAAATCAATGTAAGGATGGTAATGTTTGTATGATCACTTGGCCGAGGACATGCAGCGCTTGAAAAGTTTAGCTTGCACACTGGTGCCCCACCACCAATGACAAGACATAATTATAGAGACATGTTTATGCATGTGCATGCTGCTAGCAAAGCAGTGGCTGAAGAAAGTATGTCTGAGACTGCTAAAGAAATTAAAATGCAAAAACAAGCAACTAACAATGAGACTGGAACAGTCATGTGTGGTGTCTCAATGGACGGAACTTGGCAACGACGGGGTCATGCCAGTCATCATGGTGTAGTAACTTCCTTTTCGAGATTACGAAGACTGAAGAATGAAAACAAAAAGCTCAAACTCAGTGATGGAAAGGGTTTAGGAGGCTTAGGGAGACTTACAGACAACAAAATTGATACCCTTCAAAACTATTATGGGCTAGCAATTCGACAGAACAGTGGAAACCTTGAGGATATGAAAGCTGCCGTCAAAGCACTTTTGCTTCATGTCGCTTCCACAAAGGATAAGCCGATGCATGAAAAATGCCCAGAAGGACATAATTCTTGGTGTGGCTATAAGAAGGACCCACTGTCTTATAAGCACAAGAATGGCCTACCGCAGGCAGTGGTAGAATGTATTCAACCAGTGTTTGATGATCTGTCGGATGAGTCCATACTGTCAAAATGTCTCCACGGGACACAAAACAACAATGAAAGTCTCAACAAATTAATATGGGATAGATGTGCAACAGAACATTTTGTGGATAGATTCACAGTAGAAGAGGCTGTGTGGAATGCAGTATCTTATTTTAATGATGGATACTCATCAGTTCTCAAGCTCATGACAAAACTTGGAGTACCAGTGAGTAGATTTAGTGTGAATATGTGCAAAGCTGGAGAACAACACAGAATTACCAACTCCATCAAAAAGTCTTCTGACAAAGTAAAAGCAAGAAGAAAGACTTTGAGATGCATCAGAAAAGGGTTTACTGACAAGGCAGAAGAAAAGGAAGGGGATATATATACTCCAGGAGGTCATTAAGATAAAGTAAGTGCACAATATAACTTTTTGTTAACACATTTTTCTCCGTTTTTCTTCTTTTTCTCACTTTCCCTTTTTAGCACGACAGGTACATTTTTGAGACGCGATATCTCAAGAATGGATTGTTGGAATGCTCTGAAACTTTGCAGAGTGTTTCTTAATATCTTAAACCTTGTCCTGAACCAAACTTTGATTTGCTTTCTCAATTTGTTTTATTTGTAGAGATGTTTTGCATACTAATGAGGTTCGATAAATTTCCAATTCTACTTTTTTTACAAATGGTCACACATAGGACATGCTATATCCCAAATATTTTTGGTTTAGGACATAATGCACTCACTTGTGGACTTGTATGCAGAATTTCAACTCTATATGTTGAGAAATAATTATGTTATGTGGGTTTAAAATAACCCTGCATTTTTTATACTGCGGCGGCCATTTGGAATAGCTAATTAGCATAATTATGCAATCACTCATATGGTTTGATTTCTCTCTTACCAAGGAACATTTTGACATATATAGGCAAAATGTAAAGTTATAAATAAGAAAAATTCATGTTTCTACAAATATGAATTTAAAAATAATTAGCCTAGTTCCATTTTGATTGAATGTGCCATTAATTTTTAACTGCTTTGAATTTTATTGTTAATATCTTCCTTAGTGGGTCATACAAACCTCTATTCCGAAGAACGCTTTTTATAACGCAGAGCAGGAGGAAATAGGGATACGTTTATGAAACAAAGGGGTTGGTGATCCGAAACAGTTTAGGAACCATTGCTTTAGAATGTGATCTAAAATAGGAGACGCAATGTACCGTGAATTTATAGCCGGATTGAGAGTGTGTCATATTTTGACCTAGTACACATTCTAACAGTTCAAATATGGAAAGATGTTCATACAAACCTGTCAATAAGGCATTAGGGCACTAAGGTGAAAACTGGCTATCTGCCTTGGTTACCGAAGTATAATAAAGTATAATAAACTTATGAATCCGAGTAAGCGTAAATCACATTATTTCAAAGTTCAATTTGGAAGTGATATATCAATATGGTCAGCGGAGGAAAAAGATTAAAAATGGCCACAGATTAGTGGAAGGAGGCAGACAGGGATGAGTGGAAAAAAAACCCAGTTAGATAAATGAGAGATTGGAAAGCGAGGAATGTGACATGCGAGCAAGTGAGTGAGAGGTGTCAAATATATGGACAGATGTCAAAGTTGTGAATTATATCGACAGATGTCAAAGTTGAGAAATATGTAGACATATATGTCAAAGTTGAGAAATATATAGACATATGTCAAAATTGTCAAATAGACATATGCCAACGTTATTAAATTTATAAACATAAGTCAGAGTTGTGAAGTATATCGACATAAGTCAAAATTGTGCACTGTATTGACAAATATCAAAGTTGTGAAATGTATAGACAAATATCAAAGTTACGAAATGTATTGACAAATATCAAAGTTGTGAAATATGGAGAAGGTTAATCGGAGATGCTAAATACAGACAGGTGTATGAAGCACGTGTGAAGTTTATAGGAAGAATTGAGAACTGTTATATAAGAGAATGATGTGAAATACGCATATAGAATCGAAGTGTGTGAAATATATAGACAAATCAAAGCTGCAAAATGTGGAAAGGGTCAGTCAGAGTGGTTAAATACAGACAGGTGTATATTTGGTACACGTGAAGTCTATAGTGAGAAGTGAGAACTGTTATATAAGAGGAAGATGTGAAATATGCAGAGAGATTTGAGACATGTGAAATATTTACAAATAATAATAAAATGCAGTCAAGTGATGAGTAATAGAGATGAAACATTTAGATTAGAAACAAGAGAAATGCAGTCAAGGGAAGATTGAAGCATTTCAAACTGAAATAGCTGGACACGAAAGAGAAACGTATTTAAAAAAAATGAGAAAGCGATGTAAGAAAGGCCAAACAAATGGTGGGTCAGGGATAGATAACAGATGCAATTAAATATTAAACTGGTGGCTGGGAAGGTTGTGGTGGAGGAAAGACGTTTATGAACAGAGTTTTGGCATTAATCATTATAGACATAAGTCAGAGTTGTGAAATATATTGACAGAAATCAAAGATGTGAAGTATACCGACATAAGTCAGAGTTGTGAAATATATTGACAGAAGTCAAAGGTGTCAAGTATACCGACATAAGTCAGAGTTGTGAAATATATTGACAGAAGTCAAAGGTGTCAAGTATACCGACAGAAGTCAAAGGTGTCAAGTATACCGATGTAAGTTAGAGTTGTGAAATATATTGACAGAAGTCAAAGGTGTCAAATATACCGACAGAAGTCAAAGGTGTCAAGTATACCGACAGAAGTCAAAGGTGTCAAGTATACCGACAGAAGTCAAAGGTGTCAAGTATACCGACAGAAGTCAAAGGTGTCAAGTATACCGACAGAAGTCAAAGGTGTCAAGTATACCGACAGAAGTCAAAGGTGTCAAGTATTAAGGTCAAAGGTGTCAAGTATACCGACAGAAGTCAAAATTGTCAAGTATAAAGTCAAAAGGTGTCATATACCGACAGTCAAAAATACAGTAATTAAAAAGTTAAAGGTAGTCCCATAGCAGACACTGCCGTAGTGGAGTGGAGTGTTAGAGACTTCACCATACTAGGTCCAGCATCGAGAGGTGGGGTGACTAGTTCCCTTCCTCGCTGCCTTTTCCTTCCCTAACTCAAAGTCAGGTACCCATGTACAGCTGGGTAGACTGGAGCGTGTTGGTACCGTGATTCGAACCCGAATCCTTTGCCGAGAGAGACCAGCGCTCTAACCACTCTGTCAATCGGACGCTTCATACACTAATTATGAAGAGTTAATTAAACACATCGTGACGTCATCCATACCTGCACAGTTGTGTCCTCCATTGACGGCGTAATTTCCATGGGTCGGTGGACAAAGTAACGACAAAGTGAACAAGATTGTCAAACACGTTACAGTCGTCATTCTTTCTGTCTGGCCTAATCTAGTCAGCACATGATCATTATATTTCAGCAGACTGGTCTGACGAACGTGTTATAAACTCTGGTGGAAACTCTAGACGCACTCTGCCGAAACAGGATATATATAAGTTACACTTTGTGACACTTTGAAAGTAAGAAAACGACATCGTTAACCTTGGAGACAAATTCAGAGAAAACCGCCCAAATTAGCAGATGATGTAGTTATTTGGTGGATTGGGGGAAACCTTCCCATCTTTAAATAGATCTCCCAGTTCAAATGAATACGGTCGCAAAACGGATAATTAACGGGGGCTTCCAAATGAATGGGGAAAAAAAGTTGGAATGATATTCAGTAGAGGTAGGGTAATAAAAAAGTAATACAGAATGAAAACAGTAGTATCCACCAAATATTAAGGCATAACATGAGACTAATAACAAAACTGTAATAAACACACAGACAAACGGGTTGACAACTGCAGAGGACTCACAAAATAATGAGAAACTTAAATGGTAGCCTAATGGGTGCGGGTGACTCAGCAGCTCCCAGCAACAACGTATAGAGAAAGCCTTACTTAGACACATGAAAACTTAGGCTTTCATAAATGAATGATTGCACAGAACAGAAGGGTTAAACTGGCATGACAATTACACACCTACCAGGTGAGGAAAAGGTGCTCTCATTGGATAGAACACACTGAGAAAACAAAATGATAGCATTACAATGCAGTCATTGTTCTTAAATCCCCATGGTAATAGGAACAGAGGGAGACCTAATAACACATAGTGAAGGAAATGGGAAAAAGACATGAAGTGAATAAAGAAGAGAGATATGAGGGCACTGGACATGGATCCAGCAACATGGGAGGATGAAGCTGCCGATCGCACTAAGTGGCGATGCTATTTACGGCGCCACCTCAGATTGGGCGAAGAGAGGCTCACACAAGAAGCAGAGGTGAGGAGAAAACGTCGAAAGGAGCACCAGGAAAATAAGCAGCTGAGGGCTGTCACCTCAGGGGCGCATTCCCATAGTCAGTTATGACTGAAGGGGCTATTATTATTATTATTATTATTATTATGAATAAAGAAGACATAAAGGGGATCGCGGTGATGAGTTACTGTTATTTTTATTTTCAACTCGCCCCACTTTTCTTTCCCATGTAATTATTTGGGTTCTTTAATTTTTATTAGGCGTTCGAGTTCATTAGTTATTAATTCTGGGTTATTTTTTTCTTGGACGTTAGGATAAATCCGACCACCTTCACCAACCCCTTTTTATTTGTAGGGATGGGGGGAAAGCACGACCCAGGTTAACGCTGAACCAGTAAATTTATTGGTAGATAGGAGGTCCGAGGCATTACAAACTATTACGTATTATTTCGGCGCGTGAGCAGAAATAATTTTGCGATTTTGCTCGGTCAACAATGAGTCATAGGTTAGCTTATGATATGATTGGATGGGCTCGATTAATTTATGATAGTAGGTCAAAGGTTGGTTGAAAGCGGTTCCTGATAGATAATTCATTCATTCATAACCCTCTACTCCCAAAGGAGCATAGGCCTTCAACAAACACATGCCAAGTCCTCCTCTCACGTGCCATCATCTCAAGTTCTATCCACGTTTTCCTCATCCCTTTCACCTCTGTTTCCAGCTCTCTTCTCCATGTGCTTCTTGGTCTACCCCTGCCTCTCTTGCCCTGGGGGTTCCAGAACAAGGACTGTCTTGTAATGCTATCAACAGGTTTCCTCAGTGTGTGTCATATCCATCGCCATCGTCTTCTTCTCATCTCTTGTTCCACTGGCACTTGTCTAGTTCTTGTCCTCAGTTCCATGTTGGTAACCTTGTCATACCATTTTAATCCCTCTATTCTACGCAAGCACCCATTTATGAAAGTCTGTAGCTTTTTGGTTGTGGTCTTTGCTGTTCTCCATGTCTCAGAGCCATACAATAGGACTGACTTCACATTTGAGTTGACGATTCTTATTTTCGTGTTGGATCCGATTTCTCTTGATCTCCATATATTTCCCAGTGCAATGAAAGCTCTTCTTGCTTTTTGTATTCTTAGTTTGATATCGCTGTCTGTCCCTCCAACTTTGTCTATATTGCTTCCAAGATACAAGCATGTGTACGATTCTACATCTTGTATTGGTGTTTCTTCAAGTTCAACCCTGTTATCATTACCTGCATTTATTCTCATTATTTTGTCTTTTCCCTGTGTATTTTCAGACCCAATTGCTGTGACCTCTTATCGAGTGTTTTCAATTTGTCCTGCATCTGATTACGGTTATGGGACAGAGCCAAGTCATCAGCAAAATCCAGATCATCCAACTGCTTAGTCAGAGTCCACTGGATTCCATTTCTGTTGTGTGTTGTCGATGATCTCAAAACCCAGTCTATCGCTAGTAAGAAAAGAAATGGAGGTAAGAGGCATCCCTGTCGCAGTCCTGTTCTTATCCCAAACGGTTCTGTAAGCTGTCCTTCGTGAAGAACTCTGCATGTCATGTCTTCATATGTTTTCTTTATTAAATTAATGATCTTCAAGGGAACTCCATAATGCCTCATCAATTTCCAAAGTGATTCTCTGTCTACACTGTCAAATGCCTTTTCGTAGTCCACAAATCCGATGTACAAGTATATAGTAGTGAATTCCATTCCAGACTTTGTTCAACTATTATTCTCAAAGTGGCTATCTGGTCTGTACATGATCTGTTTTGTCGAAAACCTGCTTGTTCATCTCTCAGTTTCTTGTTTATGGACTCTTTTAATCTCTCAAGGATAATCCTGTTTAATAATTTTCCTGGCACTGATAGTAACATTATTCCTCTATAATTTGTGCACTTCCTTCCTTCCATTCTGCTGGTATCTTTTCCTTTTCCTAGACTTTACCAAGTAATTTATATAACATCTCTGTAGCCGTGTCGATATCTGCTTTGATGGCCTCTGCTGGAATGCCATCAGGTCCAGACGCTTTTCCATCTCTTAGAAGCTTTATGGCTTTCTTTATTTCTTCCTTCGTTGGTCTTTCACCGTTAATTTGTAGTTCTTCTTCTGCTGGCTGGATGTCCTTGGGGTTTTGTGGAGCTGGTCTATTGAGAAGGTCCTCAAAATATTCTGTCCAGCTCTTCATTTGCTCTTGTATATTGCTGAGCAGTTTCCCATTCTTGTCTTTTATGAGGCAACTTGTTTGCTTGTATTTCCCTGTTAGCTTCTTTGTGCTGTTATACAGTTCTCTCATATTTCCTTTGGCTGCAGCATCTTCTGCCTCTCTTGCCTACTCCTCAATATACTTCCTCTTGTCTCTTTTGATACTTCTTTTTACTTCTTTGTTTGCTTCTATGTACACTTCTTGAGCCTTGGCTTTGGAACTTCTGGTTTTGCTTGTGTTTAAATCTGCTTTCTTGTTTTTTCTGTCTTTTATCTTATTGATGGTTTCTCTTGTTATCCATGCTTTTTGTTGTCGTTCCCTTTTCCCTAGTATTTCTTCACATGTCTCTTTCCATACAGTTTTGATTTGCTGCCAATAGTCTTCTGTATTCTCTACATCTTCCAGCTGTTGGAGCACTTGGAATTAGTTGGATATTGTGACCCCAAATTTGTCTCTTGTTTCTTGATTTCTTAGATGTCTTACATTAAATTGTTGTCTATAATTTTGCATTGTTGCATATTTGAGTTTCATTTTTACTTTGGCTATCAGAAGGGGGTGATCTGATGCCACATCTGCTCCTCTATATACCTTTACATCCTGCAATGATGATTTAAACTTCTTGTTAATGCGTATATGGTCAATCTGATTTTCTGTTCTACGCTCTGGTGATATCCATGTTGCCTTGTGTATTCTCTTGTGTGGAAACATGCTTCCTTCTATAGCCAGTTGATTTAAAGCACAGAAGTTTGAGAACAGTTCCCCATTTTCATTCATTATTCCTAGCCCATGTTTTCCCATGACTTCTTCAAATCCGGTGTTGACTGTACCTATCTTTGCATTCATGTCACCCATCAAAATTGTGATGTCTCTTCTTTTTACCTTTTCCATAATTTCCTGTAGTCTAGTATAAAATGCTTCTTTCACAGACTCTTCTTTGTCATTAGTTGGTGCATAACATTGGATTGCATTTACATTTCTTTTCTTTTAGCTGTTTTAAAAGTAGCTGTTATTATTCTGGGTCCAACAGCTTCCCATTCAATGAGTGCTTTCTGTGCTTCATTAGATAACATAAGAGCTACCCCTTCACTGTGGTGTGAACTTTCGTCTTCATGTCCTGAGGACAGCACCAATTCACCTGTGATGAGTTTCTTCTTGTCTACCCCTTCCACTTTGTTTCACACATTCCCAGAACCTCGATTTTATATTCCCTCATTTCTGCTGCTACTTGTGCCACTTTCCCTTGTTCGTTTAATGTCCGAACATTCCAGGTGCCAAATCTGGAAGTTCTCCTAGAAGAAAGAAGGTTAGTCAGCAATACAGATTCCTTTCGGCTTTCTCTGTGTTGCATCATACGCCTCCCTGCGAGAGGACTTTCCCCTGTCTTGGATGGCTGTGTTTTATTTTCCTTAATTGACTTGTCCATATTTGTTGAAGTTTTTTGTGGTTTAAATTTTTTACAGGATGGGGTAACCAGCCCCATGCCTAACCCTCCTTAGTCGCTTTCTACGACATGCATGGAAGGGAACAGTGTTACTATTCTTTGCTCCCCTTTCGGGCCCCGGTAACATACAGGTGCTGATAGATAATGCTAGACGCGAACGCGATGATTCACCGCGTCTGATATTGCATCAGCTAATTCATAATATAAATAGTGAGCGTCAAAAGTATTTATCGCTCACAAGTCCCAAGAATTGTGTGCCGTGAAGAAGCGCCATTTTGCAGTCTGCTCAGTTCGAGAAATTCTGTATTGTTGGCGTCATGGCGTGGTGGAAGTTGTTGTGATACTGTACTGTAATTTATTTTTTCAATAGGCCCCATGTCTTTTCTCCTTGCATTATTTACACTATTTCTAGGAGGGAAGATTCTTTGTTTAAATGAGGGATGGGGTTAGTGATTGTTACCCACGTACGTAATACTGGCTAGCAGTAACAGTGTGAGTCAGAGTTGTTTACACTTTTGATTGGCCGAGATCAAACTGCATTGAAAGGTCGAGCGATCATTGGACTTAAAACAAAGCCGCGCAAATAACGTCAGGAGGTCAGCGTGGGTGTCTAGGATTATATATACGCTCGTAGATTGCTAGTCGGGTTCTCTTCGATGAAATTGCCAGCCGCGTACCATAGTCAAGTCGATTGCCTTGAAAGGGGGAAATTAGAGTTTGGTAAGCATAAGTTATTAGCATGGTACTTTATTGATGTTAAGTGAGTGCTAGCCCGATCAGTAAGTTTTCTTGGGAAGTTAATTTTAAATTAAATTCTTAACGCCAGAGCCATCAATACTATCTTAGTGATAAACTGGGAAAACTTCAGAGGTCCATATATTCCTTCTTGAAGGAACAGCAGTATCTAGGATGGTTAAGAGTTGATATATGACTGACGTGCTTTGTATTATTTCAAAGACGGTCTGCGGAGAAACCCGCATCTGTGATTTATGTTAATTTACAGAATATCCGGGAGCACGTGTATTGTATTTCATTGTAAGCACGTGGGTGTTGTTATTTAAGGAATATTAATGCGGGACGATATTCAGATGGATGAGGAGGAGCAAAGTTAACTTTGTGAGAATGCGGGAGCACGTGTTCGTAAAAATGCGGGAGCACGTGGTTGTAACTACGGGGTTTTAATTATACCTGGGTTCGTATATAAGTTTTGGGCAGTGTGCAGATGCTAGCGTAATATGGTTATACGTTATTGATTGTGCATTATGTTCTGTGTATTCAGAAGACGTGAGATGTAATTTTAAAGGGAATTATATTTGTATTACATTTTGAAGGTGATTTATTTTACTGAACGGGAATTTAATGATTCCTAGAGAGGTCTATTGTATTTGTGGTGATTAGTGATGCATTTATGGTCAGTGTAGAAGTGGGCCAAAGTATTTTTGCACATGTAGAGCCCAGTGAAAAACTGTTGTGACTCGTAGTTAGTCATGCAGAACAAAGACGATCTGGGTCAGCCGGGCTGCTAGCTGATAACCAGACTGGGGAATGTTTATTTTTGACTCGGGTAGAGAGAAGAGAAGGGAGTCGAGTGGGGGAAGCTGACTTTTGGCATGATTATTTTGTATGGTGGTGCATAACGGGAATAGAGCAGGGGAGTTAAGTGTTAAAGACTTGGGTGTTAAATGTTAAAGTAAGGGAGTTATTTGTTATATAGGAATATATTATTGATGTGTTGTTCAGCTGTGCATTTTTCTATTGTCTACAGCGGGTAGCGGCACAGTGGGATAGAACGAAATTTGGCCCTAAAAATTTCCCCACGGCAAAGGTTGGCATCTCAGCCAAATCAGAGTTTTGAGATCTTGCCAGAGGCGGATGAAGAATAGAAAATACGTTTTCCCAGGGCAGGGGAAGACATTTCGCCAGTGGAATAGGATTTGTTGGATAAATCCTGAGCTCTGATGCTCGATCTTGTTACACACACAAATTGGCATGCTGCCAGCGTTGTCGTAATTTTTTCGCTTCGTCCCGGTCATAATAAAATCGAAGGCCCTGAACCCAGTATCGTGGTGGGTTTTGATGTTATGAAATGTTGTTGATATGTTTCCTTATTGTACTGAATCAGGCCAGCTGTGAAGGTCCCTGATTCTAACAAATTTAGGGTTGAGTTATCAGGGTACCTTTCTGCTACCACCTTATGGCCTCAAGCAGACTTATTCTTGACTAGTATGAATGATAGCTGTGTCTAATGTCTAGGGATATGCAAGTGTGGTATGATGGTACTTTAACAATAATACACAGCTATACAAACAAGTAATAAAGGCTATGATTAAAGGAAATAACACCTGGGATAAATTTGTACAATTAATAATTTTCTGTATGATTTATTTGGTCCTGAACCTAGTATTCTTCTGGTCAGGACTTTTAAAAATGAAAAGAATTCAAGATATATACAAAATGTAAATTTTAGACCCACAGGGACAAGTGTCCAAACAAATACTGTTAAATTATACTAATAGTGTTACTAAAATCTGTCTATTACTGGTTTCTAACACTGGATGGCTGTTTGGGATTCTTTAATCACTCCCAGTCTCTTTACAATACAATGTCACTGTTAATTTCTCTAGGAAAATATTTTATTTCTTGGATACAGGGGTATGCTGCTCTTATAGCTGATGTACTGTTAGGGTACCAGATATTTCACTTATCTGCCCCATTGGAACTGTCTGAATTCTTTCTGCCAAATGACCACTGCTCCAAAAGTAATAGGGGGGATACTGGCGACCCCTATCCCTACTGGACTCCAAAACTTCTCAACGGCTTTCCCATAGAGCTCTGGCACCGGACTAGTGCCAGATAAAACCCTGTAATAATGAAACAGTGTTTCCTGGTTGATATCTTACTTAGACTGTGTTTTATATACAAAAGAGCATACATAAGAAATAAAAAGCTCGGTCATATCTAATGGACCAATCCAGCACATCCATTCCACAGTGTACCAGTGTTGTTCACATGTCTCTCCTACAAAGGCGGCACTGCATCTGCAATAATATTATTATTCTTTCTTTTCTACCATACAATAGGATAGGTGAGCTGTGTCCCTCTGGTCACCTAAGAAAACATTTTATTTCACAAAATATGTGCATTTACAAAACTGGCAATGTGTTTTATCTTAATTCTCCTTCAGGCCCTGCACAAATCAGCTTGGGACCTGATTACTTACAGTCGTGATGGCAGCATCTCTCACTCACATTTTTAAACAAATTATATATGAATAATGTCGATCTTACCAGAAATTCAATGAAAAAAACACAGGTACGTTGAATAGCAGATTCCAGATATACTGCTGGCTGAACTGTGATGCCTATTACTTTCATATATATTTGCTTTAATAAGGCTAATCACTTTTTTCCAGAAATACACAACGTCCTGCTCTCGGGACTATCTTCTACAAATGGCGTCAAGCCTTTGAATGTACTCAATATTATGAAAAATTTTGACCAATAGGATCTACTACTAAGATTTCCCATTCAAATTTTTAAATCTAAGGTCCAATGTTTGTGTACTTCTGTCGGTCTGTCAGTCCGAACTTGGCATTCACCAAAAATACACTTGATTTTGGACTAACACTTACAAAAATATTCAGTTTGAGCCATCCCATAATTTTTCCCCCTCCTTGTCTGCCCCTTTCTACATGTACCCTTTCTTGCCTTTTTCAAGGACGCGTCAAAAAATGTCACCGTTAGTGCAAGTCCAAACGAGCATGTGTTGGTCTGTCTGTACGAACAAATACAGTCTTTTGTCCATAACTTTATTTCTATCTGTCGGATTTTTGATTCGAAAGCATATTACCCATCAGGACAAGATCCGCTCTTAGATTAGCTAACTTTTATGATCTTAAACCTATTAATAAAGAATTCAATATATTTTCCATTTTGGTGTTCGTTGTTTTTCTAAGTTTAAACTACTTGAATGTTATAAAAATCGCCTCAGATCTTCCTTTTCCCCGATAGGAAGTAATTATGCGTGTGTGTATATATATATTTTTCCACAGTGTCTGTGGTTAGAAATGTATTGGACTAGCGGGGTATTTTTAAATTTTCAAACTTGCGACATCGTTTTCGACACAGGCTAAATTAATATTAGACAAACATAAAGGTATGTTTTCAGGCACTCGTAAGAAATAAAGAAGTAGAACACTTGGACAACAGAAAAACAACAGACGTGAGTGGCTTACCCAGGATTCGAACCCCGTACCTTCCGTACGACAACTCCGCCTAGCTATCAAGCGAATCACACTGACCCCACGGCCAGCTAGGCATCCCCAAAAAAAGATGCTTTGCTGGCTATTTATCAGTACGAAACACACAAGATAACACCGGAAGTATACAGTGGGCAACTCAGCCCTTAAATGACGCAATCACTTCTGTTGTTCTCCTATTAACAGTATGTGTCAGTCCAAACAAGACAAAGACCTTGATACTGGGTCCAGTAAATAGTAGAAGACTTAAGGACATTAGTATAGAACAGAGGGTAGGTTTCTGGTATTGTATAAACATAAATAACACATAAGGAAGGGAAACCCGAGGCCTGTAAACAGTAAATTAATATAGACAAACATAAAGGTATGTTTTCAGGCACTCGTAAGAAATAAAGAAGTAGAACACTTGGACAACAGAAAAACAACAGACGTGAGTGGCTTACCCAGGGTTCGAACCCCGTACCTTCCGTACGGCAACTCCGCCTAGCTATCAAGCGAATCACACTGACCCCACGGCCAGCTAGGCATCCCCAAAAAAAGATGCTTTACTGGCTATTTATCAGTACGAAACACACAAGATAACACCGGAAGTATACAGTGGGCAACTCAGCCCTTAAATGACGCAATCACTTCTGTTGTTCTCCTATTAACAGTATGTGTCAGTCCAAACAAGACAAAGACCTTGATACTGGGTCCAGTAAATAGTAGAAGACTTAAGGACATTAGTATAGAACAGAGGGTAGGTTTCTGGTATTGTATAAAACAGGAAATAACACATAAGGAAGGGAAACCCGAGGCCTGTAAACAGTAAATTAATATTAGACAAACATAAAGGTATGTTTTCAGGCACTCGTAAGAAATAAAGAAGTAGAACACTTGGACAACAGAAAAACAACAGACGTGAGTGGCTTACCCAGGGTTCGAACCCCGTACCTTCCGTACGACAACTCCGCCTAGCTATCAAGCGAATCACACTGACCCCACGGCCAGCTAGGCATCCCCAAAAAAAGATGCTTTGCTGGCTATTTATCAGTACGAAACACACAAGATAACACCGGAAGTATACAGTGGGCAACTCAGCCCTTAAATGACGCAATCACTTCTGTTGTTCTCCTATTAACAGTATGTGTCAGTCCAAACAAGACAAAGACCTTGATACTGGGTCCAGTAAATAGTAGAAGACTTAAGGACACTAGTATAGAACAGAGGGTAGGTTTCTGGTATTGTATAAACATAAATAACACATAAGGAAGGGAAACCCGAGACCTGTAAACAGTAAATTAATATTAGACAAACATAAAGGTATGTTTTCAGGCACTCGTAAGAAATAAAGAAGTAGAACACTTGGACAACAGAAAAACAACAGACGTGAGTGGCTTACCCAGGGTTCGAACCCCGTACCTTCCGTACGACAACTCCGCCTAGCTATCAAGCGAATCACACTGACCCCACGGCCAGCTAGGCATCCCCACAAAAAGATGCTTTGCTGGCTATTTATCAGTACGAAACACACAAGATAACACCGGAAGTATACAGTGGGCAACTCAGCCCTTAAATGACGCAATCACTTCTGTTGTTCTCCTATTAACAGTATGTGTCAGTCCAAACAAGACAAAGACCTTGATACTGGGTCCAGTAAATAGTAGAAGACTTAAGATTAGTCGTACGGAAGGTACGGGGTTCGAACCCTGGGTAAGCCACTCACGTCTGTTGTTTTTCTGTTGTCCAAGTGTTCTACTTCTTTATTTCTTACGAGTGCCTGAAAACATACCTTTATGTTTGTCTAATATTAATTTACTGTTTACAGGCCTCGGGTTTCCCTTCCTTATGTGTTATTTATGTTTATACAATACCAGAAACCTACCCTCTGTTCTATACTAATGTCCTTAAGTCTTCTACTATTTACTGGACCCAGTATCAAGGTCTTTGTCTTGTTTGGACTGACACATACTGTTAATAGGAGAACAACAGAAGTGATTGCGTCATTTAAGGGCTGAGTTGCCCACTGTATACTTCCGGTGTTATCTTGTGTGTTTCGTACTGATAAATAGCCAGCAAGAGCATCAGGTTTTTTTGGGGATGCCTAGCTGGCCGTGGGGTCAGTGTGATTCGCTTGATAGCTAGGCGGAGTTGTCGTACGGAAGGTACGGGGTTCGAACCCTGGGTAAGCCACTCACGTCTGTTGTTTTTCTGTTGTCCAAGTGTTCTACTTCTTTATTCTTACGAGTGCCTGAAAACATACCTTTATGTTTGTCTAATATTAATTTACTGTTTACAGGCCTCGGGTTTCCCTTCCTTATGTGTTATTTATGTTTATACAATACCAGAAACCTACCCTCTGTTCTATACTAATGTCCTTAAGTCTTCTACTATTTACTGGACCCAGTATCAAGGTCTTTGTCTTGTTTGGACTGACACATACTGTTAATAGGAGAACAACAGAAGTGATTGCGTCATTTAAGCGCTGAGTTGCCCACTGTATACTTCCGGTGTTATCTTGTGTGTTTCGTACTGATAAATAGCCAGCAAAGCATCTTTTTTTTGGGGATGCCTAGCTGGCCGTGGGGTCAGTGTGATTCGCTTGATAGCTAGGCGGAGTTGTCGTACGGAAGGTACGGGGTTCGAACCCTGGGTAAGCCACTCACGTCTGTTGTTTTTCTGTTGTCCAAGTGTTCTACTTCTTTATTTCTTACGAGTGCCTGAAAACATACCTTTATGTTTGTCTAATATTATTTACTGTTTACAGGCCTCGGGTTTCCCTTCCTTATGTGTTATTTATGTTTATACAATACCAGAAACCTACCCTCTGTTCTATACTAATGTCCTTAAGTCTTCTATTATTTACTGGACCCAGTATCAAGGTCTTTGTCTTGTTTGGACTGACACATACTGTTAATAGGAGAACAACAGAAGTGATTGCGTCATTTAAGGGCTGAGTTGCCCACTGTATACTTCCGGTGTTATCTTGTGTTCTTCTTCTTCTTCTTTCGTTCGCTTGAACTATATTGTCTATATCTGCAATGTTGTTTCTTGTATAAACTTCACTGTCTTTTGTAGTTCATACAGAGGTCCATATTCTATTCTCATGCCTCCTGGCTCCACGGGGCAATTGAGAAGGACCCCCAGTAGTAGGGGTTGGGCCCTTCCGAGGCAGAGGGCCCGGCACTGCACCGACCTGCCTGGGAGTCCGTCACAGGGCGAGTGCCATAACGTTTTGCAGATATTCCGCAGGATATGTCGAGGCATACTTCCATAGCGCATGTGCGTGGCATCCTGATTGCTGTGGTGCGCCTCTTGGCTGGTTGCCTCCGTCTTCAGCACCTTGACTTGCTAGGGCAGACTGTGGTCTTGCTCGAGTGTAGGAGGGCCTGGCCAGTCTTGGTTTTTCAGCCGCTGATGGCTGTATTTGAGCCCCATCTCCACGTCAAGGAGCTGGCCTCGATGGGGTTATCTTGTGTGTTTCGTACTGATAAATAGCCAGCAAAGCATCTTTTTTTGGGGATGCCTAGCTGGCCGTGGGGTCAGTGTGATTCGCTTGATAGCTAGGCGGAGTTGTCGTACGGAAGGTACGGGGTTCGAACCCTGGGTAAGCCACTCACGTCTGTTGTTTTTCTGTTGTCCAAGTGTTCTACTTCTTTATTTCTTACGAGTGCCTGAAAACATACCTTTATGTTTGTCTAATATTAATTTACTGTTTACAGGCCTCGGGTTTCCCTTCCTTATGTGTTATTTATGTTTATACAATACCAGAAACCTACCCTCTGTTCTATACTAATGTCCTTAAGTCTTCTACTATTTACTGGACCCAGTATCAAGGTCTTTGTCTTGTTTGGACTGACACATACTGTTAATAGGAGAACAACAGAAGTGATTGCGTCATTTAAGGGCTGAGTTGCCCACTGTATACTTCCGGTGTTATCTTGTGTGTTTCGTACTGATAAATAGCCAGCAAAGCATCTTTTTTGGGGATGCCTAGCTGGCCGTGGGGTCAGTGTGATTCGCTTGATAGCTAGGCGGAGTTGTCGTACGGAAGGTACGGGGTTCGAACCCTGGGTAAGCCACTCACGTCTGTTGTTTTTCTGTTGTCCAAGTGTTCTACTTCTTTATTTCTTACGAGTGCCTGAAAACATACCTTTATGTTTGTCTAATATTAATTTACTGTTTACAGGCCTCGGGTTTCCCTTCCTTATGTGTTATTTATGTCGACACAGGCTAACGGCATCGTCTCGCACTGTTGGCCTGAGTAGCTAATTCAAACCTCTAACACTTGACAAGCCGGCAGCAGGTGTCCGCTCTCTCAATCTTATGCGTTCGTGTGTTTTATTCTTTCTATCTTTCCTGGAACCACTACGCTAGTAGATTTTTTTCAAATTTTTATCGTTAACCCTTGACGGGCGCGTTATAAATGCTAATACTACCAACGCGGCGATAAGATTTCTCACTATGTTCTGTCCTGCTTAAATCAATGCGTTTTCTGGCGCGGGGAAGAAGACGCGTTACAACTTTACTAATTATGACTTTATTACATATAATTTATGATTTTATCGCTGTATCACTGTACTTTACCACACATCTCCCCACTTAAGAACTTGCCTGATGCTAGTTCCAAACAGTGATACACATAGATAAAATCATTTCCCTACGCCTGTTGAATACTCTGATTTGGATCACATGGATGCCTACTGAGGAAATCTGCACCCACGTTCTGTGACCCCGGAATATATTCAATGGTAAATTGATATGGCTGTAATAATAACGACCATCTTAATAATCTGGCATTTTCATGCTTGGCCTGTGATAAGAATACGAGAGGCTGATGATCCGTTTGGACCATAAATGTTCTACCATATAGATAGATCTGGAACTTTCGTATTGCCCAGATCAAAGCTAGACATTCTTTTTCGCTTGTTGAATAGTTTTTGCTCCGCTTTGTTTAACTTGTGGCTAGCATAAGCGACTGGGTTCAGCTCTCCCTCTGGTGATGATGATCTCTGCAACAAAGTAGCCCCCAGCCCCACATTGCTTGCGTCACTTCTCACCACAAATTCCTGACTCAAATCAGGTAATTTCAAGATAGGCTTGCTTGTAAGTTTTTCCTTTAACTCTTGGTAGGCTGATTCACATTGGGCTGACCAAACAATTCTATCAGGATTTCCCTTGCGAGTTAAATCCGTCAGAGGAGCACAAATAGAGTTAAAACTTTTGATATATTTCTGATAGAATCCACACAACGACACGAAAGATCTCACGTCTTTCTTTGTTTGTGGCCTATGTGCTCTCTGCAATTTTTCAAGGTTCTTGGGGTCAGGGGTCATACTGCCCTGAAACACAGTATGTCCCAAGAACTCCAACTCTTTACAACCAATACAACATTTTGTTGGTCTAGCCGTCAAATTAGCCTCTCTTAGTCTATCGAACAGCATAGTCAAAGAGTTAATGTGTTCCTCAAATGTTTCTGTAGCAATGAGGATGTCATCCATAAAGTTTGTGATGCATGGGTTATTTAGTGAATCCAACAATTTTCGCATCATCCTAGAAAATACACTCGGAGCATTTTTCAACCCAAAAGGTAACATTTTGAATTCGTAATGTCCTTCCGAAGTGCTAAACGCCAAATAAGGTCTGACCTCAGGCTTCACTGGAATCTGATAATAGCCTTTGCTCAGATCCACCTTCGAAAAATATTTTGCCTTGTTTAGCCTGGCAAATAATTGATTTGTGTCAGGTAATGGATCCACCTGATTCTCTGTGACAGCATTCAGTTTCCTGTAATCTATACACAGACGATGTTCTCCGGAGGGTTTTCTCAGCAAAACCACACTGGAACTATAGGGAGATTCGCTATGAGAAATAATTCCTTCTTTCAATAGGTACTCAATCTCCTCTTTCAAAGCTTTCTCCTTGGCAAACGGAATCGTGTAGGCTCTCATACAGATCGGTGTTGGGTCTACTAGTTTCATGTCATATACTAACAAATTCGTGTTCCCCGGTTTGTGTGTTAACACGTCCGTATGATCAGTCAGAACCTTTTGAACCTGTTCCCTCTGTTTTTTCGTCAAGTGTTTACTGACTTTTACATGTGCCGGTGTCTCACATGTTTTCAAGTGATACTCCTGGGATGTGAGCGGTTCATTCTTCATCCCTGTTGCTATCGACAAGGACATTAAGTGTGTTCCTTCCTGGATTTCCCTGTCCAGATACTTCTTTAGAAGGTTCACATGATATACTTTCTCTTTCCCTTTCTTGTCGATTTTATAATTTGTTCTAGACACCTTCTCTAGAACAGTATATGGACCTTGCCATCCAATTTGTAGTTTGTTATGGCTGCCGGGCAGTAGAAGAAGCACCTTCTCTCCCACAAATAATTCTCTATCCTTAGCTTTCTTATTAAAATAGGCAGCATGTTTTTTCCTGGCTTGTCTGAGATTATCATTTGCAAGTTTCCAGCCAGTTTTAAGACGAGTGGTCAGCTCGTTCACATATTGGTATGATGAGGTAACAGTCTCTTCTGCCTTCTCATCTATCCAGGTCCTCAACAAAGTCTCTAAAGGACCTTTTATTGGCCTCCCAAATAACAGGGTTGCGGGTGCCATCCCGGTTGAATTATGTGGAACTTCCCGATACGCAAACAACGCAGCGGGCAGGTATTGGTCCCACGTATCAGGTTTCTCATGTGCCAGCTTTCTCAGGATAGAAATGAGAGTCCCGTTGAACCTCTCTACCTGGCCGTTCCCATGTAGGTGATACGGACTACAATGAAAGTGCCTGGCTTGGAAGATCCTGAAAACTTCTTCCGTTAGTTTCCCCTTGAACTGTGAGCCGTTATCAGTCAAGATTTGATGCGAGAATCCTAACCTTGTGAATATTGTAAGTAATGCCTCTGCGACATGCTTGGAATCGATTGACGACAGGGCTACCGCCTCTCCCCACATAGAACACGTTTCTACCAGAGTAAGGATGTAACTGTTCCTCCTCTTGGTCCGAGTGAGAGGTCCCACAATATCCACTGCAACTCTCTCAAAAGGTGTTCCCGCAATGGGCATTTCCCCTAGAGTTGTTGGAGCAGTCCAGTGCTTTGGAGCTACCCTTTGACATTCTGGGCAGAATTTTACATATCTCTTTATATCCTTGTTATTCCTGGCCAGAAATAATGACAAGATATAAGCTGTCCTGTTGCGCTGATCCCCATGTGACCACTGAAGGGAATCGCATGTTCTAATTCCAACACTCTCTCCCTATATGAAGTAGGAAGAACCAGCTGGCCGTGACCATTTGTTCCAGTTCCGGTCTTCCTATATAATAATTTATTCTTCATGTAATAGTCCCCTTTGCTTGGAGGTGTGTGGCATTTAGGTAATTTTTTGTAACAAGGCTTGTGTGTCTTGTCCTCAGCCTGTGCCTTCCTCATCTCCTCTGGATGAGTATTTATAGGTTCATCTTCTTCCATTCTGGATTGTGATCGTGTCTGGACGGCTGCCAAGACCACAGGTCTCTTGGGATTCCCCAAAAAGACATAACGACACCCCAATATCAGAGGGTAGATGGGTGCGTCGATCACTGCTGCTCTGATTACTCCTTCCACATAGCGAGTTTTCACCGTTATCCTGGCAATGGGAAGTTTCATAAGTGGTATGTCCGTGATCGCCCCTTGTATCTCCACTGTTTCGGTGGTATACTGATCTGGGTTCACCAAGTGCGCACTCACAACATAATCAAAATCTAAGCCTGTATCATAGAGACACCTAATGGTGACCCCATTGCAGACTACATCCTCACACACTGGGGGTGATAAGGTTCCTGCTGTCCAGTAGGTTTGTCCTTTCCTCCCTTGTTCCCCATCTTCATAGCAGCAAATCCAGAAGTTTTCTTATGACAAAATTTGATGTCATGACCTTCCCTCTTACACCATTTGCAATATAATCTACCTTGATGAAAAGGTTTTCTTTCATCATATTTCCTATCATTGAATTGTGGGTTGTTGTTTCTAAAATCATTGCGTGGCCTATCAAAATTGTGCTTACCTTTGTTCCCCTGATCTTTGTTATCAAATCTATTAGAGTTTTGTGGAGCCTTATAATTGTCAATCTGTTTCTTTTTAGCGCCAGCTACCTCTGCCTGGGCTGCCTGATACCTCTCAGCGACATTAAGTAACTCACCCAGCCTCTCTGCATCTTGTTCCATGAGAAACTTTCTCAAGTCTGGAGCCATGGACTCTCTCAATTGCTCAATAAGGATCATCTCTTTAAGATCTTGGGTTTTCCCCAGAGCAGTCCATTTCTCTAAGTACGTCTCTAAACGTGCAGAGAACTGGTGATAGGTCTCACCCGACAGTAGTTTGGCATTTCTAAACGTTTTCCTGTAAAATTCTCCGTTCTTTTCATACCTTAGCAAAAGAGCCTGCTTTAACATGTCATAATTGTCTTGGTCGTCTTTGCTCATCTTGGCAAACACTTCATAAGATGTTCCCCTAAGACCCTGAGATAACTTTAAACTCCACCTTTCCTTCTCCAACCCATAGGTGGTGGCTAAAACCTCAAATCTAGACAAAAATGACTCAATGTCATCGTCCCTCTCAACAAAATGGTCTAAATGGAACCCCATAGCTGAAGTTGAGGCTCCCTGACTAGCAGTGGCATCGGAGGTAGAAAGGCTGGCATCATTTTCAGGAGCATGGCCTTGAAATTCGAACTCTTTTAGTCGTAGCTCGTGCTCCCTCTGTAATCTCTTCTCCTCCTTTTCAGCTTCCCTTTCTGCAGCCTGTTTTCTTTCCTCGGCCTCTAACTTCTTCTCTTCATACTGGAGCCGTTTTATTTCAGCCTCCCTATCCGCCTCCAATGCCCTAGCCTCTTTGTCAGCCTCAATCTGCAACCTTTTAATTTCTTTCTCAACTTCTAATTTTCTTTCTGCAGCTAGCCTATTCTCTTCTCGTGCAATAAATTTATCCACCTCTGCAGTGACATACTGAACTAACTCTCGTCCATCCATTTTCATCTCTTTTGCAGCCAGCACAGCAGCAGATCTGAACTTTGCTAGGTCTGCCATAATATCAATCTTTACAATGATCTAATATAATTTTCCAAACTCTTAATTAACAGAGTACTAACACTAACCAACTAATTAACCAATTAATTAACTAATTACTGGCTCTTAACAGTCCATCAGCTTTTATTTTCCCTTTTAAATACTTTTATAACTTTTGGGGACACTAGTGCTACAATACCAACGGGCTGATCACCCGTTTGCCAGTCACTTCGATTACGGAAACGACAGCAAATGGATTGATTTGCCGTTGCCCTAAAGACGCCAATAGGCGTGATGGGAAACAATGGCAAAGAAAACCTATCTGCTGTTGCCCTAAGACGCCACTAGGCGTAATGGCCACTGACTGCTTTGACGGTCGGTGGCTAAGGACGGAAGAAGAAGAAGTGCTACAATATTTAAATTACTAAACAACTAACAAGTTCAAATCCCGGAAGAAGAGACCCCAATTTATCGTGGTGGGTTTTGATGTTATGAAATGTTGTTGATATGTTTCCTTATTGTACTGAATGAGGCCAGCTGTGAAGGTCCCTGATTCTAACAAATTTAGGGTTGAGTTATCAGGGTACCTTTCTGCTACCACCTTATGGCCTCAAGCAGACTTATTCTTGACTAGTATGAATGATAGCTACGTCTAATGTCTAGGGATATGCAAGTGTGGTATGATGGTACTTTAACAATAATACACAGCTATACAAACAAGTAATAAAGGCTATGATTAAAGGAAATAACACCTGGGATAAATTTGTACAATTAATAATTTTCTGTATGATTTATTTGGTCCTGAACCTAGTATTCTTCTGGTCAGGACTTTTAAAAATGAAAAGAATTCAAGATATATACAAAATGTAAATTTTAGACCCACAGGGACAAGTGTCCAAACAAATACTGTTAAATTATACTAATAGTGTTACTAAAATCTGTCTATTACTGGTTTCTAACACTGGATGCAATGGCAAACTACTGAATGAAAAAATTGCCTACAAAAATCACAAACAGCCAATAAAAGCTGGAGTTGATTGCCACGTCCTGTAAAGGATAAGCAAGTAACTTTAACACTGGATGGCTGTTTGGGATTCTTTAATCACTCCCAGTCTCTTTACAATACAATGTCACTGTTAATTTCTCTAGGAAAATATTTTATTTCTTGGATACAGGGGTATGCTGCTCTTACAGCTGATGTACTGTTAGGGTACCAGATATTTCACTTATCTGCCCCATTGGAACTGTCTGAATTCTTTCTGCCAAATGACCACTGCTCCAAAAGTAATAGGGGGGATACTGGCGACCCCTATCACTACTGGACTCCAAAACTTCTCAACGGCTTTCCCATAGAGCTCTGGCACCGGACTAGTGCCAGATAAAACCCTGTAATAATGAAACAATGTCTCCTGGTTGATATCTTACTTAGACTGTGTTTTATATACAAAAGAGCATACATAAGAAATAAAAAGCTGGGTCATATCTAATGGACCAATCCAGCACATTCATTCCACAGTGTACCAGTGTTGTTCACATGTCTCTCCTACAAAGGCGGCACTGCATCTGCAATAATATTATTAATCTTTCTTTTCTACCATACAATGAGATAGGTGAGCTGTGTCCCTCTGGTCACCTAAGAAAACATTTTATTTCACAAAACATGTGCATTTACAAAACTGGCAATGTGTTTTATCTTAATTCTCCTTCAGGCCCTGCACAAATCAGCTTGGGACCTGATTACTTACAGTCGTGATGGCAGCATCTCTCACTCACATTTTTAAACAAATTATATATGAATAATGTCGATCTTACCAGAAATTCAATGAAAAAAACACAGGTACGTTGAATAGCAGATTCCAGATATACTGCTGGCTGAACTGTGATGCCTATTACTTTCATATATATTTGCTTTAATAAGGCTAATCACTTTTTTCCAGAAATACACAACGTCCTGCTCTCGGGACTATCTTCTACAAATGGCGTCAAGCCTTTGAATGTACTCAATATTATGAAAAATTTTGACCAATAGGATCTACTACTAAGATTTCCCATTCAAATTTTTAAATCTAAGGTCCAATTTCGGTCCAATGTTTGTTTACTTCTGTCGGTCTGTCCGTCCGAACTTGGCATTCACCAAAAATACACTTGATTTTGGACTAACACTTACAAAAAATATTCAGTTTGAGCCATCCCATAATTTTTTCCCCTCCTTGTCTGCCCCTTTCTACATGTACCCTTTCTTGCCTTTTTCAAGGACGCGTCAAAAAATGTCACCGTTAGTGCAAGTCCAAACGAGCATGTGTTGGTCTGTCTGTACGAACAAATACAGTCTTTTGTCCATAACCTTATTTCTATCTGTCGGATTTTTGATTCGAAAGCATATTACCCATCATGACAAGACCCGCTCTTAGACTAGCTAACTTTTATGATCTTAAACCTATTAATAAAGAATTTAATATATTTTCCATTTTGGTGTTCGTTGTTTTTCTAAGTTTCAACTACTTGAATGTTATAAAAATCGCCTCAGATCTTCCTTTTTCCCGATAGGAAGTAATTATGCGTGTGTGTATATATATATTTTTCCACAGTGTCTGTGGTTAGAAATGTATTGGACTAGCGGGGTATTTTTAAATTTTCAAACTTGCGACATCGTTTTCTACACAGGCTAACGGCATTGTCTCGCACTGTTGGCCTGAGTAGCTAATTCAAACCTCTAACACTTGACAAGCCGGCAGCAGGTGTCCGCTCTCTCAATCTTATGCGTTCATGTGTTTTATTCTTTCTATCTTTCCTGGAACCACTATTCAAGTAGATTTTTTCAAATTTTTATCATTAACCCTTGACGGGCGCGTTATAAATGCTAATACTACCAACGCGGCGATAAGATTTCTCACTATGTTCTGTCCTGCTTAAATCAATGCGTTTTCTGGCGCGGGGAAGAAGACGCGTTACAACTTTACTAATTATAACTTTATTACATATAATTTATGATTTTATCGCTGTATCACTGTACTTTATCACACCCAGAGAAGGGAACCGGGTAGGTAAATCCAGAGTGATAGTGGTGAAACCAGCTACAGTTTCCAGTCCAGAATCCAGTGGGTTCTTTTTTTATACCTTAGTCGTCAATCTCAGAATTTGTGGAGAGCAACAGGGTTAAAATCCTCTCTACAGGTGGTAGACCAGAAAGACAGAACTGAGACATAGTTTTGTATAGATCATAGCAGAGAACAGCTGCTGAAGTTTAGAGGCGCAGTTAGCGGTGTTGCAGTGTTCAGGAGGTTTCAGGATAGGCTGTGTAGAAACGAAGTCTGTGCAGAGATTGTGTAGACAATTCGTAGTAGTTCCAGCTGGCTGTGTAATTAGAAGTAACATTAGAAATTAGAATAGCTAGTTTGGAGTGGAGGCTCAAAATCCGAGACCCCACCAAGTTCAGTGTGGTTTGTGTGTAATCTTAACTTCTTTTCCCATACAGGTTCTAATTATGGGTGAAGGGTTGGGGTGTCGATAAATCATTTTACTTTGCTTTATTGTTTTTCCAGGTGTGCTTACATTGCACTTTATTTCTTTTGACATGTATTTTGATGTTCTTTTTTGTGTATAAATAAACTTATTTAATTGTAGTCTGGATCAGTCACTTTATTTACGTACAGTAGCTATCTGTTGTCTGTATCGTGGTGTATGTGATTTTAAGTAACCTTATCCCCTTAGGGTAGTTAGAGGTGGTTGAAGCTATAGCTATCTAAGACGTCCGGAGTGGCGAGGGAGAGTCAATTCCGGTTCTCACCCCTCGGAGCCAATAGTTTCAACTGTCACATTAGCACTCATTTTCATCTAAATCTATCTTTTCAGTCTTTCTTCTCACTAGTGTCTTGTCACTATATGTAGACAGCCTCTAGTCTTAAATCCACTTCGTGACAGTTGTAGATAGCCCTAAGCCTACCACGGACTTTGCCTTCTAGAGAGAAGGAGGCACGAGACATTGGAGAAATTGAAGAAAACTGGGTACGCGCTTGTACCGGCGCCCAGTTACGTCGGCAACACTGAAAGGAAGGAGAAGTTCTCTTGCAGTGAGGACACATACCTCAGCGGGAACTGGTCTCTAAATAAGGAGCTCTTAGCTCGTTAAGGCCCACACCAAACAGGCTACGTTGTCTGGTGTTTACAATACTGCCATAATAATGCAATAGGCATAAACCCGATGCGGGTTAACTCGGCGGTTTGCAGAATTGAGTGTCATCAGCAGTGATAACATCTACAGCCTTAGGCAACAACATATGCTGTATTTAACAAGGTCCTCTTCATCAGTATTCGGCAAAGGAGAGAAGGAAAACATACATTTCTAAATGCTAACGAGAGGAGGTGCGTGACGGAGAAGCAACTCATCAGAGCCTCAGACAAAAACGGTAGCGTCAGAGAGGCACTGAACCGAGACAGAGGAGAGAGAGAAGTCAACGAGGAACAGTAGGGTCAGATAGAAATACTTAGAGAACAGCCTCTGAGTTAGCGCTGAAAAGTCAACTAGTGTAGCAGTTCTGGTGGTGTATTTGTTAGTTGTGCAGGACCGCCCAGAGCGCCTTTAAGACAGAGGAGTCATTTAGT
This sequence comes from Oreohelix idahoensis, assembly GCA_024509875.1. NCBI lineage: Eukaryota > Metazoa > Mollusca > Gastropoda > Stylommatophora > Oreohelicidae > Oreohelix > Oreohelix idahoensis. Next base: position 777,088 of record JAMPIV010008705.1, read on the forward strand.
TATACATCTTCAGCGGGACAGTGTGTTAGTTAGTAACAATAGTGTAGTCATGAGTGGTGGCTCTTAATTGGAGACCCCCACCAAGTATATTTCTTTATCCTAAATTGTTTTCATGCAGGTGTGAAAGAGAGTGTGGAATTTTTTATATTGTGTCTTTCGCTTAAATTGTTCTTTTTTCAGGTGGTGCGAACTCGCACTTTATTTTGTTTTGCTGTGGTATTGATTTGTTGTTTAATAAACTATAAAAATTTACACTGGATCAGTTTATCCTTAACTATACTGTACTTATATGCTTCGTCTGTATAGTGGTGTCTGTGGAATTTAGTGAAACCTTATCTCCTTTCTGGTAGTCAGAGGTGGTGAGACAGTAGCTAGAAAATAAGTCACAAGTGGCGAGGGAGAGTCAATCTAGGTTCTCACCCTTGAAGTTATAAGTCTCATCCTTCCACATTCACTTGAATTCTCAACTAAATCTATCTTCTCAGACTTTCTCATAACTAGTGTCTTGTCTCTGTACACAGTGAGACAGACTCTAAAACTAAAGCCACTTCGTGACAATCGCACAGGACACACAAGTTTGGAGTGAATTTTTGAAGTCCTATGATCAATGGGGAGCAGAAGGTAATGAATGAACATAAGCCCTATAAGTAGCAAGAACATGGAATAATAAAATAAATAATAGCACACATGTAAATGCAGAAAAGATAGACTGACAAGACAAACACTGGACATGTCTCCAACAGTGGTACAGAGAGGTACATAAGGATGAACACTTGAGTCAGAACTCAAAAATAAAAGAAAGAAAGAAAGAGAACCAGGAGGGAGAGAAAGAAAGACGGAGAGAAAGAAAGATGGAGAGAGGGAGAGAAAGAAAGACGGAGAGAAAGAAAGATGGAAAGAGGGAGAGAAAGAAAGACAGACAGAGAAAGAAAGACCAGAACCAGATATGAAGATATCATCATTTATTTTCACTCCCTATGGAGCATGGGAGCCAGCACTATAGCAGGTCCCTCTTGTAGGAACCCTGCACCAAGCAGTCACATGATCTGGCGGAGATGGTTTCTGTGGCCAATTGTCTTACATGTCGAGGTTGCCCAACCTCATATTAACAACCTCACGTGACATGTCTGATGAAGCAGGTAGTCCTGTTCTTTCTTAGTCTCCACAGACACCCCTGCGACCAACACAGGGCACATATATTTATATAAACCAAGTTTTCTCAACCTTTATTTGCTCATGCCACTTCTCCTCCTGAGCCTCATTTACCTCTGCCCCCCCCCCCACCCCCTCGCCCATAGTGGATGTTAGATAGAAAAAGGTACTTTATCATCTTACAGTGGCTACCTAGAAATATGGCATGACACTCCCCCCCCCCCTCCCCAAAGAAAAAAAAATTGCTTTTATCCTACTGCCTTTCTATCGGAATGCTGCAGTTCTGTATAATATAACTATATCAGTTGTAGTTATATACAAAACAGATCTTGTAGTTATATACAAAACAGATCTTGTAGTTATATACAAAACAATAATTATTTTTTTTAATTGCTGACAATTGAAGTCAATGAGAATAATTGCTCCAAACCTTTTTTTTTTCTTGTCACCTTATGCAGCAATCAGGGCAGCTGACTACTTGAAGAAATCCTTCACCAAAGCATTCATGTGGTTTCTGTAGCAATTTCTTTTATATGATGAGGTTGCCATCTCCCAGCACAGTCTCAAATTAGTCGCCGTGCACGACATGCCTGAGGGAGGTGGCAGTTCTGTTCTATTTATTCTCTGAGACTTTCAGGAAGTGTCGGGGGCACGGAGCTAACTATTCCCACCAGCAAAAGGGTAGAAATTACTGCTGGCTTTCTATCGGAATGGTGCAGTTCTGTATAATATAACTATTTCATTTGTAGTTATATCAATCAATATCAATACCCTTTAGCTCCCTGGGGAGCATAGGCCTTCAACAAACACATGCCAAGTCTTCCTGTTCCATGCCATCTGCTCAAGTTATTTCCATGTTCTCCTCATCATTTTCACCTCTGTATCCAGCTCTCTTCTCCGTGTGTTTTTGGTCTACCTCTGCCTCTCTTTCCCTGTGGATTCCACAACAAGGACTGCCTTGTAATGCTATCAACAGGTTTCCTCAATGTGTGTCCTATCCATCGCCAGTGTCTTCTTCTCAACTCTTGTTCCACTGACACTTGTCTGGTTCTTGTCATCAATTCCACATTTGTGACTTTGTCATACCATTTCAGTCCTTCTATTCTACGCAAGCACCCGTTTATAAAAGTCTGTAGCTTTTTAGTTGTTGTTTTTGTTGCTCTCCATGTCTCAGAGCCATACAATAGGACTGACTTGACATTTGAGTTGAAGATTCTTATTTTCGTGTTGGACTTGATTTCTCTTGTTCTCCATATGTTTCCCAATGCAATGAAAGCGCCTCTTGCTTTTTGTATTCTTATTTTGGTATCATTGTCTGTCCCTCCAACTTTGTCTAAATTACTACAAAGATATATGTACAATTCTACATCCTTTAGTTGTGTTTCTTTAAGTTCAATCTTGTTATCATTTCTTGCATTTATTCTCATAATCTGTCTTTTCTCTGTGTATTTTCAGGCCCACTTGTTGTGACCTCTCATCGAGAATTTTCATTTTCTCTTGCATCTGATTATGGTTATGGGACAGAAGAGCCAAAAAAGAAAGTAAATATAAACATCATCCAATGTTATGCACCAATAAATGATAAAGAAGAATCTAAGAAAGAAGACTTTTACACCAGACTACAAAATGTCTTGGACAAAAAGAAAAGAAAGGACATCACAATTTTGATGGGGGACCTAAACGCGAAAATAGGTCCAGACAACACCGGCTTTGAAGAAATCTTGGGAAAGCATGGAACGAGAATGGGGAACTATTAGCTAACTTCTGTGCTTCAAATCAACTAGCTATAGGAGGAAGCATAATTTCACATAAAAGAATACATAAAGCAACATGGATATCACCAGACCACAGAACTGAGAATCAGATTGATCACATATGCATAAGTAAGAAGTTTAGGTCATCATTGCATGATGTAAAAGTATGTAGAGGAGCAGATGTGGTATCAGACCACCATCTTCTGTTGACTAAAACAAAATTAAAACTCAAGAAATTTTACAACAGTATATAGCTATAGACAACAGTATAATGTGGGATATCTAAGAAATCAGGAAATAAGAGAAACATTTTCTATCACAGTATCCAACAAATACCAAGTACTCCAACAGCTGGAAGATGAAGCAGATATGGAAGACCACTGGCAACAAGTAAAAAATATATGGAACGAGACATGTGAAGAAGAACTGAGAAAAAGAGAACATCAGCACAAAGCATGGATAACAACAGAAACCATTAGCAAGATAGAAGATAGGAAAAACAAGAAAGCAGATTTAAACAGAAGCAAAACCAGAAGCTCCAAAGCCAAGGCTCTTGAAGTGTACATGGAAGCAAACAAAGAAGTAAGAAGAAACATCAAAAGAGACAAGAGGAAGTATATTGAAGAGTTGGCAAGGGAAGCAGAGGAAGCTGCAGCCAAAGGAAATATGAGGGACCTGTACAACAACACAAAGAAGCTAACAGGGAGATATAAGCAAGCAAATGGCCCCATAAAAGATAAGAATGGAAAATTGCTTAGTAATATACAAGAATAAATGAAGAGATGGACAGAACATTTTGAGGAACTTCTCAATAGACCAGCTCCAACTAATCCCCCAGACATCCAGCCAACAGAAGAGGAGCTACAAATCAGCTGTGAACGACCAAGTAGAGAAGAAATAAAGAAAGCCATTGTCACCGTTGGGTTTGCCCAAAGCATTATTTGTGCTTCAAGCAAGGTTTATATGAACGGTGATTTGGTTTTAGTCAAGTAAAAGAGTGTAGAAAAATGGTTTAGGAAATATGAATGGATTTGGATACAGACTATTTGTCTTAGTTGAAGGGAGATAAAATGAGTGAAGGGATGCTTTGAGAAAAGGGAGGAAACTCCGCATATTACGGTTGGTGGATAAAGGTCTTGAATTAGGGTTAAGCAGATTTAGTGGGTTCTCAATTGTGGTTGAGAAAATTAGCATGTAACGAAGTTGTAGTAAGCTTTAAAGAAGAGAATATAGAGTTCAGTTAAAACGTCAAAGGGAGATAACGTAGAATTAAGTCCCTTGCAGGTGTTAGTGAGTTGAGGGAAAAAAATACACACGGGAATAGAGTGAGAGAAGTCTAAAAATAACAGACGATAGTTCACTGAATTCGCTTACGTTGTAAAAGCGTGAGCATATTTTTTCCAGTGAGTGGAAATAGGGCCGACCAATCGTTTTAGCTGGTAAACAGGGACACATCAGCTGAGCATTGACTAGAAGTCAAGGGGAGAACAGTTTAAGGCTCGCAAGTGTGCGGTCGTGTATTTCTGAAGATGAAGAAACAAGAATGTTGTGCGGTTGCCACAAGTTTGATAAGATCTGTAGAAGTTATCACAGATAGATTAGAAGTGACAAAGTAAACTCATAAGGTACATAGATAAGTTAGGAGATGCTAGTCCTAGGAAATTCGGAAGATGTGATAAAGATTAGTCAGAACAGTATGAGTAAACTAAGAAGTTTCATAGACAGAGAAAAATGCTACTTAAGAGAATTTGTTTTATAATGTCACTAGTGAGTGTATTCACAGGAGAGATTCAGGGAATCACCTGTAAGTATTGACCTTTTATGAATTATTATGCACTTTGATGAACATTTTTCCTGACTCGCAGCAGAGAAATCACAAGACGATATGTTAGAAAAATGAGTAAATTAAATGGTACTGGGCGAGAAGTTTTAAAGAAGAGAAGCAATGGAATGCCCAGGATGTACCAGAGGAATAGAAATACAAAGTACTTTGCATAAAGTTGATCAGGAGTTTGAGGCAGATTGGGCAAAATGAAATAGAGCTTGAGGAAGCTAATTAAGTACTTTAAGATGAGTACTTTGCATAAAGTTGATCAGGAGTTTTGAGACAGATTGGGCAAAATGAAATAGAGCTTGAGGAAGCTAAATAAGTACTTTGAGATGAGATAAGCACAAAGGGGATTAAATGCCTACATACTTTTGAGATACAGAATGTATACTTGAGGTAACTATGATATGACTGCAGGTGTGCTCTATATGAAGAATTACCTGCATCATTGAAATATATTTATATTACATGTAAATAAATAGAATTTTGTAAGAGAACAAACAAATGCTTGAGTTGATCCATGAAGGATTGTTGTTGAATACCTGATCATCAATCACTATAATAACTCCACTATACGATTCAGTCACTGATTAACAACAAAGAAGGGTACGAACGAGCCAAGGGTTGAAAATAAGAAGGAAAGTAGTTCATCCAAGAATTGTCAACTCTGGCGGAAAGGGCCAGTAGAAAACACTACTAACTTAAAACTTGGAAGATATACAAGGAAACTGGTGTGAGTCACAACTAGGCCTGCCACCTGGTAAAGATTAAGACGAGGTAGCGCTGTTACACCATCAAGCTTCTGAAAGATGGAAAAGCAGCTGGTCCAGATTACATTCCAGCAGAGGCCATCAAAACAGATATTGATACCTCTACAGAGATATTATACAAACTACTTGGCAAAGTCTGGGAGAGAGAGGAAATACAAGCAGAATGGAAGGGAGGTTATCTGGTCAAGTTGCCTAAGATGGGAAATTTACAAGCGTGCACAAATTATAGAGGAATAATGTTACTATCTGTCGTACATTTTTAGATAGGCAGAGAGAGATATTTGGTCCCATCTGAGTAGAGCAGAAGGTGGGGGGTATATGAGAAAGAAAGGTGTTACAATAGATTCCACGAGTGAATAGATTAAGGTGAAGATCTGTCTCTGGAATGAGTGGTTTCTCTAGTCCAGCCTATCTATACGACTATCTTTAGAATAAGACGATCTGTCACCTCCCTATAAGTATAATTATAAGTTTACTACTCACACACACACAATTATGTGACAACAAGACACACAAACGTGGAAAAACTATGGTAAATGGATATGGGTCTGACCAACACACAAGTTACGTTCTTGTTTAGTTTATTATCACTTAAACTTTACAACATCAAACATATAGAAATTAATATAATCATGTTTACAGACATAGGAAAATAACTCAATAAGTGCCCTCCCCCCTTGTTGAGAAAAAAGATCATAAAAGAAGTTAATAACCCAAAAGGTCAAAGATTAACACTAGGTTATAGAATAGGCAGTAAAGAAAAGAACAAAGTTTCTTCTTAAGCTATCCAGTAAAATAACAGTATTTGCAAAGAAAATAAAGGATGGTAGAGTTTCCGTAACTAGAAAATATTCACTCTCACTCTGTCATTCGTGGCCACATCAATCACGCCTTACCTAAACTTGGTGTAACTCTTGAACGTAAACATCCATGCATATGTATCATGATCCAGTAGTTTTATCCGCCGAAGTGGGCCCCAGTCCCTTACTTACTTAGTCGTTCCCCTTCTACCGTGAGGTGTAGAGGTTTGGAAGAGAGAGCACCAGACTATCCTATTGGCTGTCTTCCTCCTGGCCTGGTTCCATTCTAGTCCTCGGTCCTTCAAAGATTGTCTAATGTTGTCCTCCCAGCGGACTCTGGGTCGTCCTGGGGGTCTGGATCCCTGGCTCTTTGTTTCCCATGCTTGTCGTGGTAGCCGATCTTCTCCCATTCTGCAGACATGGCCAAACCATCTTAGTTGGGACTGTTCTACTTGGGTCTGAAGGGGGTGGGATTTTAGGCCTTGACGTATCGTCTGGTTGCGGACCATGTCTTTTCTTGTTACTTCAACCACCTTCCTCAGATACCTCATTTCTGAGGTTTGGATCTGGCTTTTATGGGTTGTAGTCATTGCCCATGACTCGCATCCATGTGTCAAGACTGGGACATAGGTGGAGCGGTGTCATAGATTTTTGATAGGGGAATTAAGACTTGGGTTGGTCCCTTCTGAATAGATTAGAATGAGTGATAGCCACAGTGAGAGATGATAGTAGAAATAGATTTCCACGAGTGAGATGGTAGAAATCAATAGAGGCTGTCTCTGAAATCGAGAATCTTTTCTCTCTTTTAGCCTATCTTCTACAACAGATCTAGAGGAGTCAGACAGTCTATTGACAACATATATTAATATATATATGAACGTACCACTCACGTGCACGCACACAAGTGACGACAGTTAGACGCACAGACGTGGGAAAAACTATAACAGTGATTATACAGATAATTTGGAACGAGCTGACCAACGCGCTGATTAAGTTCAAGAGAAATTTTAATTATCATCTAAAATTTCATCACAACACACAAAAATTACATCAAGAAACATACACATAGTCATAAAATCAATGAATTTCTACCAGAATGATAGACCCACAGTATGATCTTATCCCTCAAGGTATGCCCACAGTCCTGTTAGAAGAAAGTGATAGCCCCAAGGAATCAAGGATACATTAGCGGTAATCTAATGATTTTCCACTTTTAAAGGTATGAACAGACTTAGATATTAGTATGATCTATCCTAAGGAAAAGTATCTTGTTTGCAACCAAACTTGCATAAAGAAATTACAAAGTGGGTGAAATTTGGTATACCGAAACAAAAAAAAGAGTCACTCATTCCTGCTTTCTCTCAGTTCATTCATCAGGGCCCTGTTGTGCATTTCTCACTTTCTTACCCTATAGCTTGCTGTTGTTCGCCGTCTGGCGCACGTTATGACACAATCTGTTTTATCGTTTGATGAAGCGGATACCCAGCTCTGCAGATCTTGGTTTCATCCAATTTGTCCGGGGAGCGTCCTCTTCTGGCGATGATTTTTGTTCAGATTTTAAGTTAGTGTCACTTTATCAGTTCAGGTAAGAATTAGTTTTCAAGCGGGCTCACAGGATCAGAATCACGAGGTTTCCACTACTTAGGAACAATGTCAGGTTTGTAACTTCGATCAAAAGGTAAAATTCTTGGTCACTCCACAATGAGTAAAAATTGTCGGAAAAGTTAATGTTTGTAATCTATTACTTGCCACACGGGCTAAATGTACTTGAGATTTTTCTCTGAAAGAATTAAATCAGGCTCGATGGGCCCGTTACTTCTTTAAAATCTTTAAAGTTCTTGTAAAGGTTATACACCAAGTCCTTTAAGGAAAGAATGTTTTTAGATCTTCACAGATATCTCTGTACTTAACGCTGGCAAAGTTTGGGTTAACCCCAGTTTTCTTCACTAAATAGAGGAAAAAACACATATAAAATAATTATACATACTATGTACTTGTTATAACTTACATTTTAAACTGCAAGCGTAGCGCTTGACTTATCGTTTAAATTCCCGTGAAGTAGTTATATTTAAAAAATCAATCATCATGAATTAGAAATACATATAAATATATTTCGTCAATACTCATGAGGCATCAGTGCATTTACTAGTTAGTTTAAAATATTCTCGACTGAGTATTTAGCAGTTAAATTTAATTCCTTATAGCTACCTGGTTTTAAGCTAGAAATTATAATTTATTCTGCTTTCCACTGAAACACGTCAGCTAGAGAATATAACAGACTTATAAATTAAGCACTCTGCACAAAAATCTAACTAGTGAAATATGAAATAAGCGATTTAACACTTTAAACACTTCACAAAATACTAGATATCTAATATATAATATTTACCTCCGCACAGAACTACAGATTAATACCACGAACTAGAATCATTCAATATAATAGTAGTCTAGAACTCGGCAATATGTTGCCCAGAAACTAAAGACTTGTCAATACACAAGATATTTCTTTTAGCCTGGCGATCTGTCTACTGCAGATTTAGGAGTACGAATGAAATCTAGTTTCAAACTCTGGTTAATATCTATCAAACAGACAAAGAGGTCCCACGTTATTTCGAAAACACGAAACAGTGCCGATCTCTCCCCTTCTCTTACTTACTTAGTCGTTCCCCTTCTACCGTGAGGTGTAGAGGTTTGGAAGAGAGAGCGCCAGACCATTCTATCAGCTGTCCCCTTCTCATTAACACTTTCCATAACCAGAAGACCTGCCATAAACTGCCATTTCGCGTCTTAACACCTCACTGCTAACGAAACTGGCCCAGAGTGCCATGACAGAGGAAAATACCAGACAAATGTCTCATTCTGCACCGTGCAGATGTCGGTTATCACACCTCACACTGAAGAAACGTTCGTGTCAGGTGAAAATGCTAGCCAAAAGTCTGCTCCTATGTCTGAGATAGATGAATATTCAGTTTCTCGTCTGACTGACATCTACGTAATAGAATGCGTATCAGTATGAGAAAGAAAAACGGTAAAGTGAGAATGGGAAAGAAAATATTTTTCGCAAACGAACAAATGCGAAAAAACATGAAAAGGATGAAAGAGCGCTAATAAAGTAGAGGACACGAGTAGAAAAGAAAGAATATAGAAAATTTATTGATCATAAATCTCTCTGTGACAAGCAGTATACAGCCATCTTCGTTTTCTTACCAACCTCTCTCTTGCTGAGGAATCCTCGATTTATGGCCTGAAAAAGTCTCCCAGCTGCTGCTTTTCGAGTGGCCAACTCTTCTTTGATGCCTCCTTTTCGGTCTATAATAGCTCCGAGATATTTAAAGTGGTCGACCTGCTCCAGGACCTGTTCTCCCTGCTTCATCTGGTGTCTTCTTTCTTCTCGTGATATCACCATGGATTTTGTTTTAGAGCTACTTATGATCATCCCTCTCTTCTCCAGCTCTTCCTTCCAGACTTGCAGGTTGGATTGGAGATGTGCCTCTGATTTAGCAATCAGGGCAACATCATCAGCAAATGCCAGCTCTGAAATACATACCTGTCTCATCTTCCAGCACCCCACTGAATACTTTCTTGTTCTCTCCTTACATGACTTGATAACATCGTCCATGAGGAGTATGAAAAGATAAGGTGACTGGATATCACCTTGTCTTACACCAGTGGTGGTCCTGAACTCTTCTGACTTATGGTTTGCTGTCCTCACATAATTTCTGCACGACTTGTAGAAGCTCTGTATAGCATGAATCAGAGGTGCTGGAATGTTCTTCCTTGCCAAACAGTCCCAAAGTTTGCTCCAGGGGACCCTGTCAAATGCCTTTTCCAGATCTATGAAACAAAGATGGATCTTACTCTTATACTCAAGGGCTTTTCACTCAGCTGTCTGAGTGTTAAGATTAGGTCTTGAGTACTTCGGTTTGCTCGGAATCCGCACTGGATCTCATCCAATTGTGGATCAGCTAGGCGTCGGAGTCTCTGCTCTAGGATTCTAGAGTAGATTTTACCAGGGACAATGAGAAGGGATATGCCTCTATGGTTTCCACACTGTCGATTGTCACCCTTGGGCCCCAGTCCCTCCACTAATAATTAATTTTTATAATGGGGGACGCCTAATTTGGTGGTTGATTCTTGGATATGCAATGTCACATCAAATAGTTCATGTAGCAAAAAATAAACCGCGATCGTGTTCACAGTAGACAGTACTTCCAATAGCTAAAGAAAAAAACATCTAGTTGCTAAACTGTTAATTAAGATGATGATGATAAATCCTATCGGCTTGCTCTGGGGTGAGTGCCGATTATGAAACAGCGTATTTTCCTGGATAAAATCCATTTGGACAAATGACTGTCAGAAGTCGGGGAAAAATGTTATGTATATTGCCACAGTGGGCTGATAAAATTGAATAAACAATCTGGGTATTTTGTAAGTCCAGTTAACTCAAATTTACAGTTAAAATGTTAGTTTGTCACCTTGGCAATTCCTGTTCACACCTGTACTGAGGACGAACGCCAAGGAAAAAATTACAACTATTACTCCTTCAGTAACTGAGGAAAGGACGACAATAGATAATCGCTGACCGCTGGTTTTGATCAAGCACAATATTAGGAAGAAAAAAATTTTTAACCAAAATCCTATACTATCACGCGTAAGGGTATGATCTCTTATCCTCTCCGTCACTTAATTAAATTAAAGGCACACGGTGTCTTAGCCTATCTTATCGCGCTTCGCTTAGCGAGTACAGGTTGGGTTTTAGGCATGGCGCCTCCCCCCCCCCCCCCCCCGGCCCGGTAAAACACTCAGCGCACAATGTCAGTTATAATTTAATTATAACTACACGCCCTTAACAAATATCGCCTGTCATTACTAGCTATTTGATTGTCAGCGTCTATTGTTTTGACACATGATATTAAACACTAGCCATTTAGAAAATTACACACAATGAAATATAATGCGAATTCTACTCTGTCACTTTATCCGTCACTCATAGCATTATACCTAGTCAGCTAAACCGTATCTTCTGGTGTAAAAAATGGTTGATGGATTTTTACATTAAACTGAACTGGTAAGAAAATATCTACGTGTTTGCTATTTCACTAGTCTTAACGCTAGGGAATCACAGTGAATTAGAAATGGTAAAACTTTAACACATTTTAACACTTAAGCACAATTTATTATTATTACCAGAAATCAGAATAAATCCCCACGAAGGCTATTAACGCACTATTTCACATAGGTTCTAGCGTATGCGTTCAGATTATCCAAAATTTTCTGAGAGACCTGATAACTGACTTGGAGAGAACGCCATATATATACAGATTTTGTGCAATATCTCTAAAAGATGTGACAATTCACACCTTCGGCATAGCAGGGAAAATCAAGGAGCTTCGTTTCCGAGATAAAGGATTTTACTGTTCGCTCTACTCGCGATGCCGAACTATATCAAAAAATTTCCGTCCGTTTCCACAAATCAAAGCTTTACGTCCCCTGAAATGCACGGACCTCAAAGGTGGTCAGGAAGTATTATTATCGCCCTTGTATTTCTTCCAGGATCTTGTCTTTTCCCCACGTGCGTCTGTCTAATGACCAATGATTGACCGATCAGCTCGCGTGAGAACTCAGGTAAACAAACCAGGTTCGCTCCCCTTGTTAAGACTGCCAGGTGTGAAAGTTGGTAAACACTCATCAGCGCATGTAAAACAGGAAAAATAGGCGTGGCTTCAAAATATGAGTCAGACAGACAGCGAAATTCGTGGTTTTTGCGTAGCAAAATTATAACCACTAAATGGGGAAGAAAAGGTGGTCGTATTACTGTAGGATTACTGAGGCTATATTTACATTATTCGTCACACTATCAGTGCCAGGAAAAGTATTAAACAGAATCAACCTTGAGAGATTAAAAGAGTCCATAGACAAGCAACTGAGAGATGAACAAGCAGGTTTTCGACAAAACAGATCTTGTAGTTATATACATAACAATAATTATTTTTTTAATTGCTGACAATTGAAGTCAATGAGAATAATTGCTCCAAACCTTTTTTTTTCTTTTCACCTTATGCAGCAATCAGGACAGCTGACTACTTGAAGAAATCCTTCACCAAAGCATTCATGTGGTTTCTGTAGCAATTTCTTTTATATGATGAGGTTGCCATCTCCCAGAACAATCTCAAATTAGTCGCCTTGCACGACATGCCTAAGGAAGTAGTAGTTCTGTCCTATTTATTCTCTGAGACTTTTAGGAACTGCATGGGGCATGGAGGTAACTATTCCCACCAGCGAAAGGGTAGAAAAGTAACAAGAAAAAAATCTAATAACAGTGGAACAAGAGACATTTTTTTTTAAATGTCGAGGTCACACAATGAGTAAACAACTGGTTTGCGTAAGAAGGTAGTCCTTAGCCTGAACTCACAGGGTAGAAGAAAATGCGTTAACACATGAACAGAAGAATGGGGGAAACTAAAAAAGTGCATTTCAGCTGACGTGAAAAGAGCTGGAGTGGACTGCCCATGACAGGAAGACTTATAGAGAACTGGCTGTATAAACTGCTTGATAGGGAAACTGAAAGGCATGAGCTCTTGAACAACCTTGTGTAATGTAGTATGCAATGTCCGACTGACAGAGTGTTGAAAGCGCTGGTATCTCACGGTAAAGGTACCAGGTTCGAAACACGTTGGTGCCACGCTCCAGTCTACCCAGCTGTAAATGCTAAAGGTACCAGGTTCGAAACACGTTGGTGCCACGCTCCAGTCTACCCAGCTGTAAATGGCTAACTGACTCTGCTCATAAGTTAGGGAAAGAACAGGCAGCGAGGAATGTAACTGGTCACCCCACTTCTTGATGCTGGACTTTGTACAGTGAAGGCTGTAACACTTCACTCCCCTACAGCAGTAACTGCTATGAGAATATCTTTACCTTTAACTTTTAATGTCAGCATGATCTGAAGCAATTAGAAATGTTAGAAACAAGGCACATCTGTCAGGGGAAAATGACGCAGTTCATACTAGACAGATTATGTCAAGTGCTGTATGCTGGCCATAATGAATCTAAAACTTCTTCCGTTTACTGCCTTTATGGTATATTGGCAGACTTGCTTTTATCTCTTGATTTTTCCTTCCCTCGCCTATTTCTGTCACTGTCTGCCCCATTTACATTCAACCTTTCTCTCTGTTTAATAAAAAAATTTATCTAAAAAAAAGTATTCACAATTTTAAAGTCTGTTTTTGATTTACAGTTATTTCTTGCTTTCTAGTTTTTTTCCTTGGATCTTTCCTTGAAATATACATTACTTAGCTATACATTACAGCCAAGAAATTGTGCCAGCAAAGTGAGAGGAAAAAAACTCAATATAATAAAGAAAAGTTTTCACATTTATTACAAAGAAATACTTCGCACATCTATATAACATGTGGATGTCCCACGCTATCACTTCAGCAAAGACTGAGTCTCACAATGATCAACAAAATGTAAGTGACATAACCCAATAACTTAGGTTATGTAAGAGCAAAGTCTCACACTAACATAAAATGTAAATATCATGTCACAATTTACATTAGTATTCATTTAATGAAGTGTCAAACAACAACATGACCTTCACAATAATTCCTAATCAGACCTGAAGGTCTTTTATATTTGGAGATGCGCCCTAATATAACCAACTAGGTTGAATGGGACGTGCCTCACAAAACTTTATTTTTTTTTTTAAAGTGTTTCACTGTGACAACCAAATGTGAATGTCACATTACAATATCAAAGTTCATACAGCTGCTCATTTCACACACTTACCATAAAAAAAAAACAAATGAATGTCACATCACGTTAGCAGAACTCATACTGTTACTGAGGCATAGAATAGTTGTTTTACACTAATAACAAAATATGAATATTACCCAAAGTCCCAATTTATACGTCACCGGGGCACAAAAAATGGTTTCCATTGTTTGACATAATGAGGTTGCCAGGTCCATGCACAACCACATATTTGTTGCCTCTTATGATATGCCAGGAGGGACAGTAGTTCTATTCTTGCTTTGTCTCATCAAAGAACCCGGGGGAAATACGCAGCGCAATGGGCATAAGACTTACAACAGTAAATTATATTCTTCATATATTCTTCACTGGTCTGATATAAATATGAGATACTTTCTCAGAAATTTGTATACGTTTAATGCTCATCCGTCTTCATTTCCCTCCTCATCTTTGTCTTTTCGTCCTCCTCCTTTTTATCTTCATCATCATTATCAACAACTTCTTCCACTTTTTCTTTGTGATCTATTTTTCATGCCTTGTCTTCATTTTATGATAATTAGCATTGCAAATATTTGTAATATGTAAGATTGAAGCTTGACATCAAGGCAAGGAAGGAAGCCAACAGTCGAACTGATAACTAGTACCGGAGATAGGGAGAAGATTATTGCAGCTTTAACTGCAGTTTAGTAACTAGTGTTGGCTATTTCCTAATTCCTATTTTTGGCACATTTTTTGTGCATATTTTTCTCATAACTGTGATTTATATAACAAGAAATCCACATGCTGCTTCCACCAGCCATTTGTAAACTGCTGTCTGCTGTGACTTCATGGCATATTTGACAAGTTAACTGGTCTTTATATTCTTTGATTCACAGATGTTTTTTATTATACTTTTTAATTATCTTTTAGTTATTCCTAAAAATATTTGTGTACGGACCTAAGGGTTTTTTAATGTTTGGACATGCGCCCTAATATAACCGACTAGGTTGAACGGGACACGCCTCGCCAAAACTTTACTAAAAAAAAAAAAAAATTGTGTAATTTTATTAATGGTTTTTGTATACACAGTAATGTTTGTATGTTCTCTCGCTTTTTCCTATTGTAGGTGATGAAGTGTTTCTTTTTTTTAAACTTTGTATCTTTTCCAAGCCACTGCCAGATCGCTTGGGTATTTTACATATCAAACCTGGTTGTGGAATCAAATTATTACATTTATATATAGGTAACTTAAAGAACAATAAACTCAAAACTAATGATGTGACATTAATAATGCTTCTTTTAAAATGCAGTATAAAACAGAAAAAGCTTCTACAGAAGATTAAAGGTATGTGTAGCAAAGGTAGTTTTGGTGAAAAATGTGGGCTGAAAAAGAAAGGAAATTTTTTTATAATTTTATTTTCATGACTATTCATAGGTACTATAATCCTTATCCAATCTCAAAATGAAGGCATCACATCAGACGGCTATTCAGACTGTTTATATTTTCACATATTTATATTATTTTTCAAGCCAATTTATTCTACTGACAAATTTAACAACATGATTGTAGGAAAAAAAAAACAGTTACTAAAACTTGATGCTAAACACTTAAATCACACTAAAAAAAGATTATTTTCTGTTATTATCTGCCAGAAATAGGCATTATTTTTAATGCAAGAGTGAAAGAGGTATTACTGTGCAGAAATAAAGCAATGTTGATATGTCAAGAAAATGGTGACAATGATTCATGGAATACTGGGGTACCACTAAGCTAGTGGGAATTTTTCTGATGGAATAAAAGTTAACTGTAATACTAATAATGCATACCATCATTTCTCCAACTTATTTGATATGAAACTTAGGACAGATGATATAACTCATTAACATAATTATATGTGTCATGGTTTAGCAAATTTAACACTCTTGTTAACATGTCAGGGCTTCATACAAGTTTCTTCCATCCATTTGCTTAAAACAACATCCACAGACCTACAAATAAACACCCAAACATCAAGGTGGTGTTTGCTTGGAAGTTGGACTTAGTTTTGGAATGAAAGAACAAAGACTCTGTCTACCACTGCAACTTGCTAAGAACAGGTGATTAATTTTAACAGACTAATTTTATTTCCCTGGTAGACAGTTGCAGTCTCTGATATATGATGGAGAGTTGAGGGTCAATCATTCTCTGTCATAATGTTAATAATGGTATTGGTCATCATAAGGATTTTCGCAAACCTTTTTCCTGTTGGCGTGCACTGTTTAAAAACATGGATCAGAGCAGGAAGATTGACAATTATATCAGCAAAAGTCAATCAGAAATCACACAAGCAAAACACCCCAAAGGTGTAGCACTTATACTGCCCAAAGAAGCACAAGTGGTACAATAAGCTATGAAGGCACAGATAGTGAAAAGGCAAAAACAGTACATAGGTAAATGTTTAGGTAAGAACAGGCTCTGTAAAAAAAAATTTATTTCTTTTGTGCTGAGAAATTTTGAAAATCTGGAGATACAGAACAATAATTTAATGACTACTTTCACAAATTGCTGCATTGTTCTAATAAAAAAAAAACAGAAACATGGAAAACAGCAAAGGCATTACAAAACAGCATAAACAAGTGCTTAATAAATTTTCTGAAAGGGTGGAAGACGTATTAGATGAGCAACTTGAGACAGACATTTAAAAAAAGAAACCAGTTGGTAAAAGATACACCAAATTAGATGAAAAAAGATTAGATATACAGGGAGAAAATAGATCTTAACATAATGAGGCACCACAACGGAACATAGATGTGGGAAAAGCCAAGAAGAATAAGGAGGATAATTAACATGAAGAAAAACTGTAGGATGGAGGATAAACAAAGTAACAGACTGAGAGAATGACAGAAAGATGAGATCATTGCAATCATGGCTACTGACACATGCATCAAAGAGGACAGGCAATGATTAAAATAACATAATTATTTTAAAAATCCAGAAAACCATAAGTAAACCAATACCTACAGCATGATATCATTACTATGATCACATCTTAACCAAGGTTAAAAACAAAATAATGATTAAGTTATAAAACAAATGATTAAAAACAATGACCCCATGCAATCATGAGTTTAACACAATCATTATATCATGCAGTTACTGTTCAGCACAATAACACAATCACAATATCATGCAGTTACTGTTCAGCACAATAACACAATCACTATATCATGCAGTTACTGTTCAGCACAATAACACAATCACTATATCATGCTGTTACTGTTCAGCACAATAACACAATCACTATACCATGCAGTTACTGTTCAGCACAATAACACAATCACCATACCATGCAATAACTGTTCAACACAATCATGTAATAAATGTATGTAATCCAAACACGTTCAGTGTCGTTCCCTAAGGCCAAGTTCACCATCACCCATGGCTTAACATGCGAGTCACGCAACATCATTTATGCTATTATATGCAAACGTTGCAATATTACTTACAGGCACACGACTGGGGGGCCGATTCTGCAGACACCTCTACCACATCTCCCAGCTGAAATCCACACCTGTGGCCATCCACTTCAATGGCCCTGGCCACCACTGACATCCAGGTGACAGCCATCAGATCCTGTTCCTCGGATGCCAACAGTCAGTTCCGCCTGCAACAACGCCTGATTCATCTTATCAGTTGCCTTAAACCCTACGGTTTGAATACCCAGCATTCTTTTGTCTGAGGCGTCCTTTTCTATCCAGTCCCAGTTTTGATATGACTTACTACTATGACTGCGATCAACCTTGTCTTCCCTCCTTTTACATATATATATATATATATATATATATATATATATATATATATATATATATAAATATATATATATATATATATATATATATATATATATATATATATATATATATATATATATATATATATATATATATATACACACACATATATATACATATATATACATATATATACGTGTGTGTGTATATATACATATATGTGTGTATGTGTTTGTATGTGTTATCCATATGCATATATATATAATTTATTTATTTATTTTTTATTTATTTATGTTTAATTTTTTAAATTAAATTAATTTATTATTTTATATTATTTTTATATTTTTTTTTTTTTGGTCACTCTGTTTTACAGTCCCTGTTTTCATTATTTTTTAATTTTATGCTTTTTATGTACAGTCCACTTCCGCTTTCCGGTTTTGTGGCAGCCATCTTTGCTCCAACATGTGCTAACACTTAAGGGAGTATTTTTCTCTTATTTCTATAGTTTCATATTCTCCACTTAATTCTCATTTTCTTTCCCTCCTGTCTCGTGTTTGTCTGTCCCTGACGAAGGCCTTGTGGCTGCAACGTAGGTTTTTCTTGTCCTTTCTTTTTGTAGGACGTATTACTATTTGTGTGTTGTTGTAATTTTTTTTTTTTTTTTTTCATTCTACCGTTTTATCCCCGTCTTACGCCAGTTCTCCTCATATACTCATATCATTCAACACAATCATAAAAATTTAACATGGTTGTCAAATTTCTTAGAAATACACTATTTAAATTGAGGATTTTGCAATAACTTAACACAAGCAATTTACATCTGGGGAATTCGTAAACAAGGAAACAGGTATGCAATATTAAAAAACAAAAAGCAAAAAAATGGGAATATAGTACTGAGTTAGTTTTAAAAAATGGGCAATAAACTACAAATATGAGACATTTCAGGTAATTTTCTTTTACCAGCCACATAAAACAAAGATGAGTAATATAAATAGGTTAGGAGAACATGACAAAGGGTACAGAGAACATGTGACCAAAAACAATATCTAAATAAACAGACAAAAGTTGGGGGGTACAAAAAATTATAAATAAAGTGGGAAAGGGCATAAAAAACGTGAGGAAAATTTAATACAAAATAAAGACAGAACAAGAAAGACATATTAATGCAAAGAAAATGCAGCATAGAAAATGAAATAACAAAAACATTTAGCATAAAAAAATAGCCAGCGTTGAATGAAAAATTAAACCAGGACATCAAGTCGAACAAGGTTTTAAAATCAGAAGGGTTACTGCAGTGATAAAAGACAATAGAAACGCTGAAGAATAAAAATAAGATAGAGAAATCAGACACTTAAAAACAAGAAAGAGAAATCCAGGAAAGAAAAATAGAACGTTACTAAAAAATAAAAAAGTAAACAGCAACCGAATAGCAGAAACTGAATGCAATGGTGCTGGACATTCAAGGCCACCCATTCAAAAAATCGGGCAACTCTCCAAACAATTATTATTATTAATTATTCACAAACAGGCAAACAAAATGGTTGCACCCATGGTAAAGACAATTTAAAACAATATACTGATAACTTAAAAAAACTCATCTGATTCTTCCTCAAAAATGAGACATTAAAGCTCCAGTCAACCATCTTTTGCCTTTAGCAAACTCTGGGACCCACATATGTGCATCTACATATGAGTATACACATAGCATTACAAACATATATACCAATGCTAACTTCTAAAAACTGCACCCAGTAGAGCAAAATTTATAAACAGTCACTTATCTGCCATAGTGTTATAATTAGAACACATTCTAGGCAGGTATTTTCAAACCAAGATGAATCTATGACTGATTCAAAATTACCAAATGAACTGATCAGTAAGTGATTCATGATTCTATTTATAAAGAAAATATTTGATCTAATAATTCTCTACTAATGAAATTAAACAATGAAAAGGTAAAGGTCATTCCTTAGCAGACTCTGCCATTAGGGAGTAAAAGTGTTAGAGACTTGACTATACTAAGTCTCAGCTTTATCATCATTATCATCATCATTTTGCATTGCACTCCTTTCACAGGGTGGAGCCACCAGTACAGCTGGTCCCCACACAGGAAGCCTGCACCATGCAGTAATATGCTTTAGCAGCAGTGGTTTCTGTGACAATTAGTTTGACATGACGAGGTAGCCAGTCCCGCACATAACCTCATATTAGTTGCCTTGTACGACATGCCTGAAGGTACAGAAGTCCTATTGTTTCTTCATCTTCTCAGAAACCCCTAGGAACTATCATCAGCTTTATGAGATGGGGGAAACAGTTCCCATCCTCCCTGTCTTTGCCTTCCCTAACCCAAGACCAGAGTAAGGTACCCATTTATAGCTGGACAGAGTAGAGTGTGATGCTACCTGATTTCACACCCGGTAACTCTGCCTTGAGAAGCAAGCGCTCTAACCAGTCTACCGCTTGACTCTCCCTTGAAACAATATGATGAAACTTAATAATACAAGCACGTAAAATAACTTGCTGAATACTTTACACCAGGGGTCGGCAACCAGGAGATCCTGATCTACCCTTAGATCCCACTGGATGATTTGGCAGATCTTTAGGTGACTGCAGGGGGAAAAAGGAAGACTTTTTAAACTAGGGAAATTTCAGACTAGACCTCTCATGCCAGCATTTAAAATCGCAACATCCCTGGGATCAAAGATACTTTGTCCGCATTCCCAATGAAAACTCTCGAGCTGGCTACTAAAATATATTTGTGAACTGCTTGAGATAGGAACGTGATCTTTTCTTTGTAAGGTTCATCATCCCCTCCCCCCTAAAACTGCATAAATACACCCGCCCCCCCCCCCCACCCCCCCCCCCCCCCCCATACGTGATAGATCTTTAGAGGGCTCAGTTTTACTTAAGTAGATCCCAAAAGCTCCTGAGTTGCCGACCCCTGCTTTACACCTTCTGAGGTCATTCACTTATCATACCAAGTTGTCATTTGAAACAATTTTCTGATTATATCCAGAAAGTACCTGATAAATAAATGAATGAATGTCCATTTAACCTCATTGTGTAAAACAAATTGCTGCAGAAACCACAGTTGCAAAAATATGTTCTTTGACACAGGCTTCCTGCAAAGGTGAAGGCTACATTTGTGGCTCCATAAGGAGCAAAAACAGGAGATGATGATGTCACTCATTAAGGCTTATGAGACCACCACTGTAATTACCCCACAAGTAGGAAGCCTTTGCTAAAGTACTTTATTGTGCTCCTGTAGTTGTGGTGTCTGAGGCAACTTTATTTGCACAATGAGGACACTAACCTTATGCACAACCCAAACACAGTAACCTCTTATGACATGTCTGATGGGAGTGGTGGTCCTAATCTTTACTTTTCTCCTTAGAGACACCTTGGAACTATGCAGGATAACAGCTAAACAGGTGATCCCCATCAGGTGTCTTCAAAATTGTCAGGTTTTTAATTATAGTGTGTTGTTTCTGTTACACGTATTACATTGCTGCTTCTTCTATAGTCTCGCTTGCTCGCTGTGAATGACGCGATCGTCTCTTCCTTTTAGCCACCTTATCATTTTGATCTATAATAATAAGTCTGCAATACTTTAAATTAAAATTTTGTCTTGAAGAAACAATTTAAAAAAACTTACATTTTAAGAAAAATGATGAGTTAAATCCGTTTCCCGAATGAAACTGGACAGAAGAGTATAACTGTTGATTTAATGCACACCTTCACACTTTTCTATTTTCGCGAGAGTACATATAAGGGGAAACAATACAATTATTGTCTGACTTTCAACCACGGTTGCACCCCCTGAGCTGCAGTCGAAAGTTAATGTACTCTCTCGAAAATAGATTTTTAAAAAGCGCAAATGACGGTGTGCAAAATGTGACTGACCGACTGAAGTACCTTACAGCGGGAATTAAGGTATTTGATAAAAAGAAATCAGGTCCAACATAAAAATCAGAATTTTAAAATTCAAATGTAAAGTCAGTTCTATTGTATGGTTCTGGGACCCAAAGATGCAGCAATAGAGAATGCAGTCAGCGACCCATAGCTTGACTGCTTGCATCAGGGTCAGCGAACCAGAGCTGAACAAGACCCTACTCCACCTCCATGTGGTGGTCCTGGAAACAGGCTGCATCACTGCAGCCTGGCTGAGAGAGTAGGGATCGAAGAGGGAAGGTAAACCCGGTCCCAAAAAATGCCGTGCTGAAGTCAGATGTGTCGGCCGAAAGGCGCAGATATCACAGCTCCGGCATAAACAGACACAACACAACCAACGTCCTTTTCAGGACGAACGAGGAAGAAGAAGAAGTATGGTTCTGAAACATGGAGAACAACAAAAACAACAACCAAAAAGCTACAGACTTTCATAAATGGTTGCTTGCGTAGAGTAAAAGGATTGAAGTGGTTTGACAAGATCACTAATGTGGAACTGACAACAAGAACCAGACAAGTGCCAGTGGAACAAGAGATGAGAAGATGCTGGAGATGGATAGGACACACATTGAGAAAACCTGTTGATAGCATTACAAGGCAGTCCTTGTTCTGGAATCCCCAGGGCAAGAGAGGTAGAGGAAGACCAAAGAACACATGGAGAAGAGAACTGGAGACAGACATGAAGGGCATGAACTGAGGAAGACTTGGTATACATTTGTTGAAGGCCTCTGCTCCATGGGGAGTCAAAAGGTGAAAGAAAAAGAATAATAATAACATCTGAGATAATACTTCAAATAATCTGAGTTTATGCTGGAAAATCCATTTTAAAAATTGAAAAGAATTGTACGCAATCATAGTATAACCAGTATTCAATATATAAAAGGGACAACAAACTAGAAATTAACATCTACAGTTTCAATGGTAAATCTGCACATCTATGATTTTCAATGCATTTATTACTTCACACTTACATTTTTCTCATTAAAAATATATTTCTGCAGTGCAATCCTACGCTGTTTTTATGCCATGCATCCCATGATACCATGAATCCTTTGAAAAAATATCATTGCATTGCATGGCTGTCTACCATTTGTCTATACAGGTCCGTATCCTTGAATCCGAAATAAGTCGCCCAAAATTTGTTAGAAAGTCGCCCAAAGGTAATCCATAAACTGGCCTAAAAAACGTTTGATTTTCAGAATATTTCGGTTTTCAGATTCAAGGATACGGAACTGGACAGGGTAATTGAAAAGTCATCTCCTATGTTTAAACATCTATTTCTTAATTTATTTCCAACTAATTTATATGAACGTCAAAATAAAGAGAATAACTGCCATTTTATTAAATAAATTGCTATGTCCCATTAACACTATTGCTCAGTGAGAGAGATCTGGCCTGTTCAACACGATTTCATAGCAAGCATCAATTATTGCTGTTTCTGTAACGTCAGTTTATTGGCCATTTTATAGCAAGCATAAATTTTTGCTGTCTCTGTAACGTCTTTATTGGTCATTTTATAGCAAGCATCAATTTTTGCTACCTCTGTAACGTCAGTTTATTGGCCATTTTATAGCAAGCATCAATTTTTGCTACCTCTGTAACGTCAGTTTATTGTCCATTTTATAGCAAGCATCAATTTTTGATACCTATGTAACGTCAGTTTATTGGCCATTTTATAGCAAGCATAAATGTTTGCTGTCTCTGTAACGTCAGTTTATTGGTCATTTTATAGCAAGCATCAATTTTTGCTACCTCTGTAACGTCAGTTTATTGGCCATTTTATAGCAAGCATCAATTTTTGCTACCTCTGTAACGTCAGTTTATTGGCCATTTTATAGCAAGCATCAATTTTTGATACCTATGTAACGTCAGTTTATTGGCCATTTTATAGCAAGCATCAATTTTTGCTGCCTCTGTAACGTCAGTTTATCGGTCATTTTACAGCAAGCATCATTTTTTGCTACCTCTGTAACGTCAGTTTATTGGTCATTTTATAGCAAGCATCAATTTTTGCTGTCTCTGTAACGTCAGTTTATTGGTCATTTTATAGCAAGCATCAATTTTTGCTACCTATGTAATGTCAGTTTATTGGTCATTTTATAGCAAGCATCAATTTTTGCTGTCTCTGTAACGTCAGTTTATAGGCCATTTTATAGCAAGCATCAATTTTTGCTACCTCTGTAATGTCAGTTTATTGGCCATTTTATAGCAAGCATCAATTTTTGATACCTATGTAACGTCAGTTTATTGGCCATTTTATAGCAAGCATCAATTTTTGCTGCCTCTGTAACGTCAGTTTATTGGTCATTTTACAGCAAGCATCATTTTTTGCTACCTCTGTAACGTCAGTTTATTGGTCATTTTATAGCAAGCATCAATTTTTGCTGTCTCTGTAACGTCAGTTTATTGGTCATTTTATAGCAAGCATCAATTTTTGCTACCTATGTAATGTCAGTTTATTGGCCATTTTATAGCAAGCATCAATTTTTGCTGTCTCTGTAACGTCAGTTTATTGGCCATTTTATAGTAAGCATCAATTTTTGCTGTCTCTGTAACGTCAGTTTATTGGTCATTTTACAGCAAGCATCATATTTTGCTACCTCTGTAACGTCAGTTTATTGGTCATTTTATAGCAAGCATCAATTTTTGCTGTCTCTGTAACATCAGTTTATTGGTCATTTTATAGCAAGCATCATTTTTTGCTACCTCTGTAACGTCAGTTTATTGGCCATTTTATAGCAAGCATCAATATTTGTTGTTTCTTGTAACATCAGTTTATTGGTCACTTTATAGCAAGCATAATTTTTTGCTGCCTCTGTTAACGTCAGTTTATTGGCCACATTAGATTTGATTTTATTTTGTTTCTGGAAATACAAAGAATAAAACTGATTACTCAAACAGCAGTTATTGCTCCCTGTTTTGACATTTGTTTCGTGTATACACAATAGGTGGCTCTGATTGACAAAGTGGTCACAGCGCTGATCTCTCGCTGCCAAGTTCGAATCACGGTATTGAACCTCAGATATGAGGTATCTGAGGAAGGTGGTTGAAGTAACATGAAGAGACATGGTCCACGACAAGACGATAAAGCAAGGCCTCAAAACCCAACCCTTGCAGACCCAAGTAGAACAGTCCCAACTATGAAGGTTTGGCCATGTTTGCAAAATGGGAGAACATCGGCTACCATGACAAGTATGGGAAACTAAGAGCCAGGGTTCCAGACCTCCAGGATGACCCAGAGTCCACTGGGAGCACAACATTAGACAATCTCTGAAGGATCGAGGACTAGATTGGAACCAGGCCAGGAGGAAAGACAGCCGATAGGATAGTATGACGCTCTCTATGGGAAACCTATACCCCCAAGGTAGAAGAGGAATGACTAAGAAAGTAAGTATATTCAATAGATACAAGTGAGCATATTAAAATTTAAACATAGCAAGTGACCTTTCAATCATCATCAATGGCAACCAGTCTGCTCTGTTAGATGCACACTATTATTTCGAGTATCTGCTCTATTCCCTGCTATGTCACGTCATGTCATCACTCCTCTGGGGCAACGCTGAAGATTTTTTAATGGCAGTTGATACAATTTGGGTGACATTTCTGACCATTCACTCTGCAGTGACATCCACCACTGACATCTCCTTCTCCCTGTTGATGATTGAGAAAACATAGATCCATATTACTGGAATCTGAAAATGTATAAAATGCAACCAATATAACTACCTAGTGTAGACTGGACAACAGAAGTGATAGGCTTGCCGGAGAATTGAACCCAGGACCATCCGAATGGCAACACCACCTAGCTATGGAAGCTTATCACACTATCTTCCCTGCCAACTAGGCACCACTCTTTATTTGTTTAAAATGGAACTTATGGTAAGAGCAAAAGTAAGATCTAGAGAAACACCGGAAAGAATCATAGAGAAAGAGCAAATAGAAGCCAGAGTTGGGCTGATCTGCAGAAGGCAGTTCAAATTTGACACATCTATAAGAGTTTAACGCTTCAGGAGGAGTTATTAAAAAATTAAGACATGCTTTACATATGTATATTATGTATGTTATGTATATTATGTATGTTATGTATATTATGTATGTTATGTATATTATGTATATTATGTATGTATATTATGTATCAGTTGCCTTTTACATGCCTGGAGGAATTGTGGTTCTAGTCTCTCTTTGTCTCCTCAAAGCCCCCAGGGTTCTATACAAGATGAATATTGCAGTAGGTTATTATTATTTTCACACTTGTGATGCCAAATGACAAAACCAGTTGTAGGTGTTTATTAACAAAAATATAAAAAGGTAATGCGTCTAGCTAGGACAAAAGACAAATAAAATAGTCTACATTGCGGCTACAAGACCTTCGTCAGGGTAAGGAAAGAAGGTGAGAGCTAAGTAAGAGACATAAGAAAATAAAGAAAAATTAAAAAGCATATCCCCCGGTCAAATTAGCCACCATGTGTTGACACGCCATATGTACATATGATGTGTTATAAGTAAGGATTTTCAAAGATCCTGCCATTAGTAAAAGAAACATTAAAATCTACGTGCTTAACATTATTTGAAGTCACCCCTGGGGTTCTCTGAGGAGATAGAAAAAAGAACATAATTACTGCTGTCTCAGGCACGTCATATAAGATAAATGTTTAGCTGTGCTTGCGGCTAGCAAACTCATCACGTCATATGAGATAAATGTTTAGCTGTGCTTGCAGCTGGCAAACTCATCACGTCATATAAGATAAATGTTTAGCTGTGCTTGCGGCTGGCAAACTCATCACGTCATATAAGATAAATGTTTAGCTGTGCTTGCGGCTGGCAAACTCATCACGTCATATAAGATAAATGTTTAGCTGTGCTTACGGCTGGCAAACTCATCACGTCATATAAGATAAATGTTTAGCTGTGCTTGCGGCTGGCAAACTCATCACGTCATATAAGATAAATGTTTAGCTGTGCTTGCGGCTGGCAAACTCATCACGTCATATAGACTGCTACATAAGCTACCACTGCAAGAAGACGTGAAGTGCTTTGGCGCAGGTGTCATACCTTAGCTAAGTGTAATGGTGACCAATTGCATTCAAAGAAGTGAAAAAGTTACAAGAAAATATGCTACATTTATTGGACATAGGGTCGAAGGGCGAAAGCCCAAGCGCCGCTGGACCAGTAACAACAACAACAACATTGGATGTAAGTACGTTTGGAATGTCAAGTTGTTAAAGATATTGTAGGCTTAAAGTCTGGTGTTTATGAGATGTTTTATAATAGACCTCTATTTTAAACTACAGTTTATATATTGTCAGCAAAGTATAACATTCTTATGATTTCTATTATTCAGAAGCAGCCAAGATGATTTTGTGATAGTATGTCAGACTTACAGCCTCGTGTAGTTCTTGGGGGTCTCGGCAGAGACAAGGAAAGAATAGGGCCACTGCACACTCAGGCATGTCGTACAAGGCAACTAATTTGAGGCTGTATAGGGGTTGATGAATCACTTCACCCCTAGCAGGCAAGGACTTTGGCCTCACAATAAGTCTAAAGAAAACAAATATGCTGGATCAGGATGTGGATGTTGCACCAGTTATTACTATCGATCAGAAAGCCACCAACACCAACACAGGATGACTACCAAGCTATGAACATATCAGAACAAATTGTCATTCTGCACCTCAGAACAGGACACAACTGCCTCCGCAGCCACATGTATACAAAATTCAAGATTGGCAATTCAGCCATGTGTACATGTGGACGGGCACCCTAGACTGCAGAGCACATACTTCAAGATTGCCCCGAATATGATATATTGAGGCAAACCCACTGGCCCAGAGAAACAACACTGGAAGCAAAACTATATGGACCTCTATATGAACTACAAAAGACAGTGAAGTTTATACAAGAAACAACATTGCAGATATAGACAATATAGTTCAAGCGAACGAAAGAAGAAGAAGAAGAAGATTACTATCGATAACTATGAATTGGCAGTGATGCACCACTTCACATACCTGGGGTCTACAATCAATGACAAACTCTCTCTGAACACAGAAATTGACAGCCAGTTTGGCAAAGCTGCAGTTATCTTTGCCCACCTCAAAACATGTAAAACTCTAAACTCACAATGAAGATCAAAGGTGCAGTATATAATGCCTGCGTCACCAGCATGCTTCTATACAGCAGCGAGACTTTGACAACTTATGCTCAGCAAGAAAGAAGGCTCAAATCCTTCCATCAAAGGTGTCTACGCCACATCCTCGGTATTTCGTAGGAAGGTCAAAGTGACACATGTCGACGTGCTATCACGTCCTGGCCTTCAAAGCATGTATACACTGCTTAGACAGCGCAGACTACGCTGGATTGACCATGTCCGCTGCATGGAAGATCATCGCATCCCAAAGAAATTTTTTACGGGCAACTGGCAGATAGCAAAAGAACAGCTGAAGTTCAAAGATGTGTGCAAGAGAGACATGAGGGCACTAGACATAAATCCAGCAACCTGGGAAGATAAAGCTGCCGATTGCACCAAGTGGTGATGCTCCCTATGGCACCACCTCAGACTGGGTGAAAAGAAGCTCTCACAACAAGCAGAAGAGAAAAGAACACGCTGAAAGGAACACAAGACACAAAAAAACAGCTGAGGGCTATTACCTCGGGACGCATTCCCATAGTCAGTTATGACTGAATGGAGTTACTACTACAGGGCTGACAAACTCATCATGTTAAACAAATAGCCACAGAAACCACTGATACAACAGCATATGAATACTTGGCACAGGCTTCCTGTAAGGGAACCAGCTACAGTGGTGGTTCCATGCTCCATAAGGAGCACATAGAAAATGTTGATGATAATGTCAGATTTACAAGTGTCATTCTAATCTGTAATTAATAGAAAAATAATGATGATAATGTCAGATTTACAAATGTCATTCTAATCTGTAATTAATAGAAAAATGATAACATATACTCGACACATTCTGTGTAAGTCCGTCGAAGTCCATACATTGAATTATAATTCTTGTTATCCAAGTAATATCGTCCATGGGATCTACTCAAATATAGATACTATTAACATATCCACGACTATCACATATGGAAATACTGTACAAGCAGACGCTAGCGATACAATCTCAAGACCTACAAGACGCCACCTGGCGTAATGTTCACTGACTGCTTTGACGGTCGGCGGCTAAGGATCAAAGAAGGAGATTCTAATCTGTAATTAATAGAAAAATGATGATGATAATGTCCGATTTACAAGTGTCATTCTAATCTGTAATTAATAGAAAAATAATGATGATAATGTCAGATTTACAAGTGTCATTCTAATCTGTAATTAATAGAAAAATAATGATGATAATGTCAGATTTACAAGTGTCATTCTAATCTGTAATTAATAGAAAAATGATGAAGATAATTTCAGATTTACAAGTGTCATTCTAATCTGTAATTAATAGAAAAATGATGATGATAATGTCAGATTTACAAGTGTCATTCTAATCTGTAATTAATAGAAAAATGATGATGATAATGTCCGATTTACAAGTGTCATTCTAATCTGTAATTAATAGAAAAATAATGATGATAATGTCAGATTTACAAGTGTCATTCTAATCTGTAATTAATAGAAAAATGATGAAGATAATTTCAGATTTACAAGTGTCATTCTAATCTGTAATTAATAGAAAAATGATGATGATAATGTCAGATTTACAAGTGTCATTCTAATCTGTAATTAATAGAAAAATGATGAAGATAATTTCAGATTTACAAGTGTCATTCTAATCTGTAATTAATAGAAAAATAATGATGATAATGTCAGATTTACAAGTGTCATTCTAATCTGTAATTAATAGAAAAATGATGAAGATAATTTCAGATTTACAAGTGTCATTCTAATCTGTAATTAATAGAAAAATGATGATGATAATGTCAGATTTACAAGTGTCATTCTAATCTGTAATTAATAGAAAAATGATGATGATAATGTCCGATTTACAAGTGTCATTCTAATCTGTAATTAATAGAAACAAATAAATATGTTTGTAAAACGTGGCATAATTAATAGAAACAAATAAATATGTTTGTAAAACGTGGCATAATTAATAGAAACAAATAAATATGTATGTAAAATGTGGCACAAAAGTCTCTGAGGAGACATAGACAGAATACGTCTCCTGCTCCCACAGGTACAACATATATTATTTCAAAAATAAAACACTGGCTTCAGAAATATAAAAATATGAGGAAGAAGTTCCAACAGGAACACAAGAAATATTAGATCTGGAGATACAAGAACATCAGCAGCCTTTGAGGAAAATCTATGAGACAGAAAGAGAGAAGAACACAGACAGACAAGTTTAGAACTGGGCTGGACAAAATGTTTTTTGTGTTGCTGCCTGGATGTGGACATGAATAATGACTGTAATGTGTGCACCAGCAAGAAATACGAAACAAAAAATTATATATGTTCACATACAAACATGTTTGCACACAGCAATAAATGTGAAAGAAATTGTACACCGGCAAGAAATATAAAATGAACTTTCACCAGAAATAAATGTCAAAACAAGTTCTATGCCGTGATAAATATCCAAATACATGAACAACAGTAAAACCACTGTAGCGATACCTAGATGTGATGAAAACAGTATTAGACCTGTGGTTCCCAAAGTGGGTGGTACCAATCCCCTGAGGTGGGGGGGGCAATAAGGGAAAAGAGGGGTAGCAGGTGTGCGTTCAGTAGTAAGGGGTTGGTTGAGGTTTTGACAGGCTAAATTCAACAATATTACTTAATATAACGCTGAAACATAAAAGTGTTTTGATTACACAGGGCCCTGATGTGAGCGCTTAAAAGGACAGCGTGGCCTGAACAAACCCTAACCCACCGCTCCTCCCTATCTTCACTCTTTCCAGTTTCTCATTCTCCCTCCTACTGTCTCATCACCCTATAGTAGGGATTCCCAACCTGGGGTACTAGTGTCATAGGGTATACAAGACACTTGTCAAAAGGGTACAGGGAATATTTGGTAATTAACTTCATTATCCTATTCAAATATTGCATAACAGTGTTAGTGGAAAAAGATTTTAAGTATTTTAATACGATTTTTATAGGGTGATCGAGAAGTCTCTCCGCAGTGGGTTCAGTGCTTTAATAATACGAATGTAACATTTTATGATACAGTAAAGTTAGTTGCTTATCCTTTACAGGACGTGGCAATCAACCCCAGCTTTTATTGGCTGTTTGTGATTTTTCTAGGCAATTTTTTCATTCAGTAGTTTGCCATTGCTTTCTGAACGGTATGGCGCTTATACCATTGTTAAAAATCCACACAAAGCGATCTGCTACCAAACCGCCTGCAGCAGGTATGATACAGTAAACAATATTATTTTAATTGACTTTAATTAAATTTACTTTACTACTACACAAAAGTAGTATTTTTTTTAATTTTTACATAAAGCATTAGTGTCTGTTTAAATTGCTAGGTAAAATAAAGAAATGTAGAGTTGTAAATTATGGCCTTTTTAATAATAATTTTATCTTTTGGATTGTTTCCCTTGATTCATAAGTATTCAAGCACTGAACCCACTGCAGAGAGACTTCTCGATCACCCTATATAACAAAATGACATAAATAAGTAAGGATATCTGTAGCTTTATATTAGAACTGAATAAACAGATTAATTCGGCACCACTGTTTTGAATCAGCAGTTGCTTTGATCTTCCACTCTGTGTAGTTCTTATTGTAATGCAGGGACTTGGAGGTGGCGTTGAGGATGGGCTCAGTGACCCAAAAAAGTTTGGGAAACACTGTATTAGACTGTTATTCTCCTTCAGTATTCTATTGTTTTTGGAAAACTAGACACAGATACTGCTATTTATCTTACAACAGATACTTAAGAAAGTAAATTCAGGTCAATTCTAACTTCCTTTAATTAAAAAAATTCAATTTAACTAAATAAGGCTTAGTGTACCTGCAACAGTTCTGCAGTTTGCCTGGCCGCTAAATCATTGTTAGCCCTCAGCCTCAGGTCATCCTGGTACTGTTTGCAGTTCAGACCTTCATGGATAGCCTGAGAGAAAAAATGATGCATGAAGTACCCTTACAATTATGTTAGCTGTTTATTCACTTTCTCAACAAATATTCTGCCAATGTTCCATACAATCTTTACGGTTGGAAGAGTTGTATTACACCTAAACTACAACAACAACAAAATGTGTATGTATATGTTTATGTGTATATGTATGTGTGTATATGTGCATATGTATGTATACCTACATACCTACCTACCTACCCACCCACACACACACGCATGCATGCATACTATTATTTTATATATATATATATATATTGGCGATCGATGAAAAAAAAAAGGTAGAAAAATACGGAAAATATACATTTTAAATTGAGCGCCATATCTGTTTCATTTCCAAAGCGCCGTTAAAGTCTCGCACCATCTCGTACCATCACGGTATTTCTCGCTCTGGGTAGCGTCACTGTCACGGAGTGTTTTGAGGGTATTTTGCAGGTGTGAATGTTCCCATGCTCCAGCGGGAGTTTATTAGTCATGTGAGTTGTTGTGAGCGGGGAATGCGTGCATTGTAATGATTTAGCTACAAGCAGGGTTGTGAGCATTGCTTGAGACAAGCTGTTAGCTTTTGTGATGCGTGAATGAAGATCAGTGGAGCGTGAAAGGGTTTCACGGGTTTTAGTGAATACGCATGAAAGGGGCAGTCAGCGGGAGGAGTGTGTTGGTTGGAGACGTGTGTTGAGTTAGTAGAGAGTTGAGTCAGTAGACAGGAGACAGCGAAGAGCGTATAGAAGAGAAGGGTGGATGTTGCAGTAGTTGTTTATGAAGAATCCTAGTTGCTGTGTGTAGTGATTCCGAGAAGCAGAGTGCTTACAGAATACTCGGGATTGATGATGTCTACATTATTTGTAATGGCCCTGCGTCCATTGTGATTTATTGTTCATATAATATATTGTGGAGATTGACATAGCTGTTGGAGTTGTTTCTTAGTGAGCTGGGACAAGTGGTGTATAAGTGTTTAACCTTCCTACATCCACCCACATACACCCTACCCGTCACAGTCACTGTGAGTCATTCCATTGTTTACGCTAGTATCTCGAATCCCGCTGCATTCCCTGTCCGGAGCTCTCACTTGTAACAAGTGTTTTTGTGAAAACATTTTTCCTTTCTTTTATTATTAACGCTATTTTCTGAGTAATTTTTTTTTTTTTCCCTTAACCAGCGGCACTTGGGCTTTCAGCCCTTCGGCCCAATGACATATCATTGCGAGGCTGGGGAACCTGAGGACTTTCCTTCCAACCCGGTCAGGAGCTTCGCTCCTTCCCATCCACAGAGGGTTTATCACAGGAGCCGTTCAGGCTATTCAGTCAAATTTCCGGCCGTAAACATTTCTTCAAACGCCGACGCCCGGGTTTGAACCATGAACACCTGGTCGCCAGTACAACGCCGAAGCCATTACACCAGCGCGGCTCCCTTTCTGAGTAATAATGGCCCCAAAGCGCAAGAGTAGTGATGCTGGTAGCTTTGAAAAGCCTAAGAAAAGTCGTAAAGTGCCTACTATAGAGGAAAAGATCAAAATTTTAGATTTAGTGAGAAAGGAAAAAAAGTCTACATCGGAAGTTGCCAGGATGCTAGGCAAGAACGAATCTTCGATACGTTCAATATTGAATAGAGAAAAGCAAATTCGTGCTAGTTTTGCTGTAGCACCCAAACTGCTAAAGTTTCGGCGTTTGTGCATGATAAAGCATTAGTGAAAATGGAAAAGGCTTTGAATTTGTGGATAGAAGACATGACGAGAAAATGTGTGCCAATCGACGGCAACGTGCTGTGGGAGAGGGCCAAGATGCTATATGAAAAATTTAGCAAAAATGATCTTGATGCAAAGCCATTTAATGCAAGTAAAGGTTGGTTGTACAGGTTTAGGAATAGGTTTGGACTGAAAAATATAAAAATTACAGGCAAGGCAGCATCTGCCGACGAAGAAGCTGCTGCCACTTTTCCACAAGAATTGAAGAGAATCATTCGGGAGGGGGGATACGGTCCAAGGCAAGTGTTCAACTGTGACGAGACTGGCCTTTTTTGGAAAAAAATGCCCAGTAGAACATACATTCACAAAAGTGCAAAGCAGGCACCAGGACATAAAGCATGGAAAGACAGGCTGACTTTGGTACTATGTGGCAACGCTGCGGGTCACATGATCAAGCCAGGCGTGGTGTATAGGGCGAAAAATCCTCGGGCTCTCAAGAACAAGAATAAAAATTGTCTGCCCGTGTTCTGGCAACACAACCAAAAAGCATAGGTGACGGCACTTCTATTTAGAGAATGGTTCCATCAATGTTTTATCCCTGAGGTGAAAAAGTATTTGGAGAAGGAAGGCCTACCATTTAGTTTTATTAGCTCTTACTATACGTGAGCTAAAACCGCATTTTTACGCGCTAGTTTTGCTATCGTTACCGTCGCGCGCCACTTGAACTGGCGAGCCGTAAAATTGGTACTAAACCCGCGCCACTTCACGGGGCTTGCCGGATAATAAGAGTTAATCATTGACAATGCACCTGGCCATCCGGAATCTATTGCCCTACAAGATGAGAATGTCGAGGTCATATTTTTACCACCCAATACGACCTCGGTTCTTCAGCCACTAGACCAGGGTGTAATGACCTCAGTTCTTCAGCCACTAGACCAGGGTGTATTCTGGTGTGTGAAGGCTACATACACACACCTGGTTTTTGATCGAATTCGCGCAGCAATTGATGCAGACCCTAATGTGGAACTTATGCAGTGCTGGAAGTCATTCACCATTGCTGATGCAATAACCTTTACCAAGGCTGCAATGGATGAATTAAAGCCTGAAACAGTAAATACCTGCTGGAAACCCTTACGGAGTGAGATCGTGAATGATTTTAAGGGTTTCCCTGGCATTGATGGTGAAGTTACAAAAATCCTTGCTGCAGCGAAAGAAGTTGGTGGAGATGGTTTTGTGGATATGCTGCATGAGGAAGCGGAGGAGCACTTGGAAGAAAATCGTGAAGAACTGACAACTGAGGAGTTAGAAGATCTGGTTAAATCATCGACAGATGAAGAAGAAGAAGGAGAAAGTGATCCAGAACCACTAGTGTTGACATTACAGAAGTGTGCCGAAGTGTTCCAAATTGCGCAGCAATTAAAAGACAATGGAATACGATCCTCTCATGGAAAGCAGCATCAAAGTCACTAGAGGAATAACAGACGTAATGCAGCCTGTCCCGCAAGTCTTTGATGAGCTAAATAGATAGAAACAACAGCTACCAATCATGATGTTCTTCCCAAAGGTAGCAAAACCCTCCACTATAGAGGATCCCCAACCGTCGACATCATCAGCTCCTGACATTCAGCCTTCAACGTCATCGTCTGCTCTCCAGCCATCGACTTCAAGATGGCCGACCGATGAGCCTTTATCACCAGTAGCAGACAATCCTTCTTCTGACGTACCATCGCAGGTGACGAGTAGCCTAACGCTACTAAACAATGCCTACTACATCATCCACTTTCATTTCACCAGTAGGCATTGTATCATCATCATCACCACGACCACAGTTTCAAGAAGATGGCCGGAGAGAGAGAGAGAGAGAGTAGGCTAGTACTGTATTGTTATAATTATATTTTAAATTGCTTTTATTATTACAGTATTTTACTTAAATAATTGTTACTATAGTGTTCATTTACCTTATTTATAGGAAAAAAATGTGTGATAGGTATTATTCTTCTTTGATCCTTAGCCACCGACCGTCAAAGCAGTCAGTGGCCATCACGCCTGGTGGTGTCTTGTAGGGTGTGATGCTGCACTGTAATTCTGTCTTTCAACCGGCCCGATTCTGTCGTCTATTTTGTATTTTCACAATTTTTTTTCTTCTCATTGGTATATATATCGTGTTTGGTATGTTTATGTAAGTAATTAAATGGGTTCGTTTTATGACGGTAGGTTTATTTTACACTCGACCAGTTTTACTTTCTTCTGATTTTTCGCGATTTTCTTTGTTTACGGAAATCGCCATTTCATGCACGCAAGTCAGAAACACGCGGCCGTCACATGACGTGACGCAATCTTCGGACACGCGGTTTGCGTTGTTTTCAAATCTGATTGGCGCAGCTCATAGTTATGTTTATTTTTCTAAGCGTTTCCATTGGCCAGAGTGCGTAGATTAATGAACACGCGGGGGTGGCCCCGGTGTGTATAAATAGCCAGTTAGACAGGGGCCAAGTTCTCTATCGTAAGAAATAAGTGCCTGCCATATGACTGCGTATTTATCGTCTCCATTGCTGGGAAAAACAGCGATAATCGGTATGTAGTATTTTATTATCGTTTTACTTATTAGTGGGGTTTTTAGAATTTCGCCCGTAGTTAATTTCTTCGGGGACATTAACTTTTTAGTTCTAAAGGATAGTGCCATTCATTATCATCTTTGACGAATGATGTAAATGCAACAGTGTGCTTATTCTTTCTATGATTTTGGCAGTAGATAGGAGCGTGGGAAGTTATAAGCTACACGTGTGCTCATAGTTGTAGAATGTTATGTAAAACCACCATTTATTCCTGTGTATTTACAAATATAATTTTAGTGGGAATCGATTGTGTGTACAAAATTTTATTTTTTTGCCTTAATGTAAGAAATGCAGTCGGAGAGTAAAGATGTATGTTATAAGTGAATTATACTGCTTAGAGGAGTAAACTATTCCTATAGCGAGATTTCATTTAATTCTGGAGTAAGTGGGAAACCTCATGGGTAACGTTAAAGGAATTCCCTAGTTTGAATGTTTGGACACGTGGGTAGCCACGCGTAACAAATAGAAAAGAGGCAGACAGGTCGGGAGGTTTCTGTTTACTTACCTGGCAGATTATAGTTGAGGGAGAGAGGGGGAAGGAGTGAGAATGAAGAGACACGTGAGTAGGAATATTTTATGTATTGGTTTTTCCAGAACAAGAGAAGGGGAGAGGGAGGAGAGAGATTTAAGTGCCACGTGGGAAATATTATTTTTTGTATTGTTGTACATGACGAGTGAAGTACTGAGTGAGGGAGTTATAAAGATTAATGGGTTAGAGATGCGTTATGTTGGAGTTGTATACAATAGATGCATTTCCTTTTAATTTCAGCGAGTCACGGCGAAACAGTGGGGAGCATAATTTTGTCTAATAAAATTATCCACGGCAAAAAGACATATCTCAGGGTCAGAGTACTCGAGTTATCGTCAGGAGCAAAAGACCATAACTAAACGGTCTAGTGCAGTGAAGTTCAATTCTTCAGCGAGACTGGTTTCAATTGCGTACAGCCGGAAATCAAGGCTGTGGTTTTTTTTTTTCCTCTAACTCCGGAGCGGGTTAAAAGAGGGAAGCTATTCAGCAGCAGAGAAGTTTGTCGACAGTTTATCAAGTACCTCATGCTTGATGCCAGAACTTCATCATCATCGCAGAATTCAGGAACAGGTGATAGGGTTACCATACCTGGGTCTTGAAGGTAACAAGAGAAGAGCGTAACGGAGACGCCGCATCATCAGTCGTCGAGGGTTGGAGAGACACTGAGACCAAGGGAGAGAGAGAGAGATAGAGAGAGAGAGAGAAGGAGGGAGAATATAAGCAGGACCAGTAGGGTCTGTTCAGTATCCACTTGACGGATAGATACTGAGCCATTGTGTTACTCCAAGTCTATTATTTGTAGCATTTCCAGTG
The DNA here is from genome assembly GCA_024509875.1 of Oreohelix idahoensis. Taxonomy (NCBI): domain Eukaryota; kingdom Metazoa; phylum Mollusca; class Gastropoda; order Stylommatophora; family Oreohelicidae; genus Oreohelix; species Oreohelix idahoensis. The sequence continues at coordinate 814,571 of JAMPIV010008705.1, forward strand.
GTGTTAATTAGCGGCGCATATCGCCTAACAAGATGAAAGCGGTGTAGATGTTCGTTGAGGAAGAGTCAACAGGACTGAGACAGTAGAATCTTATTTTATTAGAGAGTGGAGGCTAAAGTTGACAGCTCCACAAGATTAGAGTTGTTTAAATCACTAACCAAATTTTTTGTTCCTCAGCAGGGTGACAGAAAGAGTGAATGTGATTTGGGGTTTTTTTTTTTTTGGTGTCTATCAATTTAATCGTTACTTGTTTTCAGGCCGTGCAACAGTGCAGGCCATTTCTTGACTGATGTTTGGTGGTATTTTAATGTTTTTTTTTTCCATTCTGTAAATAAAAATATATATTTACTGTACACTGGATCAGCTTCTACTCTTTACTATACTTACTTTATGTCGTCTGTATAGTGGTATCTGTGGTCGTTTTATACACCTTATCTCCTTGTATTTAAAGGAAGTCAGAGGAGGGTGAGATTATAGCCTTTCTGAAGTCACGAAGCGGCAAGGGCGAGTCAAAACCTGGTTCTATCCCTTGAGCCAATAGTCTCATCTGTCATCAGGCATCTCATTTTCCATCTAAATTCTATCTTCTCAGACTTTCTCATACTAGGGTCTTGTTTTCAGTCAGGCTAACTCTAAAAACTTAAAACCACTTTGTGACTTAGGGCAACAACAAATTGATTCCACTTTGCTCGGATTGTGGCCATCCTTCGTACAGTGCCCCAACTCTGGTTCATTCTTTGCATCTCAGCCTCCACAGTCCTCCGCCAAGTTGTTTTTGGTCGGCCTCTCTTTCGTTTTCCTTCAGGGGTCCATAGCATAGCTGTTCTTGTGATGGCATCAGGTCTCTTCTGATGACATGGCCAACCCAGCTCCAGCGTCTGCCAGCTATGATGGTGTGCATGTCCTCTTGCTTGCTCCGAGTAAGCAGATCTTGGTTGGTGATGGTATTCGGCCAAAAGATTCTTAGATATTTTCTTAGGCATGTTGTATTCGACGTTTCCTTCTCTGTAACTCTCCAGCATTCCGCACTATAGAGAAGCACAGAAAGCACACATGTCTGATATAATCTTAATTTTGTGCTTGTGCTGTACTGAGAGGACTTCCAGATGTTGTTATTAACATATAGGAAATACACGTACACTGTATATGGGGTGCGCTATTATACGCGATTTTCAGTTTACGCGAGGGGTCTTGGAACGTATTGGTCGCGTAAAAGGGGGGAATACTCTCTCTCTGTGAGTGAGTGAGTGAGTGAGTGAGCGTGCGTGTGTGTGGTTGTTGTTTCTTTGCTTACTCCAACTATCAGAAATTTGATTATCCAAAGAACCCATAAAGATTTATTTAATAGTAGTAATAATATCTGATTGGCGCAGCTCATAGTTATGTTTATTTTTCTAAGCGTTTCCATTGGCCCGAGTGCGTAGATTAATGAACACGCGGGGGTGGCCCCGGTGTGTATAAATAGCCAGTTAGACAGGGGCCAAGTTCTCTATCGTAAGAAATAAGTGCCTGCCATATGACTGCGTATTTATCGTCTCCATTGCTGGGAAAAACGAGGGCTGTCCGGAAAAGAATCGGAGCAGCAATGTCAACATTGCACATGTATGTGCATAACAGGCCACTCTATTTGGCTGCCAAGTTACATCGATGTCGCGCAAACGGTTTTTCTAATATTAATTATGGCCGATTCTTTTCCATATATATATATATTATGTCAGAAATTGCGACCATCCTGACACCATATCATCGTTTTCCTTTGCATTCCCCATGGAGCCACCTCTGCAGCTGATCTCCTGCACCACACATTCTGTCACGGATTGCCTCCCCTTGCTTTGCAGTAGTGGTCCACTAATGGTCACAACGCAAGCGTATCTAAAAGTAGGTCATCCAAGGTATCTATCTTTCGCAAGATTACTCTTGGCAAAGATATAGATAGAAGATGAATGTCCTTTCTACCTTAGCTCTTAGTATACGAGCGGCCTTTTAGAAAGGCCGATGATCGATCTGCACTAAATAATTTATTTATAAAGATAACATAAAGTGTTATATATCAAAATGTGATCCCCTATATCATGCATGTAACTAAATTGTTCAGTGGTTTTAAACATGCATTCACCTATACATTTTCGCTGTTGAAGGGGATCGATCATCGGCCTTTCTAAGAGGCCGCTCATATACTAAGAGTTAAGGGAGCCTTCACAAGAAATTCCCAGAAGTCAAGAACAAACGCTGCTTAAGGGCTGAGCAAATTTGTTAACTTATTATCTGGTCCGTCGCCTTTTGTGAAGTGGTTATGCAATGATTCTGGCCCGTCAAGTCCCCAGTTGGAGTAATCCAATGAATGCCCTCTTATAAGTAATGGCTCTATATTTATATATATGTATTTAACAAGAAGAACTGGCTCATACGTTTGCTTTTGTACATATAAACTGAATCAACTATTATTGTTCAGTTTAGAATAACATACAACAAATTTAATAGTCAATTAGTTCAACAAGTTAAAATAAGGGGCAGATTAGAATGTTCCACAGCCCTGTGTTTAGATGCTGTTCGAATCACTTAAGTCTGAGAAATTCCTCTTATGACGGGTGAAACACTTGGTCTGGAAATCTATAATTCCTCTTATGACGGGTGAGACACTTGGTCTGGAAATCTATAATTCCTCTTATGACTCCTTGTGATAAAATTTTCAAGTTTCCAGTCTTGTATTAAAATTGCGGGTTTACTTGTACAGTCATGCGCCGCTTAACGTCCATGATACGTTCTGTGAAATAGGACATTATGCGATTTGGATGTTGTGCGAACACCATACTTTATACATAGCACAGTTATATGGGATACTGTAGTGTACCTGTACTGACTAAATATCCAAGATACTGTACACATACGGTAATGCATTTTCGAAAGTTCACATTAAAATAACGATAGTAAGTACAGTACAGTACATACATAGGCCAGTAACAAAGGCGTTTATTACGACTATCAAGACATATGTACTGTATTATAGGTTGTGTATGTACTGTACCATTATACGCCTGGCATCGCAATCGCTTTGTACTGTATACAAGAGACATGAGATACACGTGTTGCGTGCGGGAAGCTGTTGCTTTCGCTACGTCCGGTTATGTTCACTTCGTCCTGTTCTCCGATCGGGATTTCTGAACTCTATTATAACCTTACGGGACCACGGACGTATATGCAGTCGGACGTTGTCCGAACGGACGTTCTGCGGCGCAAGACTGTACTTCCAAAGTTGCCCAATACTCGATCTGGTACTTATAGTTGTGGAATGATACGTCCTATCCTCTTTCCTCTGGCTTGTAGGAGGTGTTTAGTTGCCACTGCGATGCAGTCTGTCTGTATGCTGTGACTCCGAGTTTGTTAGATTATATCTCACAATCCTTAGTTTCAAATCCCAGCTGTGTTTCTGCCGAAAGTTCCAATCAAATCATAGTAGATTCTGGTGAACCAATCCAATCTATCTAGCACTGTTTGGGTGGGGAAGTTTATCATTACTCATCCCATGCATATTTAAAATATTAATTTTAATATCCACGCGTGGCCTCTTACACAGTGATGTCATATCGTTACCTAAGTCTTCCGGCGCACCTCTGTTTATCACCTTTATCTGCGTGCCTCTGCTAGACAGATGTCTGGTCTTCTTTCATCGTATCACAATGCCGGCTTGTGCCAACATGATCAACAGCTTTCCAATGGGGTCAAATGTTTGACCGCCCAGTTTCCACAGGCGGTCAGACAGATTAGGCGATAAAATATTATTGCTGGCCGGGTCACCAAACCTGGCGAATCGTAACAATTGTCTGGGAGTGCAGTGTGAAACAATAAGATATGCATTACTCCCAGAGCAAATACTGCCATACGGGAGTGGCGTGTTAGAGAATTCACCATGCTATGTCCAGCACAGAGCAAAATAGTGAAAATAGCGAATGAAAAGGCATGATTTATGCCAAATAAAAGCAATGAGTGAGAAAAATGAAAAGAAAGGATACTGCCAGAGGACTGAAGGTGTGAGAGATCACACAAAAGAGCATGTTCAGACGTTTTGTCACACATTCACATGCTCTTTCAGCAATGGTTTCTGTGACAATTTGTTTAACATGACATGGTTGCCAGGTCTCCTCCCCCCCCCCCCGCCCCCCCCCCCCCCCCCCCCCCCCCCCCTGCACAACCTCAAGTTACTTGTTTGCACAACATGCCCGAGTGTGCTGTAGTGATATTCTTTCTTTGCCTCTTTAGAGACTCCTGGGAATTACTTGTGGTCCTTTACCACATCTGTCATCTAAATTCGTCAAGTTGCCTTTTTCCTCCAATTAATTGTGGCATTTCCACTTTGCCTTTTTAATGTCAGAACAACACTGGTTTTAAACATTTGAAGAAGGCTAGGGTAGTGGATGACTGACTGTGAAATATGCTTCATAAAAGTCAATGCAAGCAATAGAATAGTAGATGACATAATACCTAGGTCAAGTCCTGTTATCAATTTTGGCCACCCAGCCATGAGCATAAATTGAGGATGGTCATTTGTGGAAGTTTTATCTACAAGCAGAAATGTCAACTTAGACTAAATATTATCTTGTTACTGGAGTAAATTATTTTTGTGGAAGTGGTGTTTTGGAAATGTCAAGTTTTGTTAAATGTTATCTTGGTGTAGATTTTCTATGTGACAGTGGTGTTTTGGAAATGTCAAGTTTTGTTAAATGTTATCTTGGTGTAGATTTTGTATGTGACAGTGGTGTTTTGGAAATGTCAGGTTTTTTTAATGTTAAGTTATCCTGGTGTAGGTTCTCTCAGTTTTTTTTTCTTTGTGACCACAAGAAACTAGAGGGCAGCTTTAAACCCATCCTTGTATGGTGTTTTACAGCTATCAAGTTATTACTGTTTAAACCTGCATACCTGAAGCTAAAAACCTGATGAGCTAAAAACCTGTTCAGTGACAGTCAGAAATTTGTTATGGTTTTATTGAAATGCTGCAAAAGGTTGGCAGTTAACCTTACCTTGCATGTCAGGCAGTTTTCCTGCTCACACACAGGACACTTGTAGAAGTTGACAAGGTCTTCGTACACACACCATCCAGGGCAGTCAGCTGTCTTACAGTGGTATGAGTTGGCAGTCTGGGACTCTGCCTGATCTAGGCCTCGCTGTAGATATCTGAGGTAGATGTCTTCAGGCACAAGCTGTTTGTAGAGAAATTACAATAGTAACTGTCTAGGATAGCAAACAATGGTTGGAAATCTGAGCATCAGAAACTGTTTCCTACAGAATACTTCAAGTAAGTTTTTGGTCCTGTAGCCACTTGGCACTCATACTGGTATGTGAAACATGAATTATGACTTCCAAGTGTATTCTCTTCTTGGTACAATGTTACTGTTTTGTGGGTGTGCGCACTTGTTTTTCTATTTCTTTATCAAACAAGGTTAAATTATTTAACACTAGTTTATCACATCAACTCCTGACAGTGCAATATGATGGTGGTTTCTCCACACAGCAAAATTATCCATTAGGCTAGTAGTGCAATATGATGGTGGTTTCTCAACACAGTAGAAGTATCCATTAGGCTAGTAGTGCAATATGATGGTGGTTTCTCAACAAAGCAGAATTATCCATTAGGCTAGTAGTGCAATATGATGGTGGTTTCTCCACACAGCACAATTATCCATTAGGCTAGTAGTGCAATATGATGGTGGTTTCTCCACACAGTAGAAGTATCCATTAGGCTAGTAGTGCAATATGATGATGGTTTCTCCGCACAGCACAATTATCCATTAGTCTAGTAGTGCAATATGATGGTGGTTTCTCCACACAGTAGAAGTATCCATTAGGCTAGTAGTGCAATATGATGGTGGTTTCTCCACACAGCACAATTATCCATTAGGCTAGTAGTGCAATATGATGGTGGTTTCTCCACACAGTAGAAGTATCCATTAGGCTAGTAGTGCAATATGATGGTGGTTTCTCCACACAGCACAATTATCCATTAGTCTAGTAGTGCAATATGATGGTGGTTTCTCCACACAGTAGAAGTATCCATTAGGCTAGTAGTGCAATATGATGGTGGTTTCTTCACACAGTAGAAGTATCCATTAGGCTAGTAGTGCAATATGATGGTGGTTTCTCCTCACAGCACAATTATCCATTAGGCTAGTAGTGCAATATGATGGTGGTTTCTCCACACAGTAGAAGTATCCATTAGGCTAGTAGTGCAATATGATGGTGGTTTCTTCACACAGTAGAAGTATCCATTAGGCTAGTAGTGCAATATGATGGTGGTTTCTCCACACAGCACAATTATCCATTAGTCTAGTAGTGCAATATGATGGTGGTTTCTCCACACAGTAGAAGTATCCATTAGGCTAGTAGTGCAATATGATGGTGGTTTCTTCACACAGTAGAAGTATCCATTAGTCTAGTAGTGCAATATGATGGTGGTTTCTCCACACAGTAGAAGTATCCATTAGGCTAGTAGTGCAATATGATGGTGGTTTCCCCACACAGTAGAAGTATCTATTAGGCTAGTAGTGCAATATGATGGTGGTTTCTCCTCACAGCACAATTATCCATTAGGCTAGTAGTGCAATATGATGGTGGTTTCTCCACACAGCACAATTATCCATTAGGCTAGTAGTGCAATATGATGGTGGTTTCTTCACACAGTAGAAGTATCCATTAGTCTAGTAGTGCAATATGATGGTGGTTTCTCCACACAGTAGAAGTATCTATTAGGCTAGTAGTGCAATATGATGGTGGTTTCCCCACACAGTAGAAGTATCTATTAGGCTAGTAGTGCAATATGATGATGGTTTCTCCTCACAGCACAATTATCCATTAGGCTAGTAGTGCAATATGATGGTGGTTTCTCCACACAGTAGAAGTATCCATTAGGCTAGTAGTGCAATATGATGGTGGTTTCTTCACACAGTAGAAGTATCCATTAGTCTAGTAGTGCAATATGATGGTGGTTTCTCCACACAGTAGAAGTATCCATTAGGCTAGTAGTGCAATATGATGGTGGTTTCCCCACACAGTAGAAGTATCTATTAGGCTAGTAGTGCAATATGATGGTGGTTTCTCCTCACAGCACAATTATCCATTAGGCTAGTAGTGCAATATGATGGTGGTTTCTCCACACAGCACAATTATCCATTAGTCTAGTAGTGCAATATGATGGTGGTTTCTCCACACAGTAGAAGTATCCATTAGGCTAGTAGTGCAATATGATGGTGGTTTCTTCACACAGTAGAAGTATCCATTAGTCTAGTAATGCAATATGATGGTGGTTTCTCCACACAGTAGAAGTATCCATTAGGCTAGTAGTGCAATATGATGGTGGTTTCTCCACACAGTAGAAGTATCTATTAGGCTAGTAGTGCAATATGATGGTGGTTTCTCCTCACAGCACAATTATCCATTAGGCTAGTAGTGCAATATGATGGTGGTTTCTCCACACAGTAGAAGTATCCATTAGGCTAGTAGTGCAATATGATGGTGGTTTCTTCACACAGCAGAAGTATCCATTAGGCTAGTAGTGCAATATGATGGTGGTTTCTCCACACAGCACAATTATCCATTAGGCTAGTAGGCTGAAGCCTAGGGCCTCTTGGGGCTCATCCATAAGTTTAATTTTTTTTTTTCATGCATAGATTTTTTTCAATAAAATGTGTTTATAATGTTTACCTTAATAATAATACAAATAAACATTAATAAAAAATAATTACTAATAAAATGTAAGCAATGCTAACAAACTAACACACGGGACCCAAAGATGCAGCAATAGAGAATGCAGTCAGCGACCCATAGTTTGACTGCTTGCATCAGGATCAGCGAACCAGAGCTGGTCAAGACCCTACTCCACCTCCATGTGGTGGTCCTGGAAACAGATTGCATCACTGCAGTCTGGCTGAGCGAGTAGGGATCGCAGTGGGAAGGCAAACCCGGTCCCAAAAAATGCCGTGCAGAAGTCGGATGTGTCGACCGAAAGGTGCAGATATCGCAGCTTAGGCGTAAACAGACACAACGCAACCACCGTCCTTTTCAGGACGAACGAGGAAGAGGAAGAAGAAGAAACTAACACACCAGTCTATTAATAAAACTAGTGTATACCATCACCATGCTACAGGGTTTGAAAAAAAAATATTAAAATTATTGCCTATTAGGTGAAGGAGGGCCCAAACACCAACAAGCCCAGAGGCCCTTCTTGGCTTAATCCAGCCCTGTTTCTCCATGCCTTCCGTAAGTTTATGTACAGCTGTCTCCAATATCCTTTGACCAAAAAGTCTAACCCACAAGGAATTAGGGAAGGGAGATGTTAAAGCACCTCCATCTCACCAGTTGTCATGTCATAAAACTTCAGAGGTGTTCAGATAGCTGCCCTTCACAACTATCCCACCTTGACCTCAGTGAAAATGACCTGTCTTTGACCCCCAGCTGCTTTAACCTCTATATCTAGATGTCATTTTACACAAGAATGTTAAGAATACTATGGACAGCTAAAAAGAGTAACGAGGATGTCCTGAAAGAAACCATTGAACAAAAGGAAGCTTATGACACCCATTAGAAGGAAGTAATCTACTTTCTTAGGGCATGTTATGAGAAGAAAGCTGTCATGTCCTGTGACAACAGGAAAGACTGAAGGAATGAGCAAACAAACTTTACTTTAATGGGTTTCAAATTGGGCATGCACACCCGTCTAATATTCTTCCCTTTCTTCCCATCATGTTTTATACTGAATTCATTTACTCTCACATACATTTTACAAATTAATTTCAAGTAAAGCAAATTTGTAAAAGTAAAAAAACGGTATACTCACATTCACAGTATCAAATTAAAATGAAGAAAAAATATAAAAATCATCATTGAAACCTACACATGATATATATTTGTTTGGAAGCATAATCGGATAAGGGGGTCATGTAATCAGCATTTATAAAGTTTTCAAAAAGAAAACAGTTGTATGTATCAGGACTAAGCATGTTTTTTAGATCGTGTGGAAGATTTTTTAAAAGATGAGCAGCAGAGTAAGCTAAGCTTTTCTTGAATAAGTTAAGCCTAGGCTTGGGAACTTGTAATTTGTTTAACCGTTGACTGTGTCTTTATAACAAGAGATAGAGGATGACAGAGAAAGAAGATATAGGACAGTTTGACAATATGACATGAAAACATGTCAACAACAGAACTGATAAACAGTACTGGAGATAGGAAGTTGTGGAGAGACAAGATCACGATCACCTATGCCACCAGGCATGGTACCTAAAGAAGAAGAATAAGTATTCTTCAATAGAAATAGTTTTATTTTAAAAAAATAATTTCTGCAAGGTTTCATTCCATTTAAAAGTAACATTCATGACATATTACAATGGTAACATTCATGACACACTACAACAGTAACATTCATAACATACTACAACAGTAACATTCATGACACACTACAACAGTAACATTCATGACATGCTACACCAGTAACATTCATGACACCCACAACAACAGTAACGTTCATGACACACTACAACAGTAACATTCACTACACACTACAACATTCATGACATACTACAGCAGTAACATTCATGACACACTACAACAGTAACATTCATGACACTACACCTGTAACATTCATGAAACACAACAACAGTAACATTCATGACACACTACAACAGTAACATTCATGACACACTATAACAGTAACATTCATGACACACTACAACAGTAACAGTCATGACACACTACAACAGTAACAGTCATGACACACTATAACACTAACATTTATGACATATTACAACAGTAATATTCATGACACATTATGACAGTATCATTCAAGACACATTACAACAGTAACACTCATGGAATATTACAACAGTAACATTCATAAAACACTACAACAGTAACATTCATGATATACTACAACAGTAACATTCATGACACACTATAACAGTAACATTTATGACATATTATAACAGTAACATTCATGACACACTACAACAGTAACAGTCATGACACAATACAACACTACCATTCATGACACACTACAACAGTAACATTGATGAAACATTACAGTAACATTCATGACACACTACAACAGTAACGGTGATGAAACACTACAACAGTAACATTCATGACACATTACAACAGTAACTGTGATGAAACATTACAACACTACCAACAATGGCACACTACAACAGTAACAGTCATGACACACTACAACAGCAACATTCATGACACACTACAACAGTAACATTCATGACACACTACAACAGTAACAGTGATGAAACATTACAACAGTAACATTCATGACACACTACAACAGTAACATTCATGACACACTACAACAGTAACAGTGATGAAACATTACAACACTACCATTCATGACACACTACAACAGTAACAGTCATGACACACTAAAACAGTAACAGTGATGAAACATTACAACAGTAACATTCATGACACACTACAACAGTAACAGTGATTAAACATTACAACACTACCATTCATGACACACTAAAACAGTAACACTGATAAAACATTACAACAGTAACATTCATGACACACTACAACAAGTAACAGTGATGAAACATTACAACACTCCATTCATGACACACTACAACAGTAACAGTCATGACACACTACAACAGTAACAGTGATGAAACATTACAACAGTAACATTCATGACACATTACAATAGTAACAGTGATGAAACATTACAACAGTAACATTCATGACACACTACAACAGTAACAGTGATGAAACATTATGACACTAACATTCATGACACACTACAACAGTAACAGTCATGACACACTACAACAGTAACAGTGATGAAACATTACAACAGTAACATTCATGACACACTACAACAGTAACACTGATAAAACATTACAACACTACCATTCATGACACACTACAATAGGACCAGTGATGAAACATTACAACAGTAACATTCATGACACACTACAACAGTAACATTCATGACACACCACAACAGTAACAGTCATGACACACTACAACAGTAACATTCATGACACGCTACAACAGTAACATTCATGAGATATTACAACAGTAACATTCATGAGATATTATGACAGTAACATTTATGACATATTAATACAGTAACATTCATGACACACTACAACAGTAACATTCATGACACACTACAACAATAACATTTATTGACATATTACAACAGTAACATTCATAAAATGCTACAACAATGACATTCATAACACTTTACAATGGTAACATCCACGACACACTACAACAGTAACATTCATGACACACTATAACAGCAACATTCATGACACGCTACAACAGTAACAGTCATGACAAACTACAACAGTAACATTCATGACATATTACAACAGTAACATTCATGACACACTACAATGGTAACATTCATGATGCACTACAACAGTAACATTCATGATGTATTACAACAGTAACATTCATGACACACTACAACAGTAACATTCATGACACACTACAACAGTAACATTCATGACACATTACAACAGTAACATTCATGACACATTACAACAGTAACATTCATGACACATTTCAACAGTAACATTCATGACACACTACAACAGTAACATTCATAAAACACTACAACAATGACATTCATAACACATTACAACAGTAACATCCACGACACACTACAACAGCTACATACATTACAACAGTAACATTCATAACACATTACAACAGTAACATTCATGACACATTACAATAGTAACATTTATGACACACAACAGTAATATTCAGGAAACATCACAACAATAACATTCACTTTTATTGTTAACAGAATCGACATCATTGAACTCCAGGCAAACCCAGAGGTGCTCAGTCTCCCTCAGTATATGTTGAAGTGTGTGAATGCTAACTGTTCCTGTAGCTACCTGGTTGTACACAAGATAGATGCATCCTCTCGTACGTCCATCTCTGCTAGCTCATACGTCCATCTCTGCTAGCTCATACGTCAATCTCTGCTAGCTCATACGTCAATCTCTGCTAGCTCATACGTCCATCTCTGCTAGCTCATACATCCATCTCTGCTAGCTCATACGTCCATCTCTGCTAGCTCATACGTCCATCTCTGCTAGCTCATACGTCCATCTCTGCTAGCTCATACGTCCATCTCTGCTAGCCTTACGTTTAATGCCAAACTCCAAAAATATTAAACTTGATGATTTATCTATTGCAGTGTCGCTCTCTAACAGGTGATCATTAATTGTTCTCAGCATCTCTCCCTTATCCACATCCAGTGTCCCCACTGTTGGTGCTCTTGCAGCTAGTCTGTCAGCTTTCTCATTGTTGCATATGCCTGTATGCCCAGGGCAGTGGATCCACACCAATGGATGATGATGAATGCAGGAACAGTAACATTCATGACACACTACAACAGTAACATTCATGACACACTACAACAGTAAACATTCATGGACACACTACAACAGTAACATTCATGACACACTACAACAGTAACATTCATGACACACTACAACAGTAACATTCATGACACACTACAACAGTAACATTCATGACACACTACAACAGTAACATTCATGACACACTACAACAGTAACATTCATGACACACTACAACAGTAACATTCATGACACACTACAACAGTAACATTCATGACACACTACAACAGTAACATTCATGACACATAATTTCATTACTTACCTCTCTTACTTCTCTCTCCTGAAGTATACTTTGACAAGAATATCTGCCATCTTGATATGGGCACTTGAGAATAGCATCATCACAGAGCCTCACAGCTTCTGTCAGGCAATCCCTAAAAAGTAAATGCTGTACAATTCTAGTAACTGTACTCTACTCAGTCAGGTAACCCCTAACAAAAACAGAATATCATTACAGTAAATTTAACCTTTTATGTCCAGCAATGCAACCGTGCATTCATCATCATCAGCTGCTATGTCCACAACAAAAGTCGGCTGTAATGGATCTCCAACGCCTTCTGTATCTTGTCTTGCTGGTGCACTGTGACAGTCTCTTTCCTGTCCATCGCTTGATGTTTATCTTCCCATTTGTAGAGCTGAATTCCTCTTGCACATTTGCCTTCAACTGTGCCTTTCATTATGGTCGTCAGCAAGGTGGTATATCTTTTTATATAAGGCCAAAGTATTTTAGCTAACTCTGATTTCCTTCATTATTTCTCTTTTCATTGTTAGCGTTTCTATAACCTCTTTATTTGGTTCTTTCTATTTCCATGAGATGTGCCTCATTCCCATGTCGTACTGGGGCCAAAAAGGGGAGAAAAGAACTGTAATAATGTAACCTACCAGGCATGTTGTAGAAGGTGTCTACGGAGTGTTGGCATGGGGCAAGAAACCCCGTCCTGTAGAAACTTAAAGATTATAAAAACTTAAATAAATATAAACAAACCAGTTGATAGCATTACAAGGCAGTAATTGTTCTTGAATAACCAGGACAATAGAGATAGAGGGAGACAAAAAAAATAAAAAAGGCACATTTAGTAGGGAATCAGACACTGGCATGAAGGATATAAAGATGACATGGAAAGGTCATGAATGGACAGCACAGAACAGACAGCACAGAACAGACAGCACAGAACAGACAGCACAGAACAGACAGCACAGAACAGACAGCACAGAACAGAAAGCAAAGAACAGAAAAGGTTTGACATGTATTTTCTAAAGGCTTATGCTCCATGGAGAGTTGAAAGGTCATGAATGAATGCAAAGCAATCCCCCCAAAAAAGAATAACACATTATAATTCTAGCAAATTTAATCTGGTATGTCATCATCATCATCATTTTCCTCTGTGCATGTTACAGAGCAAGGAACTACCACTACATCTAGTCCCCTTAAAGACAGCCTGCACCAAGAAGTCACATGATCTTGTCGCCATGGTTTCTGTGACAATGTGTTCTACATGATGAGGTTGCCTGCCCTACGCACAAACTCATTTTAGTTGCCTTATACGACATGCATGAGGGTGCACCAGTGCCAGATTATCCATTAGGCTAAGTAGGCTGAAGCCTAGTTGCCAGGAGCTTGTGAGGGCCCATGTATAAGTTAAAACATGTAAAAAACGCAGATTTATGTACAAAAAAGATTATGTTTGCACTTTGCAATTGCATTCAGAACATTCTAAAAAAAACAGTAAAAACAGAAATAGCTTAAAAGACATAATGCACCCTGTCAAAATCATAACGGCGCATGAACTATTTGCTATACCAATAAACATTAATAACAAATAATTACTAAACAAAAAGAGAAAAGCAATGCTAACATACCAGTCTATTAATAATACAAGCATATACCATCACCATGCTAAGGGATTTGAACATATTTTTTAAATTATTGCCTATTAGGTGAAGAGGGCCCAAACACTAATAAAAACCTAGAGGCCCTTCTTGGTTTAATCCGGTCCGGGGGGAGGGCAGCAGTCTTATTCTTGTTTTGCCTCTTCAGAAATCCCCAGGAATTACACAAATAATCTCTTATAAAAAAAAAACATAATGCAGAATAATTTTAGAATCTCTGCTGTTATCTGTTCGGTATTTATTCTCAGTGCGGCAGACAGCATCATCTATGATCTTTCATAAAGATTTTTCACTGATGCAAGAACAAGTTTCAGTATTCACCTACAACAATCAATTTTATACATACAGCCAACCGTATCAGTATTCAACTGGGACCAAAGATGCATCAAAAGTGAGGAACGCAGTAAGCGACCCGTTGCTTGACTGCTTGCGTCAGGGTCAGCGAACCAGAGCTGACCAAGACCCTACTCCACCTCCAAGTGGTGGTCCTGGAAACAGGCTGCACCATGCAGTCTGGCTGAGAGAGTAGGGATCAAAGAGGGAAGGCTAACCCGGTCTCAAAAATGCCATGCCGAAAATGGACGTGTCATGCCGAAAGGCGCAGATATCGCAGCTTTGCTGTAAATGGTGGCACAATGTAACAAACGTCCTTTTCAGGACGAACGCAGAAGAAGAAGTATTCAACTGAATGTCAATTTAAAGAAAAAAGGAAAAAAAGGTGAATTTACAAGATGAACTGAATGAAAAAAAGACATATTAAGTTATGAATACTCAACAAAAGAAATTCAAAGAACAGAGAAAAGTGACAGTATTCATCTAAAAAATTAATTAAATGGAAAAATACATATTAAATTATCGATATTCACCTAAAAGAAATTCAAAGAAAAGAGAAAAAAGGGACAATATTCATCTAAAGGATGAATTAAATGAAAAAAAGACATAAGTTATTAATATTTACCTAACAGATCAATTCAAAGAAAAGAGAAAAATGACAGTTTTCATCTAATGAAAAAAGATTATTAAATTATCAATATTCACCTAAAAGATAAATTCAAAGAAAAGATTTAAAAAAAAGGGACAAAATTCATCTAATAGATGAATTGAAATAAAAATACATATTGAATTATCAATATTCACCTAAAAGATTAGTTCAAAGAGAAGAGGGCAAAAGAAAAGTTAAAAATACTAACATTTACTGAGAAAAGAAAGCAAATATGAGCACTCACCTACAAAAATTATGTAGACACTCTCTAAGGACAATACCACCTCCAATATCAATGTCTTCAAAACATATTGGGCACTGAAATGCATCTGTATTCGGGATGAGGTCAATGTTATCTGTAGCGATTAACTGTTCGTAATTTGCAAGCATCTCTCTCTCCTCTGCCTGTGATGGTGAAGCAAGGATTTTTAACTGCTATTAACAAATGTAGGACTAAATAAACACACCATACTTCAGTGTGTACTTAGACTACAATAAAGTATTACCAATATTAAAGTGATGAAAATGATATGCCATACAGTAACTGCATGACTAAATAAAGAGGCACCTCATTTGAGTATATTCACATCAGGCAGCAATCAATGGGACACAGACAAAAGAATAGAATAGGAAAAACAATGAGACATTTTTTGCACTGAGAAAAACTGGAAAATGTGGCCTCCTAAAGAAGAAAGCCCAGCACATAGCCAATCCTCCCTCTGATTTGTAATCGCCTTTGTGTGCAAAATATTCAGGCTATGAAATTTTTTCCTCAGTGATAAATAACTCATGTGCACTTAACTGAGTGTACGTATTTTTCAATGAAGGACCATGTTCGTTTTATTATCATCATATTTGTTTAAATGTAATTTGTTCGCGCACTGTTCAAATTCTTATGTGTGCTGATTTCATCACCTGTGTTTGTAACCTGCTTAGAAGGTACATTGCACAAAGCCTACTATAGTGATGTCACTACATAAGTTTTTTTTTTTTTTTTTTTTTTTATAACCAGCGGCACTCGAGCTTTCCAGCTCTTTTCGGCCCAATGACATGTCATTGCGAGGCTGGGGGGTCAGTGGACTTTCCTTCCAACCCGGTCAGGAGCTTTGCTCCTTCCCATCCACACGGGATTTATGTGCAGGAGCCGTTCAGGTTATTCAGTCAAATTTCCGGTCGTAAACATTTCTTCAAACGCCGACGGCCGGGTTTGAACCATGAACACCTGGTCACCAGTACAACGTCGTAGCCATTACACCAGCGCGGCTCCCCACTACATAAGTATTACTGAAGACCTGGATTATATTCCTTGTCAGACATGTACCATTTTTCATTTAAAACACAACTTGATAACATATTTGACATACCATATCTTCTTCTTCTTCTTTCATTTGCTTGAAATATATTGTCTATATCTGCAATGTTGTTTCTTGTATAAACTTCACACATATCATATCTTCTTCTTCTTTCGTTCATTGAAATATATTGTCTATATCTGCAATGTTGTTTCTTGTATAAACTTCACACATAGCATATCATCTTCCCTGCCCCTGCTAGTTCCCAGTGGTCACTGAAGATGTAAAAACATGAATAGGACCACTGCCCCTCCCTCAGGCATGTCTTTGGCAATGAGGTTGTGCATGAGGCTGGCAACCTCATCATGTAAAACAAAACGTCCCAGAAATCACCACTGCCAGAGCATGTGAATACTTGGTGAAGGCTTCCTGTAAGATGACCAGTTGCAGTAGTGAAAGGATACAATATACATAATGAGAGAGAGAGGAAGGGCAGAATGGCAGACGGGCCTGCGTGCCCAATTCTTAACCTTTTGAAAATAAAGTTTGTTCGTTCATTCGTTCGTTCTCCATACTTTGTAAGGACTATAAAAGAAAATATATTCCCTGCCATGGAAAGTAAATATTGGTTTTGGTGAAAAAAATTTTCCTTTTCTTTTCTTGTAAAGACTTGGAGTTAGTTTTAGAGATTGCTAACTTATTCTACAAGACAGCTTTTCAGTGGCTAATAAAGTCACACTAAATATAAACAACATAAAAGTTTTCTTTTGTCGAAGACAACAATAAGTGGATAGCAAAAGGAGGGATGGACAACAAAGAAATGGATATAAACAATTTAAAAGATGAAGTTCTATTGAACATAGAGCAATGGAGAGGAACTAATTGGATTTTTTTTTTTTTTTGCTGTCAGAAACATTTTTCTCTATCATTTCTGCTTCTTTTTCTTAGAATTCATCCAAAATTTATTGTATAACCCACAGCAAGATGATAAGTTCATAAGGGGCATCCCTGTTGTACTCCTGTCTTCACCTAAAAGGTTAGGTTGCTCTGCCCTACCTGTAAAGTTGGCATAGAGGCTTTTTATGATTGACACTATGCAGCTTGGAATTCCATAAGCCCTCAGTATCTCAGTATTTTCCATAAACTGTCCCTATGTATACTGTCAAAAGCCTTTTCAAAATCAACGAAATTAATGTACAGCTGTCTCTGCCATTCTGAGCACTGCTCTATAATGTTCCTGAGGGTAAAAATATGATCTGCATATCTTCTGTTCTTTCTAAATCCTGCTTGTTCTTTCCTCAGTTTGTGGTCTACCTTATCAACCACTCTATTTTTAACAATCATAGACTGGGTGATGCGACAGACAACAGAGGGCAGTCCAAGAGGAATAAGATTGACTTTGTTTTCTACATTGGAAGATCTGGAATATGCAGATGACATTGCACTACTGGCACATTCACATGAACACATGCTGGAAAAAACGGATAGACTTAATAAGTATAGCCAGCAGGTGGGCTTGAACATCAATCTAAAGAAGACAGAGGTCATGACACTCAATGTGAGCAACCCCGAACCCATAACAGTAAGGAATCAACAACTGGAACAGACAGAAACCTTCACATAACCTAGGATGCATAGTAACACCAGATGGCGGAGCAAGCAAAGACATCAACAACAGAATGAACAAAGCAAGAACAGCATTTTATAGTCTAAACAACATCTGGAAGTCCTCTCAGTACAGTACAAGCACAAAATTAAGATTATATCAGAGCTGTGTGCTTTCTGTGCTTCTCTATGGTGCGGAATGCTGGAGAGTAACAGAGAAGGACATGTTGAAATTGTCCTCTTTTCACACAACCTGCCTAAGGAAAATTCTCCAAATCTTTTGGCCGAATACCATCACCAACCAAGATCTGCTTATTCGCAGCAAGCAAAAGGACATGCACACCTTCATAGCTGGCAGATGCTGGAGTTGGGTTGGCCATGTCCTCAGAAGAGACCCCGATGCCATCACAAGAACAGCTATGCTATGGACCCCTGAAAGAAAACGAAAGAGAGGCCAACCAAAAACAACTTGGCGGAGGACTGTGGAGGCTGAGATGCATAAAATGAACCAGAGCTGGGGCACTGTACGAAGGATGGCCACCGACCGAGCAAAGTGGAATCAATTTGTTGCTGCCCTATAAGACGCCACCAGGTGTGATGGCCACTGACTGCTTTGATGGTCTGCGGCTAAGGATCAAAGAAGAAGACAGCAAGATGTCTGACTTGCTGCTAGGGAAAACTCTATGACACTTGGTTACTTCTTTTATATTTCAAACCAGGTCACTTTTGTCCACTGAAAGTGTACATTACACATGCTGGGAAAGAGCATGTGCTACGAAGGAGCTAAGTCAGACACTACAATGGAAATCATTACCATTACCATTACAATCCTTTTTGTTCCCTGTGGTATAAGGTGACAACTGTTGCTTGCAACTACTTCTATTTTGGCCGGCCTTCTTCAACACTGCTAATGGGGCCTTGGTTACTTTCAATTATACCATACTTCTCTGAGGCCAAATAAATGAAACAGTTTATTTGGAACGAAACATCAGCTCGTAAACACTGATACCACTGCATGGCATTGGGCTGAAGGGTGAGAGTCCAAACGCCATTGGATCAATAACACCAGCAACAATAACCATCATTCTTCTCTGGGTAGTCTGTGGCCTTTCCACTCTTCACTTTCCATGAGGGCTCCAGTCAAGGGCATGCCTGGTTATATTGGCTGGTTTTTTCATGAGGGTATCAATGCTCACTTCTAATCTTTTTAATCTCCTGCTGTACTGGTTGCTGCCTGGTTCTCTTCCACAGGACTGTGTTAATACATCTGGCCATCATATATTATGACTAGGTCATCAGTGTAGAACTGAGGACTAGAGCTAGGCAAGAGTCAGTGGAACAAGAGATGAGAAGATGATGCTGGAATTTGATAGGACACATATTAAGGAAACCTGCTAATAACATTACAAGGCTGTCCTTGTTCTGGAAACTTCAGGGTTAGAGAGGCAGGAGACTTAAAACATATGGTGAAGAGA
Source organism: Oreohelix idahoensis (assembly GCA_024509875.1). NCBI lineage: Eukaryota > Metazoa > Mollusca > Gastropoda > Stylommatophora > Oreohelicidae > Oreohelix > Oreohelix idahoensis. Next base: position 834,243 of record JAMPIV010008705.1, read on the forward strand.
ACTGGAGAGAGAAATTAAATGACCTTGTGCTGATGGCACAGAACAGGAGGACCCGACCTGAGTTTGCTGAAGGCCTAAGCTTCTTGGGAAGCTGAAGGGTTGTGAATCTAATATGGAGGCTATGGAGGAGCCATCTGTTGGTTAATGTCAGCAGTTTAGACATGATATTCTTGGTGAAATACCATGTTTTCCAAACCAATGAGTAAAACAGATTTTACATTTGTGTTGACGGTGTACTCTCCATAGAAAAAAAAGCGAGTTGCGTGATACTGTGGTTTCCGGTGCGCCTTCTGGCCCAGTATCTACGACTTTAGCACCTGTTCAACGGGAGAGTGGGCTCATCCCTAATCTGTTTAAGTTCACGGTAGTAGACTAATTGCAAGCAGCCTGGGGGTGTCACTGCTCTGCGTGGACCTTGTTTACCGAGGCGGCGTCCGAGCTCGTATGGTAAAAATATGGTTGAGTTATCTTCAAAATAGCCCTGTCTTTCCCGTGGCTTTTCTGCCATCCTGCAACTTTGAGTTAGGGAGTTCTGAGCTCCAGTCTCTTTCCCAGGCATTTTATCCTGGCCTGGCACGCATACAGAGGACCCCACTTCTGGTTCTAAGTTAGCAGTTGGGGATAGGTGGGGTAGCACACTGTGCATTCCCCGTCATCCAGGGGGCTCTCCAACTATGCAGAGCTTGCACAATGCTGTGCTCTGGTTCTGGGCTCTCCCAAGGAATCCTCACGTCCTGCACAGAGCCACTTCCAGATACCCACCACCTGCCAACCCTCCATTGTAGAAATCTCCTGCATGCGGCCATCCAGTCAAGAGCCAGTATTAAGTCTGGTGCCCAAGTGATCCCCCCAAGCTCAGTGTGCAATGCTTGGTTCTCATCATGCTGCAACACAGGGGGGATTGTGATGCTCAGCCATCTCTCTCAACTCTGCACCGATAAGTGACATCGGGGACTTAACTGTGCCTCAGTACTGGGAGGCCCCGTTTCCGGGTACACCACACACAGCCAATTGAGGCAACGGTCGCCGTGGGCGTGTCTTCAGTGGGGAAGTTGTGGAGTCTTCCTGTCCATGTTCTTGCACATCCTAACACTGCCCGCAAGACATCGGAGGTTTGGAGAGTGGCCTTCTCTGCTTTTTTGAGCCGGGGTGGGCTCCCCGGGCAAGTCTCGATGGGGATCGGGACGTGTCCACGCGCCAGTGGGCCCAGCATCGGCCGCATCTGATGGAGGACTTGCTCTGCCAGGTTTGAGTTAGTAAATTCCAACTTTGTCATCTTCATGGCATTGTGATGCTGGGGTGCCTGTGAATTTCCTACCGCCCCGGGTAGAAGCCAGAAGTGTACTGTGCCAGCTCTGGGGGAGATAAAGGGGGTGTTTCTGCATCTCCTTCTGATACGTAGCCAAGGTAGGGCTCACAGTGCTCATTCCCCGCCACCAGATTGCCTGCTGGTTACGCCGAGTTCTCCGAGGCTCTAGGCATGTGACCATGAGTTGAAGGCAATAGGATCTTCACGTCCTGAGTCTCTGTGCCTGTACGATGGGTTCCGATCTTCAGGGAGAAGTCCACACTCGTTCCCACTCCCAAGACTTGTTCAGTATCCATCTGGCTCCTTCCCACCCACAGAGGGCGTGTACGGTATAGTGCACCGGTTTTATTATCGAGGTTTGCTCCTCTAGATCCGTTGTGTTTAGCCTGAGGATTCGCACCCTCAGTTACCAGGACTACCTCGAGGAGGGTGTGGCTCTTCACCACGCACAACGATCTTGGGGTATGAGAGGTTTTGCTAGGCCAAGAGACTAACACCGCAATGGTCGCTCCTTTCATGAACAAGAATTCACTAGGCCTAGGGTGAAGCAAGGGGGGAAACCCACTACCCACAACACACATTTGTGTTGAAAAGCCAAACTTTATTTTCCTGGTAAAGAGTTGTGGACTCAGAGAGAGCTGAAAGAAAATCTGGCTATATTTATCCTGACACTGACATCCTTATTTATTCCTCCTCCTTTGCTTGTGTTTCTTAAGTAGAATGATTATAAATAGAACTCCTAATCAGGCAGTTTTCACTATTATTTTTATGTTTTCTATTTGGTTTCCTTTCTTTCTTTCTGTTTTGGTTCGTCTGTCCCTGACGAAGGCCTTGTGGCCACAACGTAGGTTTGATCTTGTGTTTTGTCCTAGTAAGATGTATTACCCTTCTCTCCCCCCCCATTCTACTTTCTTAAATAGGCAAAGCATTTCTTCAATCATCTAATCAATCATCTTTATCAGATCTACTTTACCTAGTATTATTCTTATTTCCTGTGTTTTGTTTACGGTGATGTGTACAGCTGCTTTTTGCTGCTACTACTGTAATCACATGTCTTCTCCTGTGTGTCTTGTTTATGTGATAGAAGACATAGGTCATCTGTGAAATCAAGATCCTCTATTTGTATTTCAAATACCCATTATATTACTCTCTTTTTTCCTTCTTTTATTTCATCATCCAGTCTGTGGCCATGAGAAAGATCATGTATCAGACATAGTTGTAACAGAAAGGGACAAATTAGCTCTGATCTTAGTTACAAAAGAATAAGATATATGAGCTCTGATCTTAGTTAAAATACAATGGGATAGATGACCTTTGATCTTAGTTACAACAGAATGGGATAGATGACCTTTGATCTTAGTTAAAATAGAATGGGATAGATGACCTTTTGATCTAATCACGTTATTTTGGAAATAGGTCAGTTATAATAGTCTTCGACAGAAAAGCTATGAAATTATTACATTATCCAGGAAATAAGCCAACTAATTTGTTTATCTCTCCTTTTCGTTTGTTCTGTTTTTATTTTCTTTCCGCAACGCCATCGTTTTTGCTTCCTTTCCTTTTATTCTTTACTACTTTTACACTTTTTTCTGTGCTAATTGTAATACTTCCATGCCTACGTTGCCTATAAAAGGTACTCCTGTGCATCTTTTTCTTGTTGCTTTTTTTCACTAACACATATTTATTTCATCTATGGTATTATCTATTCGTCTATCAGTTCTTAGCCATGTTTGTTTTATACTTAGGGATGTAGACAATCAATTAAAAACTTGACCTCTCTGTGGAGTTATTTGTTTCTTCTTTCTCCATTTGCCAATGTTAAAATCTTTGACACGCTCATACATTCTTCTCAGCATCCATTCTAACAATGCCATAACAGGTAAGGAAACAATATCTGAGATGGACAGAATACACATTAAAAAAATTACTGCCATCTGATAGTGCCAGGCAGTCCAGGTCTGGAAACATTCCAGGTACCCAAAATAGAATAAGACCCCAAAACACTCGACAAAGAAAACAGGATGTGAAAAAAGGACAGAGAAGTCATGGAAAATAGTGACGCAGAAAACCACCCAGGTTGCAGGGACCTGAAGAAATCTGGTTGGTGACCTATAATCCAAAAGGAGATACAAGGTGACAAATTCTATATTGAAGTCCATTACACAGCAAACTATGGGCACAAATAATAAATTCTGCACATTATGAAATGGTCAGACAAATTAAGCCAAAACTGCTGCTCATTTTGGTCTCAAGTAAAAGCTTCCCAAAACATCTACTGTACAAGCATGTAATATTATCCCGATTACAAATGTACAAAATTTTCACACAAGCAGAAAATCTCACTTTTATTGCATATTCCAGAAATCTTAAACAAATTTTTAAAAATGTTGGACACTTCAATATTCAGAAAATTTGTTATGATTGGTCTTTTGACTGAAAATGTGGCAGCAATAGTTACCAGTATTAAAAGATAACTATACACCCTACAATTCTGGTAAGTGATTTCAAATCTGTGACCTGGGAATTGCAGAAGTTCCTTCAACCCATATAGTAATGATGTTAATTTAGTGGCAGTGTACTTAAGAGATCAGGTAATTTCTGGGGGTCTTTGAAGACACAAAAGAAAGAACAGTAATGCACCCTCCATTACTAATGTAAGGTTGTGCGTGGGGCTGGCAACCTCGTCAGGTAAGATAAACTACCACAAGAGTATGTGAATTGCTTGATACAGGCTTCCTGCATGGGGACCATATGTAGTGGTGGCGCCATAAGGAGTCGAAAGGCAAATGATCATAATGAACTGGAAGCTTCTATGGGCATCTTCTTAGATAGCCAGAAAACAAAAGATAGGGTGCAGGCAAAGCTGATCAGACATATTAATGAAGTGTTTAGATATAGAGACTTCACTATACTAGGTCCAGCATTGAGAGGTGGACAGGATGCAGGAAGGTTCCCTTCCTCACTGCCTTTTTCATCCCTGACTCTAGAATAAAGTCATGTATCTATTTACAGTTGGGGAGACAGAAGCTGTTCGAGACCGTGAATTGAACCCGCAGGAGGCACACAAGTACTGCTCCCTCAGACATGTCACAAAAAGCAACAAATATGAGGTTGTGCATGAAGCAGCCTCATCATGTAGAACAAATTGATATAGAAACCACAGGTGCAAGAGTTTGTGTTTTAGAATAGGTTTTCTCAAAAGGGGGGCGCTATTTGCAGTGGTGTCTCTATGCTTCATAAGGAGTGAAAAAAAGGAGATCGTCATGATGATGATGTGGAGCCTAACACTGTAGATAATATATTCAAATGCTATCAAGCAATTCCCTTTAGCTCTCCAAGGAACACAGGCCTTCAACACACACATGCCAAGTCTTCCTGTTAGGTGCCATCAGCTCAAGTTCCCCCCATGTTTTCCTCATCATTTTCACCTCTGTTAACATTTTTAAATAATTTATTCCATGCTGGAAGAACAGAGACAGAAAGACGAGGAATAGAAAGAAATAACCCCATAAAGTGACCACCGAGCATGGCAAGACATTCAAGACACAACTGATTCAAGATACCACAGACCTTATGATATGAAAAGACATGGTCACCAGTGCCACGCAACAAAGTATTTGATAACGATGATGACAGTATGCATTTGTTTTCCCCTAATTTTTGTCTGATGTTGTAGGGAGATGTAATGACACTTCTGAGGTCATCATGTAGCTTGTATGAAAAGTCCTTTTCTAAATACTTCATATACTCTACTAATTCCATTTTTTTTCCGAATCTGTTCTCCCATTTGAAAGGCACATGATTTTATCTGGTTTGTCTGCACCCTGACTACAGTTCAGACAACTTTTTTCAATCAGTTTGAGAACTAAATGACAGCTGATAAAAAGGATATTCTTACCAACTCTTTGCTATCAGTGTAAAACATGGTCCCTAACCAAAGCACAGGAATGGACAATCACAGATGCTTAAGAAAAACCATTAATGTTATCGAGACAGATGGAGAAATGATGACAAAAGAAAAACTGTAAGTCTGAAAGTACACCGCAAGTAAAATCAAATGATTAATTAAGCAGACTGGCTTGCCAAAGAAGAAGGAAATAAAACAGTAAATTTAGGACTGCATTACACATGAACAGATCAAAGTAATGATTAAAAAAATAGTTTCAAAGATATGTAGCAAAACAAACAAAAACAAAACATTCAGTCAGACAAAGCTGATGCGTAAGACTACTTACAAAGAGACTAGGCGACAACTTTTAGGCTCAGAACTGGCAACTTCAGGCAACTATCTAGTCAATACATTAGTAACTGAACAACAGATTTATCTATGAGGAGGGGAAAGAAAACAGTAGAACATTTCCTCTATGAATACCAGCTTCATGAAATAATAGGGCTGGCAGCATGGTCTTAATCAACTCCTATGAGGAAGAAACTGCTGGTGATGAGATAAACCCGAGACAGACCACCAGTTTTAGGAAATATATATATACATGCCGTTATATGACAGCTAATAATAATGAAAAAAAAAAAGTGGTGCGAACATTACTGAGCTAAAAGCTTGCAATGAACCAACACTATCTCACTGTTAATCAAAATAGTTTAAAACACAAAAAAAAAAAAAAAACTCTTCTTGTTACCAGCACTTTCTAGGTTATAACCAGGCATTAAAATGGACGATTGGTGGGGTCGAAGTGGCTAAGAGGTATGGCGTCTGCCTCCAATTCTAAAGGTACCAGGTTCGTTCCCAGTACAGGGAATATAATTAAAGGAAATTTTTGTTTCAGAACCAGAGGTCCCTATTGTTATAGTTGAACAGAATCAACATCACTGCACGCTGGGCAAACCCGTAGGTGCTCAGTCTCCCTCAGTATATGTTGAAGAGTGTGAGTACTAACTGTTTCTGTAGCTCGCTGGTTATAAACACAAGGATGCATCATCTCATATGTCCATCTCTTCTAGCCTTACGTTTGATGTCAAATTCCAACAATCTTAACCTTGATGATTCATCTATTGCAGTGTCATTGCCAAGGCTGATGATGACTTGCTGGTAGTTAATCCAGTTCCCATCTGACTTACTCCACTCTTCTCCTTTGAATATATTTTCAACTGCAGTCACCTGCTTGATCGTTATCTCTGCCTGTGCCATCCATGATATACCCCTCTCCGTTCTTGCTCCCTTAATGACAGCTATGTTTCCATGCAGGGGGTGTCACTTGTCAGTGGTTACTCGTATATAGGCTTTTGCCTAGGCCATTGCATATCTGGATCTAATCGACAGCACTCCAAGCATGTACCTCATTGTCACAATGGGGGTATCACGCGTACAGCCCATGACTATTTGCATCCCTTCATTTTGAACGCGTTCTAGTTGTTCACATTGTGTTACTGACAGCATGAGTATTCCCTGCCCATACTCAATGACTGATATGACGAGCTGACGATAAAGAAGAAATAGTAATCTCTGCTCCAGATGCACTGCGGCCATTATTTTCACGGCTGCCAGATCCTTCCTGCATTTCTGTATGATGTGATCAACATGGTACTTATTCAATAGCCAACGATTGAATGTAACTTCAAGGTATTTTAGCTTTTCTTGCCTTTCAATTTTCTGTCCATTGAGAGTAATATCTGGAAGATCTTTTTTCACTACAGGGTTGTTTAAGGAGCACCACATCACGCAGGCCTTGTTGAGGCTGACTTTGGAGCCAGTTTCCTTGCACCACTGAAACACCTCCTGTAGTATCCCATGAATGCTATTAACCATTTCCTTTCATCAGAGCCAGTTCTGTAAATGTACTCATTTACAGGTTCCTAATGATGTCATACTCCCCTCTGATCTCCTGAGTAGTGAGATCAGATGCCTAGCCTTTTCAGATAAGGGCAAAAAAAAGGAGGTACCATGTGCAGATTGCGCATGTTAAAAATCCCTCTGCAGTTGGAAATTGTGAAGAGTAGGCCAAATGGCCACTGCCCTGGCAAAATTTAAAAATTATGAAACCACCCACCACAAAAATATTTATAGGATGTGTGATTCCTGTATACATATTGGGATCCTCGCCAGTGCTATGGAGTTGGTGCACTGTGCTGAGATCCTCCTTGTGTGATCTAAGGGAGGAGATCAGAGCAATGAAGGTGGTCCTTAAAGCCAAAACCAAATAAAACCAACTAAAATGGACACCAATCTTTTTTTTTCACATCAGATAATACATGTGTTTATGAGACCAACTAAAATGGGGTAGAATGAGTTACGTATGCAAAGAAAGGGTAGAATGAGTTACGTATGCAAAGAAAGGGTAGAATGAGTTACGTATGCAAAGAAAGGGTAGAATGAGTTACGTATGCAAAGAAAGGGTAGAATGAGTTACGTATGCAAAGAAAGGGTAGAATGAGTTACGTATGCAAATAAAGGATAGAATGAGTTACGTATGCACAGAAAGGGTAGAATGAGTTACATATACAAAGAAAGGGTAGAATGAGTTACGTATGCAAAGAAAGGGTAGAATGAGTTACGTATGCAAAGAAAGGGTAGAATGAGTTACGTATGCAAAGAAAGGGTAGAATAAACTACGAATGCAAAGAAAGTATAGAATGAGTTACGAATGCAAAGAAAGGGTAGAATGAGTTACGTATGCAAAGAAACTGAGTTACTGTTTTTATAAAGGCTATGGTAAGGACTTATTTACAATAATCACCAGATTCCTCGTTTTTTCATTCCACTATACACCTTTTGAGTTAGTGGAACAGATGTTAGCTTCTTTGAATTCCACAGATTTGTTAAAAGGATTTCCCCAGCTTGCAAAAATCAAGTTTAACATTCACATGCTAGACCCCAAGCTATGTTTATGCTTAATCGCATAAGTAATTTTTAATGAACGTAAAGTGCGGATGGATGGTACATCTCTGAAGCAGACCTGTTTGTGTGAATGCTCAGGCGTATGAAAAAAGGATATGACTTATAGAAAGATGGTTTGGAAATATATAGACGATGCCGGAAAGGCATGGAAACAAACATTTCATCTCTGTTTATTTCCACAGAAGCAAATAAGAAATTTTATAAACACATTAACAAATTTACTAAAGATTTTACACCAACTTCTTGATAAAACAATTCTGTATCTACATTTTGTTTAAAAAAATGCTATCTCTATTTCATTATTACACATTTTATTTCCATACCTTGTTTTTTTTTTTTTTTTTTAAATTCTGTACCCGCTTCTTTACTAGAATTGCATTTCACATGATGATAAATTAACATGGACACAGAAGTAAAATCAAATTCAATGACAACGATCAAATTATTTTTGAGACTGCATGACAAAATGTAAACATTATACAAAATAGATAACTCTCTTCGATGAATAAAAAAAATCTGCATGTTTCAAGGCCTGAATGATGCCAGGATAAACATGCTACTATGTTCACTAGGCTACTCTCATGAAACAATGCTCAAATATTTACAGTACCTTTAGTAATACTGATTTTTAATTTACTTTTAAAACTCCTCAACCTCTTTTCAGTAATCTCAATAATTTTAACAATTAAACTTCTTTCCTTAAAAAAAAAAAAAAAAAAAAAGCATTAAACAAATTAGTAAAATCCTAAATGTAAATTTTAAACATAACAGCAAGTATTAATTTAACAATGAAAGAACATTCAACATATCTCCAGGAGGGTTAATAAATTTAGGAATTTTCATCATCAGAAGGAAAATCACCACCAGAGAATTCTTGCTGTGCAGGGACTAGATTGGAAAAACCTGCCATTCGAGCTGCGTGGGGGGTGTGACTTGTAGTTTGTAGATTACGTGGTAACTGCTGTTGATTTCCTTGTGATGGTGGTGCAACCACAGATACATTTCTCTGAGAGTTACGACCATGCTGAAGTTGATACGGACTCCTGCGCCCAGACTCAAAACTAGGATTTGCTGGCATAGGCACCGCTTGCAAGCTGGCCCAATCTGATCCTTCAGGAACTAAAACTATATTATTGCCAACAACGTGAATGTTCCCCGAGGAATTTCTATGAGCAGCATTGTTGTTTTTTGTGTCATTGTTGTGTGTATTCAGGGCTTCAATAAGCTGGAGGTTTTCTCTGAGCTGCTCACATGTAAGTCCATAACAGCCAGGCCTTGGCGGGGCCTGTGGAGCCATGTCGAGCCTGACTGCAGGTTTAGCCTGTAACACACATACAGAATAATGTGAGAAATCCCCTTCAATTTGACTCCACAGTAAAGCAATAGCAATGTCCGGCTCAAATAAAGCAAATAATTCAACCCCTTTATTCTTATCATCTTCTTATTTTACTTGCTCCTGCTGATCTTGCACACACAAAAAACTTGGCAACATGACAAAGCATGACTTAAGTACTCATGCAATGCTCAACTTCAATGAAGATACTCTAACTCACTGTCTGTCTGGATGCAAGGAGCATACAGATAGGGAAAAAACAAACCAAAGCCAACAAAATAAAATAAAATGTAATACAGTGAGATTTCAGTCTCATATATTACACAAACATTACTTTAAATATTCCCATTCCAAACACAACTTACTTTGCCTGAAATAGTGTTTACAAAACACATAGATCACAAGAGCAACATAAAAAGTAACAGATAAAACTGTAATTTGGCTGTTTCAGTAAATACTCATTCATTTCCCTTTTCACTACTTATGGAGCATGGAGCCCCCAGCTTTTTTGTTTCATACACAAAGTTGATATTTTAGCTTCGTGCACTAAGGGCAAATAAATCTTATTTCAAACAATGTTAACTGCCTTAGCTCTGGCAGGAAAAAAAAGCATATTTTGTACTTAAAAAAGGCTGAAGATTAAACCATCTAAACACAATCCTGACACTTGCATGTCTAAATTAATTTTGTGAGAATTAACTCTGTGCAAAGTATTATCTCTGTGTAGATTTTCATTGTATTATAATAATAGGGTCATTGCTGAGTAGAGAGCAGCTTACATGAAAACAACCTCCACCAATGAGAATGGAGACAAGAGGCAGCTACTGCCGCCCTAAAGTGGCTGTCTGAAAATCCATTAACCACGGCAGTTACTGTGTCGGACTTTCAATTCATGCTTCAAAATGGATGGCTAAGACATGAATGGGGAACATACATAGAGGCCTCAAACCTTTAGGAACTGATGTAGATGTATTGTCCTGGTCATGCTGGGGTACGCAGAAGTGAGTGAGCTAAAAGACTAGCCTTGACAGTACCCATATAGATAAGAGAGATACTAAGGACAATAAGAAACTGCCAATTAGAGAAAGACACTCGAATCGATGAGTCAACATGGCTCAGACTGCTGGAATGTGGCGTCAAGAGTAGGACAAGCAAAGATGGACATATATGAGAGGATGGATCAGATTTGTATACAACCTGCATGCTATAGGAACAATCAGTATTCATACCCTTTGACATTTGCTGAGGGAGATTGAGCACCTATGGATTTGTCCAGAGTGCAGTGATGTCAATTCCGAAAAATAATAACTAGGGTTAGGATTTTAATGATTTTGTATCTTTTTTTGGGTATAGCCAAAGTGTTGTTCAGTTGAGTATAAACGTATTTCATAAAAAACCAATAAGAGCGTTTGGGATTATTTTGCCATTTTCGGCACGTTATGGCATTTTAAAAATAGATTTTTCGGTCATTTTAAAGCATTTTTTGTTGTTTTCTGAGATTACTTTGCATATTTTGGCATTGTCAATAAAAATAGGCATTTTTTAGTGTTAAAGTGTTCTTATTTATTGTTTGTTTTTGTTACAAATTTCTTTACTTCACTGTTTTCCCCATGCTGTAATAATTTTCCCTAAGCGTCTGAAAAATGTGGTACATTTTCCTACATAAAGTCAAATTTTGGGTTTCTGCCTGATGCCATTACTTCCTTGGAGATGTCAGCAGTTCTATTAGTGGATCAGATAGATTTGATGAAGAAAATGGTCAATTCAATGACTTAGACAGTGTGAATGGAGTGGAGCCGCGCTAGCGTAGTGGTTACAACACCGCTGTGGCGACCGGGTGATTCAGGATCAAACCCGGGCGACGGCATTTGAGGATTTTTCGTCGACCGGGATTTGGACTGGATTAACTCGAGACCTGGCGAGGACATTTGAAGGAGTGTCGTCGACCAGGGACTGGCGGCTCCTGAGCCGACCCAGCTCTAATGGGTACCTCCGAAAACGGCGAGTATCTGCCTGAATGGCGAGGGACACTTGTCTCTGTACAAGAAAATAGGATACTTACGTAAAAATCAATGTCAGGTTAGACATTAATAATAACCTGAGATTTCGCCTCGAGTATTAGCGGGCGTACGAAAAAAAAAAAAAGTGTGAATGGAGATGTGGGAAAAGGAGTGCAAAACAGAACTGAACAAGTTTTGAAACAAAAATTTGGTATATGAAAAGCTTTGCTTGATTTCAGATGTGCTATCAGGGGAAAAACTTTTCCCTTGGTGAATTTTCAGTGGACTTAGAACAAACAGACGTAGTTTATTTCAAGTATGCTCCTGTGGTGTCACTAGTAGTGGAAAGGAGCTTTTCAGTGTTTAAAGCTTTGTTGGCACACAATAGTAAGTCAGTCTTTTTAAATCTGCACATGGTTTTCATTGTGCATTGTAATTCTTAACTCATTAAATAAAAACTTTCAGTTTGCCACAGAAACTGTAAAAATATTCAGTTGTAATTGTACGTCTTTTGTGTGTGCACTTTTTTAAATAAGGAATTATTTTGTTAATAAAAATTAAATTTTCAGTTTGGCACAGAAAATGAAAATTTAAATTGCATTTTTAAGGTGTCTTTTTGTGTGTGTCTTAAACTGCATGTTTTTGGTTAATAAAAACTATTTTAAAAAAATGAAGTATTTTTGTGTTTTTCTTGTTTTGTTTTATTGGTCTTTTTTTGTGTGGTAATTAACATGAAGAATTTCAATTTGGCACAGTAACAGCAAAAAAATTTAATTATTTTTTAGGTTCTTTTTGTTTTGTTTTATGCCGTTCATTTTCTTCTTTTAATAGTACAAAATAATTTTAGTTTAGCTCGGAAACTAAAAAAAGAAAGTTGTGTTAATAGGTCATTTTTTATTATTTTACAGGACATTTTTGAGGCTTTTCTGCGTCATAAATGTATTTTTACAGGTCATTTTCTGGTAATTTTTAGGTCTTTAAAATCCTAGCCCAAAATTAATAACAATCATAAATACTTTGGTGTTCTAACCCACAAAAATATTTGCTCTAGCTCATGTGATATTCTTTCTTTCCTTTCTACGTATAGCCAGTCAGTTATTTGTATTCAAGATAATACTGTACTGGTTGATATGGCTAATGAGGATAGCGTTATTCAGTAGTGACTGTTCACACTAGTAAGGATAGCATTATGCAGCGTGAGGTTGATGTGACTGTTCACACTAGTGAGGATAGCATTATACAGTAGGAGATTGATGTGACTGTTCACACTAGTGAGGAAAGCATTATACAGTAGGAGATTGACGTGACTGTTCACACTAGTGAGGATAGCATTATACAGTAGGAGATTGACGTGGCATTTCACACTAGTGAGGATAGCATTTTTCAGCAGGAGGTATATTATGTATGCGCTAGTGTAGATGAAATGGTAAAACAAAACTACCCCAAAATTATCTTTGCCCCAGCAAGATACTCCGGTAAGACTAAAATTTCATAAGGGGTACGTGATTATTGCAGAAGAAAACCAACAACAGCACAAGATAATATCATAAAATGCTATTGTACTAAAAAAACAAACTAAATCTAGCAAAGAAACATTGGCAACAAAGATTCCAACAAAACATAAGCAACCTCAGATCCCTTACAATGTTAGAGAACACATAGCTGGAACATCAGCTGGTTCATTAGACCTTCAGCAAGCACATAAACTTTGATGGCGTTCATAAAAGTCTTGTACGGAAATTAGCAGGAATGCAGGAATGAAAGATACTTAGAATATTCAAAGAGTTAGCTACAGACTTGAAGGAAACAATAACATCTTACATGAGTACTGCAAAGACAACAGAGATGATAACTAAAACATGTTGGTGTGGATGTGGCACATGAAGGTTCAGTCAAAAGACAGTCAAAAGACAAACACCGATACTTAAAAACAATAAAGAAGTCATAGACATTAGCTGTTGTTGTCAAAGAACAGTACAACTCACTCAATGAAGCTTTTCAGAAAGTACACAACATTTCACATAGTAAATCTGTATGTAAGGATTCTATCTCAAAATAGATGCATCAATACAGACAAATTTGACCTTGCTCAGAAAGAACTTCCCAAATCAGAGAATATCCAAACCTGAACATACTGTATTAGGAAAACAGTGCACGAACGGGAAAAGAACTCATGGCTTTGGAGTGGGTACGATTGGAGAGCAGTTGGAGAATTTTTACATTCAATAATTTTAAAGATAATGGTGGGCAGGCAGTATAAGAAATTTAATTTTACAACTGACATTTTTAATGGAAATTAATTTGTTACAAATTTCTCCAAATGTGAATTCGCTAATTCCTTCTTGGAGAATAAACGAGAACACGTGAATAATACAGTCAGGGTTCATAGCAAATTTCTTCAAGCATTTTCCAGGCTTTTTCCAGGTTTTTCCAGGTCCAGCACGTGATTTTCAAGGATGGGAAACTCTAATATTTTCCTCATCTAATTTTCTCAGATATAATTATTACTTTGCTGATCAGCAATCCGGAGCATTACCATCTCCCATTACCAAGGGTGTTTGGAGATTTCTTTTTTTTTAAATTCATAAAAGATTGAAAAACAGACATCTTTTCCAAGTTTTTAGTGAATTTGTTCAACATCAGCGCAATAAAATGTTAGTGACATGGATGGTAATGAATAAAATAAGCTTGATTGACGTATTGATTTAATGATTAACCACGTATATCAACATAAAAGGCTAATAAAATTGGAATAAAATGTTTAAAAAAAAACTATTTTTCGTGTTTGTCTTTTTTGAACGTATTCTGCGTCTGTGGCATCTGACAATGAGCGTTTGTAAATGTTTGAGTAATTAAGTACCTCTAGTTGGAGTCTGAGCTGCTTTTTTCATTAACTGGGGTTGAAGTTGTAGCTTTAGGCCTCTGCAAGAGTCTTTGTCAACGATCCACGTTGATAATCCTTGACTGTGTAATATAACTTGAAGCAGGGTATCAGGCATGGAGGTACATTGCAATCTGGGCAGTACATGCAAGTCTGGCTTCTGTTCCCTGCAGCCTTACACACTTTACAGTCTGGTTTGTACCTTGCCCTTTCATATTTATCAATGAAGTGGTGCTCAGTAAGTCGTTTGTTGTTGTGACCTGTGGGTGTCAAGGAGTCACAATGCGTCGAAGAATAGCGGGTTCAATAAGAGTGATACTGACATGCTGGTCTTCGCTTTGATCTTTTTTTTTTTTGTAGAGTTGGCAGTGTTGTAGGTTATGTGCCCATTGACCAGGGCAGTTTCAACTAAGAAATAATATAAAAATAGGATCTGTGTGGGTAGGGGTAGCTTGCACCTAGTTGGCTGAAGTTTCCACACCTCACATACTTTTGCTGTATTTTTCTGCAAGCACTGGCTTCTGAATTGTTCTGCCCTAAAGAATTTGTCTTTCTAACTGTCTTGTTTATATTATCATTGGAGTGAACAGTGGATATAAGGTTAAATCTTTTCGTATCATGCCAGGTGACTGTCGGCATGCCTTATCTTCTGTTGCTCAAAACACAGGATGATTTGTCTTTTTCAATTTGAGTTGTTTTTTCTTCGGTGCTACAGGAAAATGCTTCATATTTTCCGCTACTGTTCCAAATGCACCAATCTGAATTTCAGGTCTTGAAATAAAGCTGAAGGCTGAATCAAAACTACCACAGAAGAGAATATGTCCCTTGTTGCGTATGAAATTTGAATTAAAGCTATTTTTTTCACTGAAAAAAAAAGTCCAAATAATCTCAGCTCTCAAGAGTTTTTTTCCTTGGTCACAAATGATGTCACATCTGTAGGTCTCCTAGTAGTGTTAGTTTTAATTTAAAAAAAAAAAGGATCACAAATAACTTATGAGTAGGCCTAAGCTATGTATATTTACCAATTCACAATTCTAAACGCATACATAATACAGTCAAACAATATTTAACTAGAACAAAAGGCAATATATATAGTAATTAGGAGGGTAATACTTATGATAACTGGAGACCTTTACACACACACACACACACACACACCCCCACCCCCCCCCCCACATCTATACTATTTTTGTTGGGTTTTGTTTTGTTTGTTTGTTTCGATTTAAAAAAAAAATTTAATTTAATGTTTTTTTAAATAACATAGGCCTATCCACAAAATTGCTGATTTTCATTTATCCTAATTACAGTCATTTGACAGATGTGATGCCACTTTCGTGTATCGGGGGTTATTCATGTTATCTGAAATTGAAAACAAGTAGGCCTAGGCCTATCCTAATTAGCCTATAACCCTTCAGAGGTAGAACGGGATAAGTCTTTTCATCATAAATATAATAAAAAAGCATTCAAAATATATTTATTTCCAAAAAAATGTGGTGAAATAAACAGTGGGACATAGGATAACAGGGTAGGCTATAGGATATGGAATCGCCATCAATTTCTATTCCTGACCATCTTAAACTGTGTCAAATATATTCCTGTATGCAGAGGTAAACCAAAAAATTTCGTTCAAACGCTTGCTTATAGGCTAATTTTGGCCATGGTTAAAAATTAAACTGTAAAAAGGCCTACATTGTAAATACAGACGCAAGTACAGTAGGTCTATCTATAAACTGGACATATTTAAATAGATTTTATAAATGAGATAAATGAATTTATTACTTACGACGAATGCTAAAAATAAATCTGCGTTTACGTCGTTAACGCAAAGCGCCGAAAACTTCTGGAAATGATTTAATGCGCAAAGGGAAGTAAAAATTGTACGGTAACTTTGCGCAAAGGGTAGTAAAAATTGTACGGTAACTTTACAATTTTTACTTCCCTTTTCGAACTTCCATTTCCAGAAGTTTTCGGCGGTTTTGTTTTCAGCGCTTTGCGTTAATGGCGTAAGCGCATATTTATTTTTAGACTAGTCGCGTCTGTTGTTGCAAAAAATACCATCAATAACCAAAAAATGGACACAAATTAACGAACTTTCGATTTCGTATTATTTTTCAAGGTCCGATGCGGAAAATTCAAGGCTTTTAGCCATTTTTCCAGGCTTTTCAAGGCCTGGAATTTTTTTTGTCGTTTTCCAGGTTTTTCAAGGTTTTTCCAGGTCGCTACGAACCCTGTACAGTGTATGTGAGAAATGTTGGGGCTAGGGCAAAGAACGCTACGCATTGTGCTTAGGTATACAGGGTGTGTTTCTAAAAAAAAAAAATAAGGTAATGTGTCTTACAAGGACAAATGACAAAGAAAATTTCCTACGTTGCAATCAAAAGGCCTTCATCAGGGAAAGGAAAGGAAGAGAGCTAAGTGATTAACATGAGAAAACATAAAACGAAAAGAACTTGTGCTGCCACTACCAATAGCGATCGCGCAATGTATCCACCAAATGCTTCCAGCTATGTTCATGTACATAATATTTTGTATATTAATATTGTCACATTTCTCTATCTACATTCCAGTCTTGACATATGGAAGCAAGTCAAGGGCAATGACTATAACCCACAAAAACCAGATCCAAACCTCAGAAATGAGGTATCTGAGGAAGAGACATGGTCCGCATCCAGACACTACGTCAAGGCCTAACAACCCAACCTCTGCAGACCCAAATAGAACAGTTCCAACTAAGATGGTTTGGCAATGTCTGCAGAATGGGAGAAGATCGGCTACTACAACAAACAAGGGAAGCTAAGAGCCAGGGATCCAGACCTCCAGGACGACCCAGAGTCCGCTGGGAGGACAACATTAGACAATCTCTGAAGGATCGAGGACTAGCTTGGAACAAGGCCAGAAAGAAGACAACCGATAGGATAGTATGGTGCTCCCTCCTCCAAACCTCTACACCTCACAGTAGAAGAGGGATGACTAAGTAAGTAAGTACATTTCTAGTATTAACACAGTATTTTCCACATTTTTAAAAACTATATACAGTATTAACAATGTTATTTGTTGTATTTCTCAGCAGTAAATAACATTTATGTACACTGTGCAGGACATGTGGTAGAGATTTAAGCAATGTTAATTACTTGTCAATTCATGTTTCAATAATTCATATTTGAAGATTGACCCAAAAAAAGTTCAGTCATGTCAATTTTTTATAACGTCTACTTTAGATACTTGCATATTTGAACATATCTGTCCTAAATTTAGGATTTTACTGCATTAGAATAATGGCATATTAAAACATTTTAAAACTTGCTATGTTACTTTACTTCAAACTCTCATATCTTCTGTTGTAATTATAGTACAATTTTCATGTTTGTACCAAAACTTAAAGTAACATTCCATCTATAAGCAATTAAACACCACAACAAAACTGGAGTTTCCAAAAATAAATTAGCCAGAAGGTTTTTTTAATTACCCCAAGTCGAATATTCACAGCACTGCGGCTTTCAAAGCAGATCGCTGGTGAAAATGTTACTCACTGACAGCAAGCCAATGCAACTTAACTAAAACAGCACTGGCAAACAGCCATGAGCCATCAATGCAGTTGGTTCCTTTGCAGGAAACCTCCACCAAAGTATCCATGTGCTCTTATAGAGGTGGTTTCTGTAGCAATTTGTTTGATACCATAAGGCTGCCAGTCTCCTGCATAACCTCATGTCAGTCGCATCTTATGACATGTCTACGGGAGTATGTTTCAGTTATACAAGCACCGAAACCATATAATCGGCGTTACAATGTACATCTGCCATCACCGGTGTCAATACCTTGTCGAGGTATGGCGGCTTGTGTACCCTGATTACCCCCAGAGCTATGCCAGCTGGAGTTTTACTCCTGGAAGGTTCTCCCAAGCTGGACAGGTTTGCGTAGGCAGGGGTCAGATGAAAGCAGACACCCTGGTCCTCCAGGTTGGGGGTTTTAGCATAGGGCTGACACCCCTGTCTATGTAAAAAAAATTGAAGTTACGGAAACAACAACGAATAAACAAACTTTGCTGCGGGATGGACATCCGGAGTCTGAGGCTCGTATGACTGTCAGTGGTGAAAGCCAAAAGAAAGCCACTGACATGAGAACGGACGTCCTGACCGCAAAACACGATACAAGAATAGGATTTTGGAATATCAGGACAATGAATGAGACGGGTAAACTAAAACAGGTCACGGCAGAAATGAGAAACTATAGGCTACATATTCTAGGGATAAGCGAGAGCAGATGAACAGGGGCAGGAAAAGTTAAAACAGCAACAGGAGAAACAGTACTTTACTCTGGAAGAGAGGATGGACAGCACAATGAAGGCGTAGCCATTATTTTACAGAAAGGAATAGAAAGGACATTACTGGAATGGAAACCCATCAAAAGAAGACTGATAAGATTAAGACTGAGAGGTAGATTCACCAATACTACAATAATACAATGCTATGCACCAACGAATGACAGCGATGAAGAGGTCAAGGATGAATTCTATCAACAACTGCAGAAAGAAATGGAAGACACACCTAGATATGATCTTATTGTAGTAATGGGAGACCTCAATGTGAAAGTTGGTACACACAATACATACAATGAAAGAGTAATGGGGAAATGCGGCAGCGGAACAGCAAAAGAAAATAGGGATAAATTAATAAGTTTCTGTAGTATTAACAACCTGGTCATTGGAGGAACACTTTTCCCACATAAAGAAATTCACAAATTAACATGGGAATCACCAAATGGTTGGGACAGAAACCAGATAGACCACATTATGATTAACAGTAGATGGAGACATGCATTACAAGATGTGAAGGTGAGAAGAGGTGCAGATGTGGGAAGTGATCACCATTTAGTAGTAGCAAAACTGAAAGTGAAACTAAGAAGGGCTGGACCAACTGTAACTACACAGAAAAGGTTTGACATCAGCAAATTGAAGGACCCCCTTACCAGAAAAGCTTTTGTGGCTGACATAAAGAAACGATATCAATTTGCCAAAAGTCAGGAAAAGACATTGACTGATGATATAGACCAGCAATTCAACACCATTTCAACAATATATAAGGAAAGCAGCAAATCATGCTTGGGATTCCAGGAAAGGAAGAAGCAAGACTGGATAACACCAGAAACACTAAACACCATAACACTGAGAAAGGAAATGAAAAGAAAGAAAACAGAAGCGAAGTCCCCCAGGTTAAAGCAACTATATAGCGAACAGTACAGTCAGATGGACAAGGAAGTTAAACGCCAAACCCGAGCCAACAAAAGGAATTTCCTAGACGATCTTGCAAGACAGGCAGAAGAGGCAGCACTGAGAAATGAACAAAGCACAGTATACAAAATAACTAAATTCATCAGCGGAAAACGAGGTGCAAACAATATCACATTAGTAAGAGATAAGCAAGGAAATCTCATCATGACAGCAGAGGGACAGGAAACAAGATGGGCAGAGCACTTCAGAGAAACTCTGAACAAGGAACCACCAGAGACACGATTGAATGTTCCTGAGGCTGAAAACGACCTAGATGTAAATATAGACATTCCACGAAAAGAAGAAATCATCACAGCAATCAAAGGGTTAAAGAACGGAAAAGCTCCTGGCCATGATAACTTAAATGCAGAGCTATTTAAGACAGACCCTGAGCTAGCAGCAGAACTATTAGAACCCCTATTTGCACAAGTCTGGAAAACGGGGACAACACCATCAGAGTGGAACAAAGGAATAACTGTCAAATTGCCCAAGAAGGGAGATCTTGCAGACTGCAATAATTGGAGAGGAATCACTCTTCTCTCAGTTCCCAGCAAAATACTAGGCAGGATAATTATACAGAGAATTTCAAAAGCAGTAGACCACAAACTGAGGAAAGAACAAGCAGGATTTAGAAAGAACAGAAGATGTTTAGATCATATATTCACTCTCAGGAACATTATAGAGCAGTGTTCAGAATGGCAAAGACAGCTGTACATTAATTTTGTTGATTTTGAAAAGGCTTTTGACAGCATACATAGGGACAGTTTATGGAAAATACTGAGGGCTTATGGAATTCCAAGCTGCATAGTGTCAATCATAAAAAGCCTCTATGCTAACTTTACGTGTAGTGTTGGGCAGAGCAACCTAACCTTTGAGGTGAAGACAGGAGTACGACAGGGATGCCCCTTATCAACCACTCTATTTTTAACAGTCATAGACTGGGTGACGCGACAGACAACAGAGGGCAGTCCAAGAGGAACAAGATGGACTACATTTTCTACATTAGAAGATCTGGAATATGCAGATGACATTGCACTACTAGCACATTCACATCAACACATCCAGGAAAAAACGGACAGACTTAATAAATTTAGCCAGCAGGTGGGCTTGAACATCAATTTAAGGAAGTCAGAGGTCATGACGCTCAATGTGAGCAACCCTGAGCCCATATCAGTAAGGAATCAGCAACTGGTACAGACAGACACCTTCACATATCTAGGATGCATAGTAACACCAGACGGCGGGGCAGGCAAAGACATCAACATCAGAATGAATAAGGCAAGAACAGCCTTTTTTTAGCCTAAACAACATCTGGAAGTCCTCTCAATACAGCACAAGCACAAAATTAAGATTATATCAGAGTTGTGTGCTTTCTGTGCTTCTCTATGGTGCAGAATGCTGGAGAGTTACAGAGAAGGAAATGTCGAAATTGTCCTCTTTTCACACAACATGCCTAAGAAAAATTCACCGAATCTTTTGGCCGAATACCATCACCAACCAAGATCTGCTTACTCAGAGCAAGCAAGAGGACATGCACACCATCATAGCTGGCAGACGCTGGAGCTGGGTTGGCCATGTCCTCAGAAGAGACCCCGATGCCATCACAAGAACAGCTATGCTTTGGACCCCTGAAGGAAAACGAAAGAGAGGCCGACCAAAAACAACCTGGCGGAGGACTGTGGAGGCTGAGATGCTAAAAATGAACCAGAGTTGGGGCACTGTACGAAGGATGGCCACCGACCGAGCAAAGTGGAATCAATTTGTTGTTGCCCTACAAGACGCCACTAGGCGTGATGGCCACTGACTGCTTTGATGGTCGGCAGCTAAGGATCAAAGAAGAAGACAATGTACATATGCCGTAGCTAACGGAAAAAAAAGAAGACTGATACTTTTTAATGATGACTGTAGTGCCCCCCCTCTCCCTCCAAGTGTCAAGAAACTAAAAGGGTCAAAATACAAGTCCAATGGTCATCTGAAGATGATTAGACTACCTCTTGTTGTGATCTGCGTAACAGGGTTTCATATCCTCATTTGATACTCTTTACAATGCGCATTTTAATTCGAAATAGGACAAAAATGAAAACTGGGATTAGTCTGTATTCTGATAATTTATTTTCTCCTGAGACTAAATATATTATGATGGCAGATGGAGGCATTCATTAAAAGACGTGAAAGTAAGAAGAGGTGCAGATATGGGAAGCAATCCCCACTTAGTAGTAGCAAGAATGAAGGTGAAACTCATAGCTGCTGGATCAATTGCAGCTAAACAGAAAAGGTATGACATCAAACTGAAGAACCCCCTTACCAGAAAAGATTTTGTGGTTGATGTAAAGAGACCATATCAAATTGCTAAGAGCCAGGAAAAGACAGTGACTGATGATGTTGACCAGAAATTCAACACCATTTCAACAACATATAAGGACAGCAGCAAAACATGCTTGGGATTCCAGGAAAGGAAGAAGCAAGATTGGATAACACCAGAAACGTTAAACACAATAGCAATGAGAAAAAAAATGAAAAGAAAGAAAAAAGAAGCAAAGTCTCCCAGGTTAAAGGAAATATATAGTGAACAGTACAGTCAGCTGGACAAAGAAGTAAAATATCAAACCCGAGCCAACAAAAGGCAATTCCTGGATGATTTTGCAAGACAGGCAGAAGGGGCAGCACTGAGCAATGAAAAAGCACATTATATAAAATAACTAAACTATCAGCAGAAAATGGGGTGCAAACAATATTACGTTAGAAAGAGACAAGCAAGGAAATCTCATCACCACAGCACAGGGGCAGGAAACAGGACTGGCAGAGCACATCAGAGAAACACTGAATAAGGAACCACCAGAGACGCAGCTGAATGTTCCTGAGGCTGAAAATGATCTAGACATAAATACAGACATTCCTTGAAGAGAAGAAATCATCGCAGCTATCAAAGGGTTAGAGAATGGAAAAGCTCCTGGTCAAGACAATTTAAATGCTGAATTATTTAAGACAGACCCTGAACTAGCAGCAGAACTATTAGAACCACTATTTGCACAAGTCTGGAAAACAGACAACATCAACAGAGTGGAATAAAAGAAAAATTGTCAAAATGCCCAAGAAGGGTGACCTTGCAGACTGCAACAACTGGAGAGAAATTACTCCCCTGTCAGTTCCCAGTAAAACACTTTGCCGGATAATTATCAAGAGAATTTCAAAAGCAGTAAGCCATAAACTGAGGAAAGAACAAGCAGGATTCATAAAAAACAGAAGATGTGCAGATCATATATTCACACTCAGGAACATTATAGAGCAGTGCTCAGAATGGTAGAGACTGCTACACATTTTGTCTATTTTGAAACGGCTTTTGACAGCATACACAGGGGCAGCCTATGGAAAAAACTGAGGGTTTATGGAATTTCCAGCTGCATTGTTTCCATCATAAAAAGCCTCTATGCTAACTTTACATGTAGTGTTGGGCAGAGCAACCTAACTTTTGAGGTGAAAACAGGAGTACGACAGGGATGCCCCTTATCAACACTTTATTTTTGACAGTCATAGACTGGGTGATGCGCCAGACAACAAATGGCAGTTCAAGAGGAATAAGATGGAAAACATTTTCTAAACTGGAAGATCTGGAATATGCAGATGACACTGCACTACTCGCACATTTACATCAACACATCCAAGAAAAAATAGATAGACTGAATAAGTATAGCCAGCAGGTGGGTCTGAACATCAGTCTAAAGAAGACAGAAGTCATGACACTCAGTGTGGGAAATCCTGAGCCCATAACAAGAAGGAACCAGAAGCTGGAACAGACAGACACATTTACATACCTAGGATGCATAATAACACCAGACGGCGGAACAAGCAAAGACATCAACAACAGAATGCATAAAGTGAGAACAGCCTTTGCTTTTCTAAACAACATCTGCTATGCTATGGAACCCTGAAGGAAAGCAAAAGAGAGGCCGACCACAAACAACTTGGGGGAGAACTGTGGAGGCTGAGATGCAAAGATTGAGCCAGAGCTGGGGCACTGCACGAAAGATGGCCGCCGACCAAGCAAAGTGGAAGCAGTTTGTTGCTGTCCTACAAGATGCCACCAGGCATGCTTCCCACTGACTGCTTTGACAATGATCAAAGAAGAAGAAGAGTAAATATATTAACGTTAGTTGTCAGAACGCATTTTAAGTAGAAGTATTTTGATTTTGCAAATTGTATTTTTCTTAAGACATTGTGCTTTTTCTACAAAGACAATCATGAATTTCTCAGAACTTTATTTTACGTTACTAATTTTCTTATAACTTGCTTATTTTTTAGTCTATGAAAATGACATTTTGCACATTTACTTTCCATTAGATGATTAAACATTTGTTGGATCCAATTTCTGATATCTTATCAAACTTTTGATTTACTGCAAATAATGTTGCAAAATTTTGAAAAATGTTGTACTATCTTTAAATACAAACTTAACAATTTTATATCTCAGAATCTACTAAAGTTATCAAAAATCTAATCTGAAAAAAAGTTTTAAAATACAGTGAAGAGTGTCCATGTCAACTTTGGTGCTCAACAAATAAAAATACCTTGGTTAATTGAAATATACAACTAAAATCCAATATGGCCACTGTTTCCATGACAACCAACAGCTGAATGCCATCATATACTTTGGTATGCATAATTAATCCTACTTTAAGTTAACCCTGAGCACCTGCATCAAAATCCTGCAGCTATATATATATATATGAGAATAGCATTTCACTGTAGCTCCCTCTCATTAAGAGATTTTAAGCAACATAACATCATGTAGATGCTGGTGTTGGATAGGGTACCATTGAGAAAAACCAGCTCATAGCATTACAGGGCAGTCCCTGTTCTGAAATCCCCCAGGATAAGAAAAAGAGGGAAACCAATAAACACACGAAGAAGGCAACTAGGGACATATATGAAAAGAACACAGAAGAAATGGAAAGACCTTGAAATAATGGCACAGAACAGGAAAGCTTGGGGCGTATTTATTTAAGGCCTATGCTCCATTCGGGGGGCTGAAAGGTGATGCATGAATGACCAACCACTATGTAGCCCACAGATAACTAGAAATTTATACATCTTTAAAGCATTCATGACATGGTATCCCAGCAGAAACGGTAATTAAATCTTCATAACAATAATAATTATATCGTAACAGTTTAACAACACTCAAATTACAAAATGTTATTAGTGCAGCAACCCGACACAAAAAAATTATAATATTAAAGATCCCATTTCAGAACATGATCAGTGGACCATAAGTTTACAAAAAATCCAATAACAAAACATTGATGCAGCTACCCAATATAGAAAGACCTGTTTACATAACATGATTAACTGCAGCAACCTGATTTATAGTTCAAAAGCAATCATTCGGTCATATTTTTAATAGTAAAGCATGAGTCTCTAAAGGCATTTGACCTCCTTAACAATTAATACAACTATGATATAAAGTAATGGCAAGCCGGTCCTATTGTGCCAATGGAACAAGAGATGATAAGATGTTGGCTGTGGGATGATACACACTGAGGATACCTTCTGAGAGCATTACAAGGCAGTCCTTGTTCTGGCAAATCAGAAAAGAAGCAGAGGTAGACCAACAAACACATGGAGAAGAGAACTGGAGACAAATAAAGATGATGAGAAAGGCATGGAAAGACCTGGAACAGATGGCACAGGACAGGAAGACTTGACACAGGACAGGAAGACTTGACACAGGACAGGAAGACTTGGCACAGGACAGGAAGACTTGACACAGGACAGG
The DNA here is from genome assembly GCA_024509875.1 of Oreohelix idahoensis. Lineage (NCBI taxonomy): Eukaryota > Metazoa > Mollusca > Gastropoda > Stylommatophora > Oreohelicidae > Oreohelix > Oreohelix idahoensis. The sequence continues at coordinate 859,658 of JAMPIV010008705.1, forward strand.
AAGACTTGGCACAGGACAGGAAGACTTGGCACAGGACAGGAAGACTTGACACAGGACAGGAAGACTTGGCACAGGACAGGAAGACTTGGCACAGGACAGGAAGACTTGACACAGGACAGGAAGACTTGACACAGGACAGGAAGACTTGGCACAGGACAGGAAGACTTGACACAGGACAGGAAGACTTGGCACAGGACAGGAAGACTTGGCACAGGACAGGAAGACTTGACACAGGACAGGAAGACTTGACACAGGACAGGAAGACTTGGCACATGACAGGAAGACTTGGCACATGACAGGAAGACTTGGCACAGGACAGGAAGACTTGGCACATGACAGGAAGACTTGGCACAGGAAGACTTGGCACAGGACAGGAAGACTTGACACAGGACAGGAAGACTTGACACAGGACAGGAAGACTTGGCACAGGACAGGAAGACTTGGCACATGACAGGAAGACTTGGCACATGACAGGAAGACTTGGCACAGGAAGACTTGGCACAGGACAGGAAGACTTGACACAGGACAGGAAGACTTGGCACAGGACAGGAAGACTTGGCACAGGACAGGAAGACTTGGCACAGGACAGGAAGACTTGACACAGGACAGGAAGACTTGACACAGGACAGGAAGACTTGGCACATGACAGGAAGACTTGGCACATGACAGGAAAACTTGGCACAGGACAGGAAGACTTGGCACAGGACAGGAAGACTTGACACAGGACAGGAAGACTTGACACAGGACAGGAAGACTTGACACAGGACAGGAAGACTTGGCACAGGACAGGAAGACTTGGCACAGGACAGGAAGACTTGACACAGGACAGGAAGACTTGACACAGGACAGGAAGACTTGACACAGGACATGAAGACTTGACACTGGACAGGAAGACTTGGCACATGACAGGAAGACTTGGCACAGGACAGGAAGACTTGGCACATGACAGGAAGACTTGGCACATGACAGGAAGACTTGGCACAGGAAGACTTGGCACAGGACATGAAGACTTGACACAGGACAGGAAGACTTGACACAGGACAGGAAGACTTGGCACAGGACAGGAAGACTTGGCACAGGACAGGAAGACTTGGCACAGGACAGGAAGACTTGACACAGGACAGGAAGACTTGACACAGGACAGGAAGACTTGGCACAGGACAGGAAGACTTGGCACAGGACAGGAAGACTTGGCACAGGACAGGAAGACTTGACACAGGACAGGAAGACTTGGCACAGGACAGGAAGACTTGACACAGGACAGGAAGACTTGACACAGGACAGGAAGACTTGACACAGGACAGGAAGACTTGACACAGCACAGGAAGACTTGACACAGGACAGGAAGACTTGACACAGGACAGGAAGACTTAGGTTTGTTGAATGTCTATGCTCCTTGAGTTGAAGGTGAATGACGATGATGTAATCTAAAATCTACTGATCAATTAGGGAAAGAAACAATGTAACATGTAACAAAGCACTATTGTGCAATAAGATGAATCTTTCAACATAAAAATAGTTTCTGGACATTAAGTAACATAAAATATAAAACTAGTGCTGCATATAATCTCCCCAAACTACCTTAGCAATAGAACTTTAACATTTCTAAACTGCTGAAAACTATATACAACATTTGAATATCTATTCCAGTCCATCATTAAAGCAATGCCTTTGACTCCCTTAGATCAGTGCTCGCCACACTCTTCCACTCATCTTGTCACTCTGCTACATTGCCAATCTTAAGTTCATATATATATATTTCATCCTCCAGTGCTGTTAAAGTCTCTCTATTCTATGTAGTCCCTGGTTTTCTCTGTGGGCTCCATAACATGTTATGTTAGAGCAGTGCTCCACAACCGTTGTGTGCCACTGCACACTGGTTTACCACCGGTCCATGCCTGGTGTGCCATGACACCAGGCAGAATACATCATATAATGGTAAACTAAATTATGTGTTATGGTAAAATATTACAAAATAATCTCACACGTAAAATTTTACAAATAGTAAGTTGAGTGCCTCTACACCTCACGATAGAAGGGGAACGACTAAGTAAGTAAGTAAGTTGAGTTATCATTATCCACTAATCCATCACAACAAATTACAGTGTGCTGTCTCATGATTGCATCAAATTTTAGAAGATTTGCATTTTACACCTATTTAACACATTAACTACCGCAAGCCGCTGACAGCGGCTCACAAAATAATCACATTTGGACCGAAAGCTGCTCAGAGCGCTAATCTAATTTTAGTAATAAAACGAATGAAAAATGTACTGAAACACTCTCTGATCTGGTTCGAGATTTTAAGTTGCCACCAGAAAACAAATTCCCAAAGCATGGTTGTTGTAGAACACTGGAAAATTGATATTATGTTCATATTTTTCAGTGTTTTGGGTTAGTTACCAAATCGTGTAAAACTGTTTACTGTGGCAACTAGTGACAGGACTACAAAAAAATGCGTGTACATCTCGTCTAACGGCTGAATAGGATAGAAACGTGTTTCAACAATTGACTGATAGATCTAGCGACGAGGACAAGAGTGAAAACGGTGTGCACTTTGATTGAAATTGTGATTTTGATAGAGATGGGGCGCAAGCAGTTATAATTGTGAAAATATTGCAAGTCCTCGGCCATCGGAGGGCCGTTAAATAGCAACAACCTCTATTAGAGTTACAACCGGTGTTTATTGTAATAGTAATAAATCTCATTTATCTTTAAAATGACGTGTAATTCATAAAAATCTGTAAACAATTACGAAAACTACAGCTTACTTTGTGCAAACACCTACAGGATCAAAATGGGAAAAAATTTAATTCGGCCACAGTGTGTTTCTCAATTCGGTAGTTAATGTGTTAACTATTTATTGTAGTGTGACGTGGAATTTTGATAGGCACATTAAGTATGCCACGAAGCAAAAAACAAAAAGATGTGAAGCACTGTGTAAAAGGACGCTTTCGCCATCTCAATTTTTTTTTTTTTTAAATCCAATGCTCAGCAGATCCAACTGAGATTCCATCACAAAGTGAAAATTTATTCTCAAATACACTCAAATGATGTATCTTTCATGCATGTTGACAATAAATATGTACAATACAAAATTTCCTGCATCAATTACATTCCAAAAATTTCATAAACAGAACTGGTTTGTATTGTTAGTTTGGTTTGGTTTGAAGGACAATCTTCATTGCACATGGACAACTCCATCAGTGCTCCAATCTCTTCCCTTAGATCACACAAGGAGGATCTCAGCACAGTACATGAACTACATAGCACCAGCGAGAATCCCAATGTGAGTTTACATTGTACCATTAAACTACACTTACACAGGAAGATGCATGCAGCCACCCCATAAAATCTCTTAATAATACATATGACTTTTTCTGGGCTTTGTACTTATAACATTAAGAAAACATGTACAACTTAACTGTAGTGAAGCTTGTTTGTATTTCAAAACCCACAAGTTTATTTTTTAGGCCCCAAAGTTGCTGAAGCGTCGATCTAGTTTTTGCTCCAATAATGAACATTCTGGCACATTTCTGCACTCTACTGGTAGCATTAACACAAACACTTATGCTATGGCACACTCAGAGATCCTTATGACTTTGTTAATATTATTAAAGAGGGATGGTCATAAGCAGCTCTAAAACAAAATCCATGGTGATATCACGAGAAGAAAGAAAACATCAGATTAAGTTGGGAGAACAGGTCCTGGAGCAGGTCGACCACTTTAAATATGTCGGAGCTATTATAGACCGAAAGGGAGGCATCAAAGAAGAGTTGGCCACTCGAAAAGCAGCGGCTGGGAGACTTTTTCAGGCCATAAATCGTGGATTCCTCAGCAAGAAAGAGGTTGGTAAGAAAACGAAGATGGCTGTATACCGCTCCACCTATGTCCCAGTCTTGACATATGGATGCGAGTCGTGGGCAATGACTACAACCCACAAAAGCCAGATCCAAACCTCAGAAATGAGGTATCTGAGGAAAGTGGTTGAAGTAACAAGAAGAGACATGGTCCGCAACCAGACGATCCGTCAAGGCCTAAAATCCCATCCGCTGCAGACCCAAATAGAACAGTCCCAACTAAGATGGTTTGGCCATGTCTGCAGAAATGGAGAAGATCGGCTACCACGACAAGCATGGGAAACAAAGAGCCAAGGATCCAGACCTCCAGGACGACCCAGAGTCCGCTGGGAGGACAACATTAGACAATCTTTGAAGGACCGAGGACTAGAATGGAACCAGGCCAGGAAGAAGACAGCTGATAGAATGGTCTGGCGCTCTCTCTTCCAAACCTCTATACCTCACGGTAGAAGGGGAACGACTAAGTAAGTAAGTAAGTAAGTAAGTAAGTAATATTATTAAACATTTATTATTCTTAATTAAACGAAGCACAGATGGCCAAAAATCTTACAAAGAATCTTACTATGCACGTTTTTTTATTATTTTACTACAGTATAAATATTCACAACCAGCAGTAAAAAATTAACAAAATTCACAACTAAATGTACACATTTATTGGTCATAATTAATATTTATTTATATGAAATACTATTCGTATGAAATCAATAAAGGAAGCATACAGTTATTAAAATATAATCACCTGTATAATGTTTAGACCATACTGTTGTGGACAAAGGAATGTGTGGGCAGAAAATGTCAAACAGCCTTAAAGGTTTTCCCCGATTACAGGTTTATATGCACTTACCAAGTAGTTTGGATGTTTATATGTTTGAATGTAGTTCCTCATTTTCAACTTAAAAATAAATGTGTGTATGCGTGTAACTTTGAAATGGTCATGCAAATGTAATTTAAACTGATAACAAATGAGTTGCATTACTTAAAACTTGTGTAAAGAGAGCTCCAATAAACAAAGAAGTTAGAGACTAACTTAATTTTCCCCCAGTGAATTATGCGGTCATTTTAATGATCTAAATGCTCTGTGTGTTTTCACAGGGTCTCTGCAGAGACAAAGGACATAACAGAACTGCTGCTCTAATCATGCATGTCACAGGAGGTGATTATGGTGAGGCTGTACGTGGGCTAGCAACTTCGTCATATAAAGCAAACTGCTACAGAAAAGACCAGTGCATGAGAATATAGATGCTTTGGCAAAGTTTTCTGTATGAGGGCTAACTACAGCAAGAACTTTAGTAACATCTTTTCTTCCACCCAACCAACCCCCCACCCCCCCCCCACCCCCCCCCACCCCCCCCCCCCCCCCCCCCCCCCACACCCCCACCCTCCCCCCCCCCCCCCCCCCCCTTTCTCAAACCATTAAATGAAAGAAAAAAACAGCAAAGCTCAAAACTGAAACAGATACCTATAAAACGTGGAATATACTTATACCATAAGAAGATAAAAGTCCTCCAAACAATTAATGATAAAAATAACCTTGTCATTTTGTGGACTACCCTTCAAAGAAGCTAACATCTTTGTACGCCAAATGTCAATGAAAGGGAACAGAAGATACTAATAATAATCATCATCATTAATTAAAAACATTATGGTATTCTCCAGAACACTATGCAATATGTGGAATGGACAACAACAAATACCAAGCTGAAGATCAAATGTGAAGACAGAGATTATAATATGAACTTAAAAGATAAATGTTTGTATAATAAGAGCAATTGTCACCGTGGGGTTTGCCCGAGCATTATTCATGCTATTGTTAAAGTGAGATAAACAGTTGGAACAGCTCACAAGAGAAATTAATGAATGAAAATAATAATATTGCTAACTGACAACGGTTCAGAATACCGGCTCACGTTAATTAATAGTGAGTGATTATCTTGAGTTGTAAATAGAAAGTTCGAGAACAAGAAAAAAAAGGCTCGACCAATAAATTTAAGTAAAAAGATTTGGGTCAGCGAATCAGAAGAGTGGCGAGAAAAACACACCACGCGAAATGACCAGAGGTCATTAGATGACAGTGAGTCCTGAGTTGTGCTTCAGGAAGGTGTGATCGCTGTGCGGACAAGAGGAACCTTCTGTGGTTTTACAGATAGGGTTTATGTGAATAATGTTTAGATGTCCAGCCATCACTAGCCAGTGTTATTCTATCGGGAGATAGTATTTGATTCTGTAGTTCACAGTTAAGGTGTATTTCTGAAAGGGAGATCAGCGCTTATGCTGTTTTTGTAAGTATTGAACTATGATTATATTTTTGCACAGAATAGAATTTTGTTTCCAGGAAAGTTGTGCAGAAGCATGATTTGTCACTTCAGTATGAGTACTTTACGACTATGTACCAAGAAAAAAGATGGTTATGAGCATATAACGACTATCTGTAAAGTATCAAAAGGCTGTAAAAATTTGAAGGACACTAGAGATATTATAGAAGAGCCATATTAAACAAGGTTTGAAGTATCCAGAATTACATATGATTTTCAAGAAAAAGTGAATGTCGACTTTTATAGAAGAACTTCAAATATGCTCTCTCACTTGTAAGTATCAGAAGGGTGTACATACAATTATTTATGCATGAGATGAATTTTGTTGCTAGGAGCAGTTATAGAGACCTGTCTGACCAGTTCGTCGAGGAAGATATTTAAGTAACAAATAAAGTATGGAATGCTAATAAAGAGCATTGGTATATGAAGAAAGAGGAGCAGGTTTTGGGAAGACTAAGGAAGTCTACAGGAGAAAAAAAAAGTTAAAGAGGAATACGGAAGTTTACGAGGCATAGAATTCATGTATGAGTTAACTTGAAGTACCAAAGACCCAGTACAGGCTTGTATGAGAACTCTATCATAGAAATGACTCTTGTACAGTACATTATTAAGTTAGTACTTCGCGTTGTGGCCGCGACAACCCAGATTCGTATCCTGGTCACGGCACCAATTCAAAGTATGTAACCACGTTGCTGTTACTGGTTACTATGTGTTATCTCACTAGGTGGCAGATGGCAGGCCTAGTGACGAAATTTAAGTTTACAACTTCTCTTTTTATCTTCTTTCTTTCTCTCTGAGTATCATCCAGGAATTTACACCTCTGGCGGAGATGGCCAGTAATGATATCAACTAAATAACTTGGAAGATAACTCAGAGAGAAAGAAAGAAGATAAAAAGAGAAGTTGTAAACTTAAATTACGTCACTAGGCCTGCCATCTGCCACCTAGTGAGATAACACACAGTAACCAGTAACAGCAGCGTGGTTACACAATGACAAATAACAACTACAATAAATACCAAGCTGAAGATCAAATGTGAAGACAGAGATTATAATATGAACTTAAAATGTTTGTATAATAAGAGCAATGACAAATAACAACTACAACAAATACCAAATTGAAGATCAAATGTGAAGACAGAGATTATAATATAAACTGAAAGATGATAGGAAACTCTATACAGAGCAATACAACAGGAGGCAATCTGACCATCAGAAGCAGTCCCCCGTAATCAAGAGTTTCGGCCTTTTGTTCTCCTTTACACTCTGAGGGGGGCGGGCCAGCTGGGTCATGACTTCCAAGTGTCTCAGCCTCCTGTTGTACTTACTTACTTAGTCGTTCCCCTTCTACCGTGAGGTGTAGAGGTTTGGAAGAGAGAGCGCCAGACTATCCTATCGGCTGTCTTCCTCCTGGCCTGGTTCCATTCTAGTCCTCGGTCCTTCAAAGATTGTCTAATGTTGTTCTCCCAGCGGACTCTGCCTCCTGTTGTTTGTGCAGAAAATGAACCCATTCCACCTTGGTTGCAGCTTTAAAATCCACAATTCTGCCAGCCGGAGGCAATTGTGAAAGTAACAAAGTGAAGACAAATTATTGCGGTTGTTCCGTAGCACACCACTGGCATGCATGCGTGAAGCTGACAAAGCGTGAAGGCATTACGAGCTGGCAACTGAAATTTCACCCGACACCTCCTATAATATGCACCGCGGGTTTCTGTAGAGCCGCCGTCCTTTCACCAATACAATTAAAAACTCAATGTACTGCGGACTTAGAAAAATTTCCATATCAGGGGCTAGATTTTACTGTCTCGAGTTCCATTGCCCATTGCGGTTGCTCCACAGCCAGCATGACGCCTTTTCTGCAGTCTCACTAAGCCTCTTCAGTGCCCTTGTTCTCGACTGACCCCTCAGCCCCAACAGTTTCAATAAATCATACACTGATGCAGTCACGAGCCCTCTTGCACCCACCTCAACAGCCATGACCCTTGCAGTGAATCCATCATGTCTCAGACCCACGGCGAGATCACTATACTTTGCCATTTTGAACGAATGTTGCTCGTCCAATCTGGATTCAAATGGCATGGTCAGTTCAATCAATATAACCTGATGCGATGATAACGAATGCAGCACTATATCCGGCTGTCTTCGAGATTTTCTGATACTCTCTAGATATGCCCCTCGTCCAGGTAGGTCTACCGCCATCTCCCAGTCATTCGCACAGTCAAGAAGAGATGGTAAACTGCTACCTGACTTACTCGGTTTGGGGTGTGCTGACTTTCCTGATCTCAGAACGTATGTATTTGCGGTACTCGGCCTGACTTTGCTATTCGCCATCATCCTTGCCAGGTCTAATGTCACAGTCAGCTCATTTAGCACTTTGTTGTGGCGCCATGTGTATAGCCCTTGCCCTAATGACACCTTGCAAGCTGAAAGCATGTGTTCAAGTGTCTGCCTATCATGGCACAGGGAGTACTGCTCATCATCTGACTTTCCCCATCTCACAAGATGGAACATAGACATGGAGGTAAAGTAAAAGGATACAACCCCTTATCAAGACAAGACCTGCCTGTGATGTTCAGATTGAGAAATGGCAACTGACTACTGAAAGTCCAACAAGTTAAATGATGGACAAAAAGTCATGGGTTCATGTGGGAAACAAAGAAATATAAAAAAATCCTTCAGGAATGATGACGCTATGAGAGAAGCATTCTGACAACAGGGCAATGCATACTCAATGGAGAAGAATATGTTTGGCATGGAGAGAAAATTTAGACAGAATGTCAACGTCATAAGATGTAGACGTGGCTTCGCAGATAGTAGCAACATGAAGAACTGACACATAAAATGTGCTCAAACTGGAAAAAGACACGTTATCATCGCTGGACTTAAGTACCATTAAGTTGCCATAGGTTATCATGTCTCTCCACAACTTCACGCACCAAATGCTGTTTATTAATTCAGTTGCTAACTAATTTCCAGGCCATGATTTTAAATTGCTCAGTATCTTCTCTCCTCGCTGTCCTGTTTTTCCTTCACTGATCCCTGTTGTCACGATATATTTCAGCTTTTTTCTTCTCATAGCACGTCTAAAGAAAGTAGGCTGCTTCCTGCTAAAGTGAGTAATAAACTTCCCTTGCACATTGGCCTCTGTCAGGATATCCCCATTACTCATTTTAGATGTTATAGTATTCTTAATGTTCTTCAGACATCTGAAATATATAAATTTAAAAACATTTTGTTGCCTGTTTGTAACTGTGGCCGACAAAGGGTGAACTTTGAAACGTCTCATGTTTTCATAATGCCGTCAATTTGTAAAAGCTGATTCCATACAATTTTCTTTTTTAATTTATATATTACTTTCCTTACCAGTTTTACAGCAGCCCTTTAATTAATATTCTTATTTCTGTGGCCTCAATGGGCCAGATTTGCTGGATGCATACATTCTGGCTGAAGGTAAATAAAGGAAGTATTTAGAAAAAGCAAAAGAGCAGGTTTGAGGAATAAAAAAACATCTACACATATAAAACACAAAAGAAGGAACTTACCTCTCTGGTCATCTTCTCAAGCCTCTGCTCATTTTCTAGCAGGCAACGTTCTTCAGGAGTCATCTGATAGCCAGGTGGAACTTTGTATCCTGCAGGCCTGGGACCAGAGCACATCTCACAACCTGGCCGAACCGGCAAGTTGATGTAAGTGCACAAAGGACATTCCCAACCAACTTTTGGTGAAGCCTATAAAATTAAAATAACGCGATTCAACTGTGAAATAAAATGTACCAAATAACATTACCTCTGTAATACTTTAACTTAAAGAAATGAAAAAAAAAAAAGGGAAGCCTCTTCAAAGAGGATAACAATTTCATAACATGAATTTTCAAATTTTCTCAAGTTAAAGTTGTCAGTTCCAACTCAGAACATCTTAATAATAATACATCTTAATTATAATATAATTTTACATGGTGACTACTGACTTCACATTAATCATACAGATTAATTAAAAAACATGAAGAAAATCTAAACAGCAGTACAAGGAAGGAGTTTAAGACTGCGTCATGAAAAAAAAAAGGAAATGAACACAAACCTCACTCTTTGGCGGAGGGGTAGAAGAAGGTGTTCTGGCCTTATATGCAGATGGTGGTCCCGGCGGACTGCTCGCGTAGTCATTTACCCAGTGCGCTAGTCCATTTGCAGCACTTTCGGAGGTAACAGGCTTTGACTGACTTTCAGCTCCAGCAAGGCCTGATGTGTTTGGGGCCATTAACATTTCCTGGAAGGAAATGTAAGGATATAATGTGAGGTCTAGTAGCATACTGCACAGCATAAGCATTGTTATTGTTAAGTTTTAGAAGGACTGAATTGGTCAGAAAAAATCATCAGTATTGAACTAACTACAAGAACCAGGTAAGTGCTAGTGGAGCAGGCGATGCTGGATCATGGCACACAATGATGAAACCTGCTAACAGCATTATCGGGTAGTTCTTGTTCTGGAGTGCACAGAGTAAGAGAAGCAGAGACCAAAAAACACATGGAGAAGAGAACTAGAGACATCAATGAAAACAAGGAGAAAGACACAGAAAGATCTTGAGCTGATGGAACATGACAGGAAGACATGGAAAAATCTTGAGCTGATGGCATGTGACAGGAAGACACAGAAAGATCTTGAGCTGATGGAACATGACAGGAAGACATGGAAAAATCTTGAGCTGATGGCATGTGACAGGAAGACATGGAAAAATCTTGAGCTGATGGCATGTGACAGGAAGACATGGAAAAATCTTGAGCTGATGGCACGTTACAGGAAGACACAGAAAGATCTTGAGCTGATGGAACATGACAGGAAGACACAGAAAAATCTTGAGCTGATGGAACATGACAGGAAGACACAGAAAGATCTTGAGCTGATGGAACCTGACAGGAAGACATGGAAAAATCTTGAGCTAATGGCACGTGACAGGAAGACATGGGAAAATCTTGAGCTGATGGCACGTGACAGGAAGACATGGAAAAATCTTGAGCTGATGGCACGTGACAGGAAGACATGGAAAGATCTTGAGCTGATGGCACGTGACAGGAGGACAAAGAAAGATCTTGAGCTGATGGCATGTGACAGGAAGACACAGAAAGATCTTGAGCTGATGGCATGTGACAGGAAGACATGGAAAGATCTTGAGCTGATGGCATGTGACAGGAAGACATGGAAAGATCTTGAGCTGATGGCATGTGACAGGAAGACACGGAAAGATCTTGAGCTGATGGCATGTGACAGGAAGACACGGAAAAATCTTGAGCTGATGGCGTGTGACAGGAAGACATGGAAAAATCTTGAGCTGATGGCGTGTGACAAGAGGACATGAAAAAATCTTGAGCTGATGGAACATGACAGGAAGACATGGAAAAATCTTGAGCTGATGGCACGTGACAGGAAGACACGGAAAAATCTTGAGCTGATGGCACGTGACAGGAAGACATGGAAAAATCTTGAGCTGATGGCATGTGACAGGAAGACATGGAAAAATCTTGAGCTGATGGCATGTGACAGGAAGACATGGACAAATCTTGAGCTGATGGCATGTGACAGGAAGACATGGAAAAATCTTGAGCTGATGGCACGTGACAGGAAGACATGGAAAAATCTTGAGCTGATGGCACGTGACAGGAAGACATGGAAAAATCTTGAGCTGATGGCACGTGACAGGAAGACATGGAAAATATTGAGCTGATGGCATGTGACAGGAAGACATGGAAAAATCTTGAGCTGATGGCACGTGACAGGAAGACATGGAAAAATTTTGAGCTGATGGCATGTGACAGGAAGACATGGAAAAATCTTGAACTGATGGCTTGTGACAGGAAGACATGGAAAGATCTTGAGCTGATGGCATGTGACAGGAAGACATGGAAAGATCTTGCAGGAAGACATGGAAAGATCTTGCAGGAAGACATGGAAAGACATTTGTTGAAGGTCTGCGCTCTGTGGGGACTGAAGGGTAACAAATGTATAAATGAAGCCTCTCACTGATATGCAAAACTGTCAGTTTTTCTATTACCACTAATGAAGACAGCCTCTCAGCAGTTCTAAGGGAAGCCAGCTATAAATTCAACAAAGTGAAAATACAGTTTATTCTGCCCACTGCAAGATATTTGGAAAAGAGAATGCAGATAGAACTGCTAAAGAAGGACAAAGAAAAATTCTAACTAAGGACAGGACAACTTATGAGGAGATAATAATGTTGAAAAAACAGCTTCAAAGAAAGTTTGAATAGAGAACACCCATACTCAGATATAACAGGAGCACATTACTCGTTACCAAGATGAGATCAATAATACTTTTCAGACTGAGAACCGATCACTTCATGCTCAGATACCATTTACTCAACAACTTAAAAATTAGACACACAGACATGTCCATGTGAAGAAGACAAGAAAACAGTAGAGTATGTTCAATAAGACTCAGCTCCATGAGAGGAGCAATCTGACTGTATGACCTTTACCAGCCCTTTGAGGAATAAACTGTGTGGCAATGAGAGAAGCCTGAGATAGATTGTAAATGAAATGAGATAAATAAGTGTGGATATATGAGAGCAATTGACAGAACAATAGAACACCAATGACAGAAGGGGGGAACGAACGAACGAACTTTATTTTCAAAGGGTTGAGAATTGGGCACGCAGGCCCGTCTAACATTCTGCCCTTCCTTTCGCTCACCTTTCATAATGAATTCATTTATTCTCATATGCATGTTACGTATCAATTTCAAGAAATTCAACGTAAAGTAAAGTAAAGGGGAGGGGGAAGGAGGGGTAGGAAAGACTACAAATACCTGTTAATCGTCTTTTCTTCAGACAATTAAATAAAATTAAAAATTCACATAAATAAACAGAAACATGCAATCCTCTTTTCTTCAGACAATTAAATAAAATTAAAAATTCACATAAATAAACAGAAACATGCAATCCTCTTTTCTTCAGACAATTAAATAAAATTAAAAATTCACATAAATAGACAGAAACATACAATCCTCTTTTTTTAAAACACCTTAAATAAAATTAAAAATTCACATAAATAAACAGAAACATGCAATCCTCTTTTCAGACACTTAAATAAAATTAAAAATTCACATAAATAAACAGAAACATGCAATCCTCTTTTCTTCAGACAATTAAATAAAATTAAAAATTCACATAAATAGACAGAAACATGCAATCCTCTTTTTTTAAAACACTTAAATAAAATTAAAAATTCACATAAATAAACAGAAACATGCAATCCTCTTTTCAGACACTTAAATAAAATTAAAAATTCACATAAATAAACAGAAACATGCAATCCTCTTTTCTTCAGACAATTAAATAAAATTTAAAATTCACATAAATAAACAGAAACATGCAATCCTCTTTTCTTCTGACACTTAAATAAAATTAAAAATTCACATAAATAAAAAGAAACATGCAATCCTCTTTTCTTCAGACAATTAAATCAAATTAAAAATTCACATAAATAAACAGAATCCTCTTTTCTTCAGACACTTAAATAACATTTAAAATTCACATAAATAAACAGAAACTTGCAATCCTCTTTTCTTCAGACAATTAAATTAAATTAAAAATTCACATAAATAAACAGAAACATGCAATCCTCTTTTCTTCAGACACTTAAATATAATTAAAAATTCACATAAATAAACAGAAACATGCAATCTTCTTTTCTTCAGACAATTAACCCTTTCAGCACCATTATGACGTACGCCGTACGGCATAAATCTTCACAATTTTTGTCGCTGTGCCATACCGCGTACGTCACGGAAGTAGCGCGATACCTCATTCCCATTCACCTATATGACGAACGGCGTACGTCCTATTTTAAAAGCATCAGAACTCTTCTGTTTACAATCGTATCGGCAATTGCTGGGCATAATCGGATTCAGCATTAAAAAATCTGGCCACTAAGCTTGAAATGAACAAAATATTTTACTGCTAGCGAATACAGTAGAACTGATAAGTGATTTTAGCAAAGCGAAAGTACACAAACATGGACGCTGCCGTACCGGCGAACCATAAACATCTTGTGGGAAAAAGAGCATGAAAATTGTTGTTTGAGTTGAATTTATTCAACTTGAATGATTCTGACAACTCTTTTTACTGAGATTCTGGTAATCTTTACCTTTAGTGCCATCGAATATGTTTAATATGTGTATTTTCGTACCATTTAGAGTTAAGGTTGAGGTTAGGTTTAGGGTTACCCTAATTCTAATGCTGACTCAATACACATATTATACATACTCGACGGCACTAAATGTAAAGATTACCCAGATTCTGGGTCAGAGTTTGTGTAGTCTGGTTCAGAATATACTTTTAATGGGTTTCCTTTTACGATAAACTGTTTACAGTCAAATTAAAAATATGACCCCTAAAATTACAATTACCCTATCGTTCAGGGGAATGAACTAAGCTGAAAATGGTGGTGTCATTTGGAATGAAAAACCTGTCGTTGCGAAAGGGTTAAATAAAATTTAAAATTCACATAAATAAACAGAAACATGCAATCCTCTTTTCTTCAGACACTTAAATAAAATTTAAAATTCACATAAATAAACAGAAACATGCAATCCTCTTTTCTTCAGACACTTAAATAAAATTAAAAATTCACATAAATAAACAGAAACATGCAATCCTCTTTTCTTCAGACACTTAAATAAAATTAAAAATTCACATAAATAAACAGAAACATGCAATCCTCTTTGCACAAGAGAGGAAGACTTGGCATACTTGGCATAAGGACTTTTGTCCTTGGGGAGTTGACGGGTGATGAATGAATACTGGGGAAACCCCTAAATTATGTGGAGGACATAAACTTAGCATTAAAAAACGCCTTAACTAACCCTAGGATTTCGCGAGAGGTCACCAGGGGTTCCGCAAGAGTTCATTACTGAAAAAAATAAATAAATAAACGTAGTATTTTGAACTTTGCAGGCTGGGCAATGTTAGCACTCGCAGTGGTAACCAGTGACCAAGCAACCCCATATGGCAGTGCGCAATAAGGATTCACTCTTGCAAATTCCATATTTCATTAGCATCTTTTGGAGTAGAAATTTGTGATAAAGCTTTTAGGACTACTTGGAAAAGGTAAAAAAACAAATCAAGTAGGAAATTTATATTAAAAAAAGAAAGAACAAATGAACTTTCTTCTACCTAAATTACTGCTGCATTAGGGTTGATATCCTTTGTGGGGAGGGGAGACCACACAAAGAGAGTAGACTAATAAGTTGACCAAAACAAACAGATGCACAGAAAATATTACTCTCTACTAAAAACAGCATTGCCAATTTTTATTGGATTATTATATTTACACTATCACGCTAACACACCATGAGCTGTAGATATAATAATTCTGATGCAGGGGTTTCCTAAGTCCTGAAAATTATTTCAAGGGCTCCACCAGGATAAAAAGGGGTGAGAAAGGCTGAACTAGATTATTCTCATGTATTGTGGCAGTCAAATAAAGCTTCTCTGACAACAGTAAATGCTAAAAACACAATACTTTTATAACAAAGCTTTCAACATCAGATGTTAAAAACAAGTGATGAAAAAACTGGCACACTTTACTCATGCCTCGTGTAGTTCATGGGGGGGTCTCTGAAGAGACAATAAAGAACAGAACTAATGCACCCTCAGACTTGTCGTTCAAGGCGACTGATACGAAGTTGTGCATTGGGCTGGCAAACTCACTGTGTAAAACAAACTGCCACAGCTACAAGAGCATGTGGATGCTTGGCACAGGCTTCCTGCATGGGGACCAGCTGCAGTAGTAGTTCCATGCTACATAAGGAGTACAAAGGAAAATGGTGATGGATGATAACAGACTACTCGTGAGTTTACTTGTAATAATGAGCTCCCGCTGCTTAAAGATCTCTTGGAGGTCTGTCTGGATGGACCATATGAATTATGTCCTTGGTCAACCTCTCCCATTCCAAGGACTGGGGAAGAGGACAGAACATGTGAGGGACTTTCTGAGTAATTATGAGACTCTGTCTCCAGTGGGGAATTAGGTGCTGGCCAAAATGGTTCAGGGGATTCTGCAACAAGAATAATAGAATAAGTGAACACAGACCCAAAAAAATGACACAGTGAAATGTTTTTGTTGAACAGAATCGACATACTGCACTCCATGCTAACTGTTCTTGTACCTCGCTGGTTATATACATGACTGATGCATCCTTTCATACGTCCATCTCTGCTAGCCTTACATTTGATGCCAAATTCCAACAGTATTAACCTTGATGATTCATCTATTGCAGTGTCATTCTCCAACAGGCGACATTAATTTAATTCAATTCTCAGTATATCTCCCTTACTGAAATGAAGCTGGTGAAATGCTATTTACCAGTCAAAGTAGGTGACAGCTGAAATAGAAAGGTCAGAGGTCATGAACTAAACGGATACAAATGTTTAAACTACCTAGTGTAGTTCCTGGAGGGGAGGGGGGGGGGGGGGGTCTCTGAGCAGACAGACAAAGAATAGGGCTACAGCTCCCTCAAGCAATGAGGTGTCTAAATGAGGTTGTGCATGAGGCTAGTAGCTTCATTTTGCCACAAAAACCATTGCTAGAAGAGCATGTGACTGCTTGCTGCAGGCTTCCTATAGGACCAGCTGCAATTGTGGCTCCATGCTTTGTAGCAAGCACCTGGGAAGATGGTGATGATGATAACCAGGCATCAATGATGAGACCAAGATAGAGCAGGACTCCTGCACCCTCAGGCATATGTTGTATACAAAGTGACTAATGAGGTTGTGCTGGGTGCTGCCAATCCCATCATGTAAAACAAATTGCCACAGAAACATGACTGCTGGGTGAAGGCTTCCTGCAAGCGGACCAGCTACAGTAAGGAAAATGATGATGATAATGATGATGATACCATGCCCAAAAACAAAATGTCAGCTGATTCCTGTTGTAATAAGCTTCCTTTGTGTACCGACCTCTTTCAGGAGGTATTTATTTATAGTGTTTCTAGCTGTCCACGATACTCTTAGTATTATGCAATAAAAGTAAATGCTAAAGAATACAAGCAAATACCTCTTTGTACTGGCGAATGCAAACCAGATTGATTATGCTGTCTGTGAGGAATGGGTATTCCTTGCTCTGAAGGAAAAAAAAATGTACAAAATCTGGAATTTCAGCACGTAGTATAAGCTTGACATATGACTAAAAAAGATGTAGTAATCTGTTGCTGCATAAGGCTGGCAACCTCATCACATAACACAAATTGCTACTGAAAACCCCCGCTACAACAGCATGGGGGCTTCGATACAGGGCTCCTGCAAGGAAGTCAGCTGTAGCTGTGGCTCTATAGGAAGTGAAAAGAAAATGAATGAAAGCAGATTAAAACAGACATCACCATTACAAGTAGCAACAACTATAGCAAAACAACACCAAATCCCACATATATGAGAAACAACTGAAAAATACCCAGTCCTTTATCCCAGAAAGGAGTTAAAACTACCCATAATAAAAACCACTCATGGATAGCACACTAACAAGAGACACCAGCCCAACAGAACTCAAGACAAACTACTTTAGAGACTATAGACAGTTACCCTAACACTACAGTACATGCGTACACAGACATTTCAGCATGTAGTATAAGTTTGATATTTGACTAAAAAAGAGGTAGTAATCTGTTGCTGCATAAGGTTGCAACCTCATTATGTAAAACAAATTGCTACTGAAACCACCGCTTACAAGAACATGGGGGCTTTGATACAGGCCTCCCGAACATGGGGGCTTTGATACAGGCCTCCCGAACATGGGGGCTTTGATACAGGCTTCCCGAACATGGGGGCTTTGATACAGGCTTCCCGCAAGGAAGTCAGCTATAGCTCCACAGGAAGTGAAAAAGAAAGTGAATGAATGAGCATGTTGTTCGAACTTGTAGTAAATAAAGTAATAAGGCTGTTGCCTACTGTAATGTGTTAGACACACAAAAGGAAGAACAGAATGACTCTAGCAATGAGTACCACACTGTATGGTTTAACAAATTAAATGAATTAAACAAACAGAAATAAACAAAGACAACGATCTGCTTGCCTGCTGCCTAGCTGACAAGACATCATCTGACAAGTGTTGTCAAATGGTGATGTATGTTTTACTGGTGCCAAACTGAAAGTCTACTGGTGTTTTGCAAAGAGTTTTTCAAATGGATTTTAAAAAACTCTTTTTAAACAAGTTTAATTATAAAAGCTAAAATCATAAGTTGTAAATTTAACACATTAACTACCGTGAGCCGCTCTCAGTGGTGCACACAAAATTATTTGGACCGCAAGCCGCTCATAACGGCGATCTAAGTTTAGTAAGAAAATGAATGAAATATGTACTGAAACACTTTCCGATCTGGTTCGAGACTTTAATTAACTGCCAGAAGACAACATCCATAAGCGTGGGTAAATTTGTGCCACTGAAAATTGATATTATATTCATATTTTTCAAATGTTTCAGGTTAGTTACCAAATCGTAAAACTGTTTACCATGGCGACAAGTGATAGGGCCACAAAAAACGATTGTACACCTCGTCTAACTGCTGAACAGGCTAGAAACTTGTTTCAGCAATTGATTGATAGATCTAGTGATGAGGAGGAAGTGAAAACAATGTGGACATTGATTCAAATAGTGATTTTTATAGTAGTGTTAACAGTAGTAGTGACAATTCAAGCAGTGATGATAGCGAAGATATTAGGAGTCCTGGGCCATCGGTGGGTCGTAAAAGAGCAAAAACCTTGGTTAGAGTTACCAATAGTGCAGGAAATACTGTAACTAAAGAAAGAGAACAATGGGAGCAAGTGACTGAGGGTGAAACAATGAATAGTTTTTATTTTGTTCCAACTTGTGAACCAGGTCTGCAAGCGAATCTTGATGCAGCTTCCTCTGCACTTGATTGCTGGCTTACATTACTGACACCAGATGTTTTACATTCTTTGGTCATAGTAATAAATGAATATGCTGACATAAAGAATTCAAAACCCACATCTTCAAAAAGATCTTCATTTGCTGCTTCGAAACTTGTCACTGACTATGAGCTTTTAAAATTTTTCGCAGTAACAACTGCGATGGGTTTAGATAAAAAGTCATCGGTAAAAGACTATTGGGCAAGAACACCACATAATTATACTCCCTGGTATGGAAATATGTTTTCACGATCTAGGTTTGAAATAATTTACCATACAATGATGCATGACGGTCGGCGGCTAAGGATCAAAGAAGAAGAAGATGCATGTTGGAGATGCTGATTCAGAAGGGAAGGACAAAATAGAGCTTATTTTAAATTTGCTCATAGCGAAGTTCCAGGATGCATTTGATCCATTTCAGAATTTAACCATTTATGAAATGGATATTGGGTGTAACTAATGGACGCTGGAAACACAAGCAGTACAATGCAGCAAAGCCAAGCAAGTATCACATTAAGACATTTGGAATGTGTGATTCTGCCACAGGGTATGTCTATTCTGTATTGACATACTTTGGGAAAAATACATCATATATACTTGCTAATGACTACAACAAGTCAGGCGATGAAGGTATTTGATTTCTTGCTACAAGGAATTGGGAAGGGCCACCATGTATTTTCTGACAGATACTACACTGTGGATACACTGATAGCCTATCTGTTGAGTAGGGGCATTCATTATACTGGCACAGTCAACCATCAACAGAAAAAACTTTCCCCTTTAACTGAAGACCCTCTCCCTCCAGCACAGAGAAGCTAGTTGGTACAAAAATAGTGATGGATCTCAGATATGTGTTGCTTGGTGAGACAAAAAGACAAAGAAACCAAGTATTGTTGTGTCCACTGAAGCATCAGTTGAGATGGTGCAAGTCACAACTCGATGTCACAACATAGTCGAAAAAACCCAAACCAGTACACCAGTACAATTTTTGCATGAATTGATGTGACCACAATGATCAAATGATAGCCTACTATGGCAATTTCCAAAGAATAACTAGAAAATGATGGAAGAAAATTTTCTACTGGATTATAGAGGTGTCCCAGGTAAATGCCCATATATTATACACCCTCAGTCATGCTGATGAGAAGTCGGTGTCATTGAAAATTTTCAAAGATAAATTGATTGATCAGTTGACAGAGAAGGCTGCCTCCATAACTCCATCTGATCTAGTAGCCACCAGTGGCAACAAGCAAGGTAGGAAATTTTTAGTAGAAAACAAAGTTAAAAGATTTGAGGGTGCAAAGCACATTGTGGATCACACCGACAAAGATAGGAACTGTGTAGTGTGCTCAACACCTGCGAAACGAGCCTGAATAAATTTGTATTGCATCAGTTGCCTCGAAAAGCCCCATCTCCATCCAAAGAGCTGTTTTATGCTGTACTATACACATGATCCTTCATCTGTAACTCACTAAAGACATTGACATACTGTATATGAGTTATAGATGTTGTGTTTTCTCAAAGGCGCTATTTATTCTAAATTTCTGAGATTTTTTGGAAGTGGTGTAGGTGTGATGAAGAACTCTGCATGTCGTCTTCATAGGTCTTCCTTATTAAGTTAATGATCTTCATGGGAACTCCATAATGCCTCATCAATTTCCAAAGTGTTTCTCTGTCTACACTGTCAAATGCCTTTTCATAGTCCACGAATCTGATGTATAGCGGTGAATTCCATTCCAGACTTTGTTCAACTATTATTCTCAATGTGGCTATCTGGTCTGTACATGATCTGTTTTGTCAAAAACCTACTTGTTCATCTCTCAGTTGCTTGTCTATGTACTCTTTTAATCTCTCAAGGATGATTCTGTTTAATACTTTTCCTGGCACTGATAGTAACATTATTCCTCTATAATTTGTGCACCCTTGTAAATTTCCCTTCTTAGGCAACTTGACCAGATAACCTTCCTTTCTGTTGGTATTTCCTCTCTTTCCCAGACTTTGCCCGGTAGTTTGTATATTATCACTGTAGAGGTATCAATATCTGTTTTGATGGCCTATGCTGTAGGACAACTTACAGATCTATTTAGGATTAGAACGGGAGTGAGACAGGGATGCCTCGTCTCCATTTCTTTTCTTACTAGCATTAGATTGGGTTATGAAACTATCAACATCACACAACAGAAATGGAATCAGGTGGAATTTGACTAAACAGCTTGATGATCTGTATTTTGCAGATGACTTGGCTCTTCTGTCCCATAACCATAATCAGATGCAGGAGAAAATGAAAATTCTCGATGAGAGGTCACAAGTGGGCCTGAAAATACACAGGGAAAAGATACAGATTATGAGAATAAATGCAAGAAATTATAACAAGGTTGAAGAAACACCACTAAAGGATGTAGAATCATACTCATATCTTGGCAGTAATATAGACAGAGTTGGAGGGACAGACAATTATGTCAAAATAAGAATACAAAAAGCAAGAGGAGCTTTCATTGCCTTGAGAAACATATGGAGAACAAGAGAAATCGAGTCCAACACGAAAATAAGAATCTTCAACTCAAATGTCAAGTCAGTCCTATTGTATGGCTCTGAGACATGGAGAGCAACAAAAACAACAGCCAAAAAGCTAGACTTTCATAAACGAGTGCTTGCGTAGAATAGAAGGACTGAAATGGTATGACAAAGTCACAAATGTGGAATTGATGACAAGAACTAGACAAGTGCCAGTGGAACAAGAGTTGAAGACGCTGGCAATGGACAGGACACAGTGAGGAAACCTGTTAATAGCATTACAAGGCAGTCCTTGTTCTGGAATCCACAGGGAAAGAGAGGCAGAGGTAGACCGAAAAACACATGGAGACAAGAACTGGATACAGAGATGAAAATGATGAGGAAAACATGGAAAGAACTTGAGCGGATGGCACAGGACAGGAAGACTGGCATGTGTTTGTTGAAGGCCTATGCTCCTTGGGGAGCTAAAGGGTACTGATTGATTGTAGGTGTGATAATGTAAGTTATTAATAGTGTAAATATTAGCTAGTGTGTGTTCTTGGGCTTGTTTTTGTTCTCAATGGATATACTAAATGATAATCACCATGAAAAAGGCATGAACTATCTTAGGAACAAGCAAGTTGAAAGTAAGTGGAAAATTTAAAAAAATATTTTTAATAAATTTTTTCTGTCCTATCATTTTATATTTTTTATAATATCCCCATACCTTATAAACATACCATTTTCAGCTTGTTCCAATAGTACATTCATTTACCTTCAAAATCACATAGAGTTCATAAAAATCTGTTAAAAAATTTAAGAAAACTGCAGCTTAATTTTTCCAAACACCTAAAGGGTGAAAATGGGAACAAAATGTCTATTTTTTGGAAGTGGTGTAGGTGAGATTATGCAAGTTACTTATAGTGTAAATATTAGCCAGTATGTGTGTTCTTGGGCTTGTTTTTCCTGTCATTGGATACATTAACTGCCTTAGGAACAAGCAAGATGCAGGTAAGTTGATAATTTAAAAAAAATGTTTCATGCATTTTTTTTCTTTCAATCATTTTATATTATTGATAATATCTACCATACTAAGTAAACGTATCTTTTTCAGCTTGATGCAATAGTACCTTCATCTGTCTTCAAAATGACATAGAATTCATAAAAATCTGTTTAAAATTAATAAACCTACAGCTTAATTTCTCCAAACACCCACAGGGCAAAAATGTCTGACATTTTTTTGGAAGTGGCATAGGTGCAATAATGTAAGTCACCAATAGTGTAAATATTTGTCAGTGTGTGTGTTCTTGGGCTTGTTTTTTTTTTTTAATTGGATATACTACATAATAATCACCAAGAGAAAGGTATTACCTAACTTAGAAACAAGCAATTTGAACAGAAGTTGATAAATTTAAAACAAATTTGAAATTATTTTTGTCTGTCAATCATTTTATATTACTAATAATATCTACCATATTAAGTAAACTTTCCTTTGACCAGCTTTAGGCAATAGCACAATCATTTATCTTCAAAATGGCATATAATTCATAAAAATTTGTTAAAAATTAAGAAAACTACAGATTAAATCCCTCATACACCTACAGAATGAAAATGGGAACAAAATTGAATTACGCCACAGTGTGTTTTTCAATTCGGTAGTTTATGTGTTAAAAAATCTAGAAATTAAAATTTAAAAACTTTTTTCAAATATTTCTAACAGAGGACACATTTGAATATCCATGTTTTGTCACGCTTTATTTCTCATCACCTGTGAAGCTAATCACCTTGGTTCACAACCTACAGACCCTAAACTTACGTAGGGCCTGACGCCTGGCCTCGTACTCTTGTTTTGCAAGTCCAACTGATCTGGCTGTGACCAGATAAAGGTAAAGCGTATGCCCTGGCCCTTTAACACCACATTGGGATAATTTATTCTCATTCTCAGGTATCTTCTTCCCAATAATCCATCGTTGGACTTCCTCTGGAAAATTATACTTAAGCATAACCTGCAGAACAAAGAAGACAAGTTTTGTACTTTTATTTACAAGTAAACTTTATATCAACAACAAACATGTACAGTACAAGGAAACACTTTGTTTTTAGCATAGCAACAGTATGAAAAAGAAAAAAATAGTGTCAGTTACAGATACACTTTTTAACAGGTATCAATGTAAAAATCACCTGTGTGTTACCGGGGCCCGAAAGGGGAGCAAAGAATAGTAACACTGTCCCCTACCAAGCATGTCGTAAAAAGCGACTAAGGAGGGTTGGGCATGGGGCCGGTTACACCATCCTGTAAAAAAATTTAAACCACAAAAAACTTCAACAAATATGGACAAGTCAAATAAAGATAATGATGAGGAGAACATGGAAAGAATTTGAGATGATGGCACGGGACAGGAGGACTTGGCATGTGTTTGTTGAAGGCCTATGCTCCTTTGGGAGTGGAGGGTTATGAATGAATGAATGAATGTAAATATAATTTTTTTTTACAGTATCAGTTACTAGCAGTGTTGCCAACTCGACTCAAATTATTAAAACTTGAGCCGGACTTAAGTCACCAAAACAATTCGAATCGAGACTCGACTTGCAAGTTTTGTATTAACAACTCTACTGACTTGGGACCTGCCAAATATGGCAAACCAACCTGCCATACGGAGATAGTATTTCTAAAATGTAGTACTGAAAAATAAACACTGTTATTGAATAATTTTGCTTAAAAATATCACAATTATTCTTTGATCAAATAAAAACAGTCGGTAAATAAAATAATAAAAATAGAGGTTATTATTTTTCATTATTATTTATAGTGATTGACGTCATTTTTTTAATACATGCGACTGTGGCTAAAAACAGTTTTAGATCAAAAGATGAGATTTGATGCTACTGTTAGGGACTTGTGACTCTACTTGAGACTTTTACTGAGATACTTGAGACTTTTACTAAGATACTTGAGACGATACATGAGACTTTTACAAAGATACTTGGGACTTTTACTAAGATACTTGAGACTTTTACTAAGATACTTGAGACTTTTACTAAGATACTTGAGACTTTTACTAAGATAATTGAGACTTTTACTAAGATACTAGAGACTAAGATACTAGAGACTTTTACTAAGATATTTGAGACATTTACTAAGGTACTTGAAACTTTTACTAAGGAACTTGAGACTTTTACTAAGATACTTGAGACGATACATGAGACTTTTAAAAAGATACTTGGGACTTTTACCAAGATACTTGAGACTTTTACCAAGATACTTGAGACTTTTACTAAGATACTTGAGACTTTTACTAAGATACTAGAGACTTTTACTAAGATACTAGAGACTTTTACTAAGATACTTGAGACTTTTACTAAGGTACTTGAGACTTTTACTAAGGTACTTGAGACTTTAACTAAGATACTTAAGTCTTGTTAGGAAAGACTTGAAGACAACCCTGTCAGTAAGATAGGCGTTATGGCATCAGTATAAGAAAGGTACAGGGTAAAAGTAACAAAAAGATATAGTTAAAAAAACAAAATTAAATTAAAAAAACCAAAACGAGGCGCGTCTCGTTCAAGCTAGTCGGTTATATTAGGGTGCATGTCCAAATATAAAAGACCTTTAGGTCTGAATTGGAGAATGATATGGTATCAAACAGCAACGGTAACAGAAATGTGGCTGTACTTCTTCAAGTACCACGATGGCTGAAGTAGGTGATCTTATCTCTCAACTTCCTGTCCCCAGCACTGTATTAATATCTCTTACTTCATATTGGTAGTTGAGGCAAATTCTGATTACACAGGTTTGTAACCCCTTACCTGAACACCAGAAAATCTAAATATTTTGAAAATCAAACATTTCTTCAGGCTACTTTTTGTTCACAAATTGGGCGATTTGGGCTACTGTTCAATTGTAATTTGAGCAATTTTTTATACTTTGTAAAATCATGATTGGGGCATTAAATGAAAATAGAAAAATCACGGTCTCCAAATATATACAATTGCCAAAGCATTCCGAATAAGTGATTACTGACCTGTATTAAATACTTCCCATCAGAAAAGACTTAGGAAGTAACGGTAACAACAGGATTATAATATTTTGTCACTGGTCTGTGACAGCCCCTACAAGCAAATAGTTTTTCTATCTGTCATTATCTTTTTAATCTATGAAGTTTGTGTTTCGTTTTGTGTCCTATTTGTGTATTTTTATGACGTCATTTTCATTATTGCTGCCTGACACCACTGTATCTTTTATCGAAGAGTGTTATAGTAGGACTTCTTGTTTTGTTATTCCATTTTCTGTTTTTCATTTTCATAGATTGTTGAATTGCCTTTATATTTTTTGTCAGTTTTGTATTTTCCTTGCTTTATTATTGCTCTTCACCTGTGTTGTTATATTTCATATATATATATATATATATATATATATATATATATAATATATATATATATATATATATATATATATATATATATATATATAACCTGTCTGTAGTATTTTTCTTTAACTTGTCTATATTTCTTGTCCTTGTTGCCTATTTGTAACTGTGGCTGACGAAGGTTGAAACCCGAAACGTCCTGAGTTTCCTGTGTACCGTTCATTTATAAAACTGATTCAATACCGTTTTATTTGTTAATATATAATTTCTATCTGTTGTTAGTTTACGGTCCTCACTGTCAGTGTAAAACCCCAACATCTCGTCCATCAGTTGAAGTCATATATGTAGTTGTTACTTCACAGACACACAATGATCAAATTTCTTCAATATCAGTAATGAAAGATGCTCTCTTCTCTTCTCACTGTCAACCATGATGATGATAGGAAACTCTTTACAGAGCGATACAACAGGAAGCAATCTGATCATCAGAAGAAGTCCCCCCGTCCGACAAATGTTTCGGCCCTATATACTCCTTTACACTCTAAGGGGGGGGCGGGCCCACTTGGGTCATGACTCCCAAGCGTCTCAGCTTCCTGTTGTCTTGCATCGAAAATGAACCCATTTCACTTATGGTAGCAACTTTAAATTCCACAACTCCGCCAGCCGTGGAGGCAATTGTGAAAGTAACAAGAAGACAAATTATTCCGTTCGTTCCGTCGCACACACTGAGACACCAGCGCGAAGTCAACGAGTCGCCACTGCGCGTTCCCCACTGGACTTCTGATACTGACACCCCTTATTTGAACAGTTTTCGGGCATGCTTCTTCTGTTTTCTGATTTCTTCTATTTTAATTTGTCTTCTGCTTTTTCGTGGTGGGTTACTTTCCCTTGCCTCCCTCACTCCGAACACTTTGCGACAGTGCAGATATATTATGTCGCCGAAGATTTCCAGCTTCTTCTCCAAAGTTATCTGCTTCAGGTTGTTATCCAACTCTTTTGCCAAGGCTTCGTCCAGCTGTTCCCAAAGCCCTTTTGCACTGGCAGGTGGAAACTTGATTGCATCTCTCTTCCCGTCCAAGAAGTGTGTGAGATCATCATCAGGCAGATCAACTTGAATATACTCAGCACTGTGGATTGACTCCTGGCTGCGTTCTTCTAACGTCTTATCCGTCGAGACAGAGCGCTGTTGATCTCCCCCTGATGACCTCCCACACCCCTTTTTCGTTCTGTGGAGCGAAAACAGATTAAATCTAAAACAAAAATATTTTATTCCGATTCAGCAGATTTAAAGACTTAGGGGTTTCTGCAGCTCTTTTTGACATTGTCACAATAAAATTAAATCACATTAAAAATTTTAAAAGTACAAAAATATCTGACAGCCACAGATGCACATGTGGCTTGTAGCAATGTGAGACACACTTATGTCTGCAAGTTTTATGATATCCTGACGGTGACATCTACTTGTCAAAGCACTCAATGATGTTGATTTTTTTCTTTAAATGATACTGATGCTTTACCGGTAAAATTGACATTATGAAACATGATTAATTAAATTCTATTCAATAAATATCAACTAGAATGACGTCAGAAACTCAACAACAACAAAAATAAAAGAGACATGTACACATATGCACCTAAACAACATCCGGAAATCCTCCCAGCACAGTGCAAATACTAAATTAAAAGTATATAAAAGCTGCGTAATTTCTGTACTGCTATACGGTGCAGAATGCTGGAGAGTAACAGAAAAGGAAATGTCCAAAGTGTCCTCTTTCCACACATCCTGCCTAAGGAAAATTCTTTGAATTTCCTGGCCTAACACCATCATCAACCAAGAACTGCTAACTCTGAGCCACCAAGAAGACATGTGAACCATCATAGCGGGTAGACATTGGAATTGGGTTAGCCACATTCTCAGAAGAGACCCTGACACTATCACCAGAACTGACATGCTATAGACTCCAGAAGGAAAGCAAAAGAAAGGACGGCCAAAAGCCACCTGCTGGAGAACTATACAGGCACAGATGCTAAGCATGAAACCAGAACTGGGGCATCACACAAAGAATGACTGTCGACCGAGCAAAGTGGAGATAGTTTGTTGCTGCCCTACAAGACATCACCAGGATTGCTGACCACTGATTGCTTTGTCAGTCAGCGGCCAAGGGCCAAAGAAGAAGAAGGACATATATGCACACAAACAGACAAAGAGCTCGAGACATGAAACAAAATGTTACCTTTTTCTTCAAGTCTTGTATAGTGTCACATGATTTCACTAGAAGGTTGAAGTAGCACCCGTCAGAAATTCTGTCCTCCACATGAACCCTCACACTATAAGTTAAAGACACAATGGAGTAAATTTAGGCCAAATCACACTACAAGTTAAAGACACAATGGAACAAACTTATGTAAAACAAAGTCTATGATTTACGTACATTTGAATTCTGAGTTGAAGACAAAATACTAGCATTATGAAAGAGTTCAGAAACATTTAATACAATAATACAAAAAGTTACTCCTACTACAACTACCATGCTTCAGCTGCTACTACCCCTACCTTCTCCTAATTTAACATTACTTATATAATTTATAAACAATGAGAATAGTAACAATGTAACTCAAGGCTACATAGACATATAACAGAAATAACAAATGTCCAGGTAAGGAGACATAATTCTGAACTCTGGAGACATAATTCTGAACTCTGGAGACATAATTCTGAACTCTTTGAGTGACAAATAACACACAGCAAAGAACAGTAAGAAAAATGAAAAGGCATTGCTGAGATCAGAATCCAAGCTTTCATAGCAAGATCCCCTAAACAAGTGAATTCATGTAAGTTATTAATTCTGATCTAAAGCAAAAATGTAATGAGTAATTGTAATAATAATAATCAACATTGTAAAACAAATAGTAACAACAAACATTTTTTTAAAGCAGTTAATGTGAGCTCGATGATTTGAATGTTAATAAGTACATAAGCAGGCTGCATTTAAAGTATACTGAATGATGGGCCAAATGAAAATAGGTATAGGGAAAGCTTCATAAAACATATAATTACAAAACAAAATTCAATTATATATTTTAATTTACCCCCTAGAGTACCGCTTATCTCAGCAGCAACATGGACAAAGTTGGAGGAACAGACAATGAAATGAAAATAAGACTATAAAAGTTAAGAGGAGCCTTTACTGCATATAGAAGTACATGGAAATCAAAACAAATAAAGTCCAACATAATAATCAGAATAGTCAGCTCAGATGTCAAGTCAGTGCTGAACAATGGAACAACAACAAAAAACAAATACAATAATCAAGAAGTCACAGACTTTCATAAAAGGGTGCCTGGAGAAGAATAGATGGATTTACATGAGTTAATGACAAGATCACTAATGTGGAACAGAAGACAGGAACCAGACATCTGCCAGTGGAACAAAAAGATGAGAAGGAAACTCTGACGATGGGTAGTACATTGAGGAAACCTGTTGGTAGCATTATGAGGCAGCCCTTGTTTTGTAATCGCCAGGATAAGAGAGGTAGAGAGATACAGAAAAACACATGGAGAAGAAAGCTGGAGACAGAAGTGAGTCACTATAAAAACTATATTTCAGTTCTTAACTCTTTCTACCTTAAGAGTCATATGGCGTGCTAAGGTATTCTTCTTCTTCTTCTTCCGTCCTTAGCCAAAGACCGACCAAGCAGTCAGAGGCCATCACGCCTTGTGGCGTCTTAAGGGCAACAGCAGATTGATTTTCTCTGTTGTAGTTTCCCATCACGCCTAGCGGCGTCTTTAGGGCAACAACAAATAGATCCATCTGCCGTTGTTTCCGTAATCGGTGTGACAAGCCAACGGGTGATCAGCCCATTGGGGTGCTAAGGTATGGAACACTGTTAACCCAAGAGCAGCCTAATACACCATTAGGTAATAGCTAGATTTCCTCATGTTTGCACTGCACATGAAAGTTATAAAAAAAATAATATTTTCCTACAGATATATATGTTAGGTGTTTGTATTAAAAAGCTAAATCACCTGTAGAAAAGTTATGAGGAGACTACCATCTTAGGACAAAGGAAAACACACACACGTACATCAACACAATCTGACACTTTTAATTTACTCCATTTACAATAAACTGGAAAGGAGAAATGATACCATAACCAAGTATTTGCAATTTAAAATATCTGGATTTACAGACTAATTATAACCCATCTGAGGTTGAACAGGATATTTTTCTTCGTTAAAAAAAAGAAAAACAAAACCTGAAGAAAAATCTGGCATCGATTTTGGTGCTGGGGTAAAGTTATAAACTGCCTGGGACAGAAAGAGTTAACACAGTAGTTAATGTGTTCATTTGGATCAATGGTGAATTACAGAAATCTAACCTACCTAAATTCTTGCTCATTGTTACGCTGCTCCAGCTCTTCCTTTTTAATGTTAATGTCCAGCTTCAGCTTCATGTTGGACAACTGAGCAACTAAGCTGGCTGCTTCTTTTGCATCACCAGCTTGGATGGCTGCTGACAGTTTCTCTCCTAGCTTATGAAATGTATCTGACATTTTTCGCACAGTGCTCAGAGATAACAGAGCTGTTTTCTTTCATTTGCTAGAAGCATTTATCAATGTCATATATAATATACCAGTTCTTTTCAACAGCTTATACATCTAATGTTTTGTCAGCTCATGTTCACACATTTGATATTTTTCTTCCACCTCCATCGATTGTCAATTTAATGGTGTCTTTGCCTTGTCGATCACACTTTATATAAAGAGTTCATTGCATAAAATCAGATCACACAAATACATTTTTAGATTTAAATTAAAAATCTCAGAGCCAAATAAACAAAAAGAATTAAATTCACTATTCAGTGCTGCCTAGTCAGCGTCTTTGTAGCTAGATCTGATGACATTTTTACGTGTATAGTTATACACTTTTACTGTCATCTATCAGAGACAAATCTATCTTCTTTTTTAGCCACTGTTGGCTACTTCTGACAAGATCTGGCAATATTTTTTTTTAAACTAACCAAAAAAAATATGTTTTTCTTTTTACATACAAACTTGTTCTAACTTTCTATCTCACTGTATAGTCTTTCATCTGGCAACTTGTAAAATGAACATGGGTTTGTAGAATGCATCCGGTACTAGGCAGATAAATAAGATGGGATGTATCATTCTTGTGACAGTACTGATACTGATTACATTTAAACATGAGTCATTTATTAACTGATCATATATTATAGTTTCAAGAGTGATAGTGTATGCAGTTGAAATGAAGGAGAGTGGGACATCTTCTTCAATGCCATCAAAATCAGTCGTTCATGTTGTTGGGGTTAGGACTTAGGATTCCTAAACTTAACTCTTACTCCTCATTACTGCGTCCATGAGTCATTTTTTTTTTAGGGGCTGAACACACTGTTCTTCATTTCAACCATTTATGCAATTATAATATTAGTTTATATTCATTCTTCATGCTACATCCTCCTGTCCTGTACCGTCATCTCAAGGTCTTCCAAGCCTTTTTAATCCCTTTAATTTTATAGAAGACTGAGAAAAGCCCACCCAAAAGGACAACAGGTTGAAAACTGGAAGCCCATTTGTAGATTAAAATTAGCAACTACAAGTAGCAACAACTACAGCAGAACAACACCACCTCCCACAGACATGAACAATTCCATAGTGATAACAGACCTTCCAGATATTACTCTCAATGGACAGAAAATTGAAAGGCACGAAAAGCTGAAATACCTTGGAGTTACATTCGCTGGCTATCGTATAAGTATCATGTTGAGCACATCACACAGAAATGCAGGAGAGGTCTGGCAGCCCTGAAAATAATGGCAGTGGTGCGTCTGGAGCAGAGATTACTATTTCTTCTTTATCATCAGCTAGTCATATCGGTCATTGAGTATGAGCTGGGAATACTCACACTGTCAGCAACACAATTTGAACGCATTCAAAATGAAGGGATGTGTATATTCTTTGGCTGTACACGAGATACCCCCATTGTGACAATGAAGTACATACTTGGAGTGCTGTCGATTAGATCCAGATCTGCGAAGGCCCAGGCAAAAACCTATATGAGAGTAGCTACAGACAAAAGGCACACCCTGCATGGAAACATAGCTGACATTAAGAGAGCAAGAATAAAGAGAGGGTTGTCATAGATGGCACAGGCAGAGACAACGATCAAGCAGGTGACCACAGTTGAAAATATATTCAAAGGGGAAGAGTATGTCAGATGAGAACTGGATTAACTACCAGCAAGTCATCATCAGCCTTGGCAGAGAGTGTAGAACTTGGGGCAATGGGAAAGCAGAACTGGAAATTAATCAACTGATACATGATCATGCCGGGGATAATGATGCCACTGTGTATACAGATGGGTCTGTGATTCATGGTGAGAAATCAGGTTGGGGCTTCTCTGCCAAGGGTAAAGGGCAGAATCGTCACCGAACATAACAGGGCTTACAAGAAAACAACTTCCAGCATGAGAATGGAGGTAGAGGCAGTTACTGCAGCCTTAAGGTGGCTAACTGACACTTCATTAAGGCAGTTATTGTGTCAGACTCTCAGTCCAATAGTCCATGCTTCGAAAGGTTCAAAATGGTTGGCTCAAGCATGAATGGAAATCGTTCATAGAAGTCAAATAAAGAGTAAATTAAATATTTACCCAAACACCACAGGATTTAAAACACAACCCCTTTTTGTCAACTCTTTTACACCATAAGTAGTAGGCCTTGAAGAAATATAACATTTTAGGACAAGAAACACACACCCACCAACAATATGAAAATATTCCTTTTCTTTACTAGCAACAGTTGGACAGGAAGTAACTTCAGAACTAAGGGTCTTTTATATTTGGACATGCGCCCTAATATAACCGACTAGGTTGAACGGGACGCGCCTCGACAAAACTTTATTTAAAAAAAAAAGGAAGGATGATGCCATGAGAAAGTATCGGCAACTGAACACATTATTTGAAACTGGAACCTCTATTGGCCTAGGCCTATATCCTAATTATTACCCACCAGCGGTTGAACAGGATATTTTTCTTCATAAATTTAAAAAAGAGGTTCTTATCTATAGGCTTATATAAGCAATATTAGTAGTTACACAACAAATTATTCATTACGGCAGTTGGCCATCGTGATCAAATAAGTAGGCCTACAACACAGGCATTTAGTCAACATGTCACATTCGCGGAAATCGTTGGAAATCCGGAAATTACAAATACGAAGAAACATCTTTTTTTCTACCTCGATTACATATGTCGACTTTGTGTATAACAGCAATATATGAATGTGTAGGTATCTTTAATTTCGCGTATCTACATAAAATAATAGGCCTAGGTCACTCACGACATCCTGGAGTAATTTTGATCTCTACATTTTTAACATTATCAACAAAAGAACAGGTGATTGGTGGAAGGGAAGGGAATTTTTTTTACCCCGGAACTTACTTTGTTGCTCTTTAACCTTTCCCCTTTCTCTGGTCAAAGTATAAACATGGCTTCTTCAATAACAATACCACGAAGGATTCCGTTGCTTTTGATTACTGATAATGTCCTGTTACCAGGGTCCTCAATGCGAATTCCTGTTCGAAGTCTTAAAAAGTAATAATAGTTATTATTTTCTTTGCAATCATCTTCCTATATTGTTGCTTTTTTCCCCATATTTGTTATGAAAGTTAAATGTTCTCACCGTATTGTAGCATTAGTAACGTTACTGATAACAACATATCATTAATTAACTCGGTCATTACAATGCAGTATAACTGATGGTGTCATCGTATCTTGTCTGATTGTTTGCAGAATCTGAAGTTTTCCAAGCAACAATAGTAAAAACATGGCCTCGAGTATACGCAAAAGAGACATAATACCAGATCATTATGCAGCTTAAGCATTGACGTAATTGTAGTCAAGAAATTACGTCTCCAATTTTTTCGTGAACAGTCCAACCAGAAAACAAGGAAATCATTTATTCACTAAAAATCAGCAGACATCAAGAAACAACCATAATGCGTGCTAAAATCTCATTGAGAAAGTCAACCATAGTTTTTAAAATGGCAGGTGCTCCTTCAAATGTAAATATTTACAGCACTGCAAAATTCATCTTCTGTTTGCCTTATTTAAATTCAGAGAAACAATATTTGTTAATAATGTAATAACATAAAGAGCTAAATGTTCAGAAGACTATCCCCTATAGTGGCAACATATTTTATGTAAAACTAATGTTTTATATTTATATTAACTTTTTTTTCTGTGATCTAACTGTACTGTCACAAATTTCCACCACTGCTTTGTTACAGCACAGAGAAAATGTGAGTATATCTAGGCTTCAACTTCTGGTCCTTTGTAAAAACCTGTGGCTGTAATGTTGAGTTGGAAACATGGCTTCAAAAATGGAACTTTTCTTGAGAAAAATCACTTTACTCTAATGTAGCAAAACAAGATTTCATCACTGAAGTAAATAATTGATGACGTAACTATATACCAGCCCACTGGTATAACACAATTTAAGGGACTATACTTATAAAATGGGCTCAATCACCATAATCAGTGTATGGCAAATCTGTATAGAAAATATTTACTACTTACTTACTAACTACAATTAACGAAAAAAAAAGTATTAAAAATTAATTGTGTAACATAATACAAAGAATTAAATAATTTGTAATGTCCTCTGCTTGGGCCTCTTCCAACCACTGCTTTCCATGGCCCACACAGTGCAGGGACCCCTGGGACATGCCTGGTTCACCCGGGCAACAGTTATACCAAAGTACCAGCCACAAGAAACAGCTCAAAAGAACACCAGGATCTCATTATCATACTCAAAGATAAAAGTTGTGTGTAATATGAAAAAAACAAAACAGAGAAGATAGATGCAAAATGAAGATCCATAGCACAGACTGATATGCTTTCATTATTCCAATTTGTAGGGAGAAATTTCTTAAAATTATGTATGTACGCTCGTACTATTTACATGTTCGATCTCAAATTTAAACAAAAAGTACTTGCACTGACGAATGGGATGGGAGCATAGGAATTTCAGGACACAAATAGTAATCTGAGTAGTCTGATGATGTTGATCTAACCCACTCTCAATTTCTAAGCACTTGCAGACATCTGCTGAGTGGATTATAGCACATATTTGAACAGAACTTTTTTTTTTTTCCAAATGTTGCTATATCTCTGCAAAAGTAGCAAACAGTGTTAAATTTGTCACTGGTAGCCGACAGAAAAATATGTAGCTGAATGAGTTAGAGGTAGTGAGATTTAGCTACAAAGTAGCTGAGTTGGCAGAACTGTAGCTGGTGTCGGTGGGGAAAGGGGCAAGAGTTGATAGTATCTTGTTTTTGTAACTCCGGCTTTTACTTAGTTGGCTGCATGCAGGAAGATCTCACAGTGAATAGATGGCAGGTGAGGAAGCTGAAGGAAATTTCTGTATGATCTTGCAAGACAGGCAGAAGAGGCAGCACTGAGAAATGAACAAAGCACAGTATATAAAGTAACTAAAACTATCAGAGAAAAATGAGGTGCAAACAAAATTATGTTTGTAAAAGGCAAGCAAGGAAATCTCATCACCACAGCACAGGGCAGGAAACAAGATGGGCAGAGCACTTCAGAGAAACACTGAATAAGGAACCACCAAAGACGCAGCTGAATGTTCCTGAGGGTGGAAATGATCTAGACATAAATACAGACATTCCACGAAGAGAAGAAATCATCACAGCTATCAAAGGGTTAAAGAATGGAAAAAGCTCCTGATCATGACAATTTAAATGCTGAGTTATTCAAGGCAGATCCTTAACTAGCAGCAGAACATTTAGAACCACTATTTGCACAAGTCTGGAAAACAGAGACAACACCAACAAAGTGGTGTAAATAAATAATTGTTAAATTGCCCAAGAAGGGTGACCTTGCAGACTGGAACAACTGGAGAGGAATTACTCTCCTCTCACTTCAGTTTGTTGCTGCCCTACAAGATGCTACTACTTGTGGTGGCCACTGACTGCTGTGACAATTGGCGGCTAAGGATCAAAGAAGAAGAGGGAACTGAGAGGTGGCTCTGTGCAGAATGTGACAATTCCTTGGGAGAGCTCAGAACCAAAGCACAGTATTTTAGCCCTGCATTATTTGGAGATCTAGAGGCCACAGAGATGTGGTTTTACAGAGGAATGATAAAAATACCATGGACAGCTAAAATGAGTAATGAGGATGCCCTGAAAGAGATCAATGCACAGAAGAAGCATTGCTAATGTTAGAAGGAAGCAATCCACTATCTTTGAGCATGTTATGAGAAGAAGAAAGCTGGAATATATCGTGACAGCAGGAAAGATTGAAGGAAAAAGAGTAGAGGGCAGTAAAGAGATAATTTTTCTGAACAGTTTGATATCATGGCATGGAAATAAGGACTGGATGATGTGGAGAGACCGACTGTCTACACCACCAGGCATGGTACTTGAAGAAAATATTTGGAAAGTTTATCATCCCCCTGCCGCATGAATGATGGGGAATGCACAGTATGCCAGAACCCTTCCAGATTGAAACCAGATGCAAGGATCCTTGTTGCGTACGTTTTTACCTATGGGGGTAGTCGTTCGGTCCTGCCAATGTACGCACCAGTCGTGATATAGTTATATTATTTGTGCGTTCGATTTACTCACGCACCGACGTGCACAATGTAGAGTATGTGTTACTCTGTACGCATGGGTAACCTAGTTTTAGAAGAGAGTCCTACGTCATCATCTGAAAGGGGCAGTCCGGACGATATGTCCGTGGAGTATTTTGTTTATCGTGGCAAGTCTGTGGAAGCCATTCGTTTGTTACAATATTGGTCTTCAGGTCGAAGCCAATATTGGGAGTAATATGTAAGTTGTCGCCCCGTCATATTGTATGATTAGCATATTCAAACCTGTAATTTTAGGCGACTCCTTGAGAGAATCTAGCGGGAATATCATCTTGCTATGATATTCCTAGAATGGATCAAAAGGAACTATGAGCCTCTATAATCTATCGTAGACGAAGAATTCCTACGAGGGAAGCAAGTTATTGGATTTTATAATTTATGTATAAAATGCCGTTGTGCCCATGCCAAAGTCGTGGCATGAGTTTGTGGAGAGGTTAGTTAAAACCTAAATACTAACCCAGATGTAGCTTCATGTTTACGCCATTGATATTATATTTTGAACCTACGTGGTAGGAATGAAGTCTTGGATCAAGACAGTCTTTTGTTTGGATGAATGCGGGATTCAGTGATATAGGAATACGTACTTAGTTGGATGTCCTCAGACAAGGTCAACGGACATTTATATCTTACTGTTTCAAACTTAGCATGCACATTACTGGATTCTTATTACATGAATGTAAGGAAGATGTTTGAAAGGGATCTACCGCAATACCTAACCACCATCATAGATGTACATAATTTTCGTCAGCGTATCATTACTATGCATCCATGTTGATTGTCTCCGTCAAGAACATTGTATCGTATCGTTGAACTTATACCGTCAATAAATATGTTAAACTGTACCACCCGCCTTACAGTTTACTTCAATTCACAGCAGGCCTTGGTTGACATGCCTGAAGTTTGCGTCATTACCTGTTGAACTTATTTTGACAGTTTATTTGAATTCGTGTATTATCAGCACGATCAAACAGTCATCTGTAGAGACCCAGAAAACGGTCTAACAGTAATTGGCGGCACAGTATGTTTTGGACAAGCTTCAAAGGGAACGCACTCAATAAATTTTTCAAGAATCATTATATAGAAAGACCCGTGTCTTCATCATGAAATCAACACGACGGTTAGCAGAAGGTCAAGGTCATCAGTGAACCTCTACATCAAGTTCTCCATTGACTAACTACGTTGGACATCATCCTTTAGTCCTCATCACGTGCGAGCTTTACTCATATACTCAAGGCGAAGTATTTCAAAGTCTCAAACGTACATATAAGGAGACGAGGCACATTTTTTGTTTGATCAGCCGAGATAAGTATAAACGTGGTATCGTTTATTGCTGTATTGTGTTTGGCTGTGCCTATTCTCTTCTATGTCCACCAATATACTTTTCATGTTGCATGTTCTATGTTGTATATCCGTCGTGGGAGGTAGGGAGGTCGATCTGACAAACGAGGTTCATCTCGAAGCCGATTCGGGCTCTTTGTCAGATGTTCTGTAGGTTTTGAATTATAAGTTTCAATTGAGCGATAATTCCGGTTCAAGGCTAGAAACCTTGCTGTAGTTCCGATCGCTACTTGTTTCTTATGATAGTATTTGTTTAGCTGTTCCGTCAAGTTTTAATTGTTGTTTTCATAGTTATTTTACTCGTACCTTAGTTTGATGATGTATCTTGTATGTGATTATTGTCCATCTCACCTGACTTTCTTTCAGTTTTTTACAAAACATATGTTTTTACACTGTCTTGTCAATTGTCTTGTTTATTATATTATCGCAGTTATCATCGTAACTCTTTACGACATTCTATTTTAGTTTCACATTTTTATTTTATTGGATTTCTGCGACTGTTTTCAATTGTCTTTGATTATCTCGTCTTGTCATTGTTGTTGCTATTGTCTATGGCTTTTGTCTGTTCATAACATTTCATTACATAAATTAATTTATTGATTATTAATATATTTGACAATTATATGAGTATGATATACCTTTCTACGACAGGAACGAAGACCACTTGGTGTATTAACAAGGTTAATTAATTTACATTAATTAATAATCATTTTTAGAAATCAAGAGTATTGTGACTACTTATATAGCATAATGTATTCACTAGATTATTTCATTAAGCAAGCAAAAGCTTTGCAAATACCTGCTGAAGAGGTAAGACAATTCGCTATGTCGGAATATAAAGAATCTCAAAGGTTGGAAGCTCAAAGATTGGAGGCTGAAAAGTTACGTTTGGAAAATTTGAAATTTGAGGCTGAGGAAAATGAGAAAAAAATGAGATTAGCAGCTGAATTAGAAGAGAAACGATTTCATCGCGAGGCAGAACAGAGAAAATTGGAGACTGAGGAAAAATTTAGATTAGATACAGCAGAAAAAGAAAGACTATTGGAAGTTAAACAAAAGGAAATGGAGGAAAGAAGATTACTAGCTGAACAAAATGTAAAAAGACTTCAGCTTGAGACAGAAGAGAATGAAAAGAAACGACAGCATGATCTGAAATTGGCAGAGGTAGAATATGATAGAATTAGGTTAACTCAAGAAGCTAATTCTCAGAGAACTTTTGAAGGCCATGCGTCAGTCAGACATGATAACTTTAAGGAAGTTCACCTTAAATTACCAAAATTTAATCCCCCATCTGACGACGTAATATTTTTTTTAGACAGATTTGAGGCCACTTGCAGGTCTTATAACGTGGATAAAGCACTATATTGTACATATTTATCCAGATTGCTTACTGGGGATGCTTTAGCGGTTTATCATACCACCTGTACTAGTGATAAAAATGATTATGACGCTCTTAGAGCTTCTCTTCTTAAAAAATTCCAAATGACAGAAGATGAATATCGATTACGGTTTCGAACATTGCTACCGCAATCATCTAGAAATTTTAGTGATTTTCTTTCCCAAATATGGCTAACTTTAGAAAGATGGATCGAATTGTCCAAGATAGAAAAGTCGTATGAAGGTCTTTTTGATTTACTACTGCGTGATAAGGTGCTATCGTCAGTAAATCCTGCGTTTCTTGCATTTTTGCACGAACGGAAACCTTTATCTATGAAAGCTCTTGAAGAACATTCTAAAAATTTCTGCACTGCTCACCCATCCATGGATCTAAGTAATGCACAAATTAAAAGTGAATTGCCAGTTGCTTTTGCCGTACAACAAAATAATTTCTCACGAAATCGTTCATTGAGTAACGACAGATACTTCAATAAGGGAAATAATGACAATTTTAACAATGGTAACTTTTATCAGGGGAAGCAATTTCAACAATCTGCTCCATTTAATGTTTCTTGGAACCAAGCTCATAGATCGCGAGATTTTGGTAACAATAATTTTAAATATAATCAAGGAAATTATAATAAACAAAACTGGAGATCAAAATCTCAGGGCCCGCAAAATAGACAAGGTTCGTGGAATAAAACATTTAACCAACATCATAATGGTAATTATACTAATTATCGTACTCATCAAAATTTTAACTCAAGCAGAAATGACAATAGTGGCAATTTTAATGCAAATAATCAGAACAGATCGCGACGAAGAGATAGATCGTCGAGCCAGACACGTAGACATTCTAATGTCGCTTTAAGTGATACACAGGCTAACAATGAACAGGGTAAAGGAGCTGAAACTCATAATGCTTTATCTTGTTCTCTTGATTGTAACCAGGTGAAAGATTGTTCAGAATGCTCGACTCTTTTCCAGCCCAAGGCGATCACGACGCTGCGCTGCGGACACATTTTACCTAGCCTACCTGCGGTCTGCACGGCCACTTCTGCGTCTGTACACCAGGGACAGGGGTCTCTTAAGTTTAGCAGAGGATTTGTCAATGCCATTCCTTGCTCTCTTTTATTTGATTCAGGTTGTACCACAATCGGCGTACGGACTTCGCTGATCAACCCAAGTTGCGCTACGGGCAACGTTGTGAAATGTGTGACTTTCGGTGGAACCGTGGAAACATTTCCCACAGCCATTATTAATTTAAATACACCATTTTTTTCAGGAAAGATCCACGCCTGTCTTCTTCCGAATCCAATTTGTGATGTCATATTGGGTCGTATACATGGTATAACAGAGTGTACACCACAGCAAATTGCTGCATGGGAAGAGCGACATTTTCAGGCTGCAAATGCAGTAGTGACTAGAGCGCAAGCTACTATTATGTCGCATGATACACCATATGAACCTACAGTTCATACCACTTGTGATGACGATGCTCCTATTTCACGGGAGTCGTTTGCAACTTTACAAAAGAATGATGATTCATTAAAAAAAATTTTTCAATATGTGAACAAAAAGAATACCAGCAACAAACTTGCAAAATCTAGACATGACTTTATTCTTAAAAATGGGATTTTAGTTAGATTGATACGGGAAAAGGATTCGTCCTTATGTTCTCAGATTCTAGTCCCGTCTTCTATGAGATCACGAATATTACGACATGCTCATGACTCGCAATGCGCGGGCCATATGGGTTTTTCACGTACCAAATCCAGAGTGCTTTCTGCATTCTACTGGCCGGGCATCCATAGAGATATTACTCTCTATTGTCGTTCATGTTTGATATGTCAGGAAGTTAAAGTACGGGGCCCATTTCATGCGGCTCCTATTCAAGCTGCGGACATCCCGATTAGACCATTTGATAAAATGGCTATCGACATTATTGGTCCGATGATTCCATCTGCCAGAGGACATACGCATATCCTTACCTGCATTGATATGTGCACTCGTTGGCCTGAGGCCATCCCTCTGAAGAACACCTCATCTGCCAGTGTAGCAGAGGTGTTAATGTTGATCTTCTCACGCATTGGTTTTCCGCAGAAGATCTTATCGGATCATGGGGTTCAGTTCATTTCTGAATCCATGTCTCAAGTTATGAAGACATTAGGTATAGACAGATCTCTTAGTTCAATTTACCATGCAATGTCCAATGGGTTAATTGAACGTCAAAATAGGACACTCAAGCAGTTGTTGGGTAAGATGACCCAAGATCACCCTCAGGATTGGGACAGGGTCCTACCCGCCGCTCTCTTCGCGTATCGCGAGGTGCAAAATCAAACAACGGGGTTTTCTCCATTCCAGCTTCTTTTCGGCATACAACCACGCGGACCGATGTCGTTAATCCACGACTTATTGGTTGAAGAGAATATTGAAGAGGAAACTCACTCCTCTTATGAGTATGTGATCTCTTTGAGAAAGAGAATCATAGATGCTTGTAGACTAGCTACTGCATCATCCGAACAAGCCAAAGAAAAAGCTCGTCTATTTGCAAACAAATATAGACGTCTTCGCCAGCTTATTCCTGGTGATGAAGCTTTTGTCTTACTCCCTGCTCATAACAGTCGTCTATTAATTACTTGGAGAGGTCCTTTCAGGATCATCTCAAGAATATCCGATGTTGACTACATCGTTGATGTAAATGGTAAACATAAAACCTTCCACATTAACATGTTGAAGGAGTATTACTCACGTCCTGATTATCTACAGTCAGT
This sequence comes from Oreohelix idahoensis, assembly GCA_024509875.1. Taxonomy (NCBI): domain Eukaryota; kingdom Metazoa; phylum Mollusca; class Gastropoda; order Stylommatophora; family Oreohelicidae; genus Oreohelix; species Oreohelix idahoensis. The sequence goes on from JAMPIV010008705.1 coordinate 901,793, forward strand.
GTTCCAGGCAACTGACGATCCTACACCTCCTATTCAACACTATTCTAGTTTGTCAGTCATCCAAGAGGAAGAATCTTCTTTCGATGATGTACAACTGCCAATACCAGTTGTACCACTTCATTCCACTGAGAATTGGAATGATGTTACTATTTCATCTACTCTTTCGCCTGATCAACGTCAGCAAGTCTCTAATATTCTACACTCGTATGAGGATGTCCTCACTGACATCCCAGGTCATACGTCAGTCATCCAACATGACATTATTCTGACTGACGATACGCCTATTCGAGTGCGCCCATATCCTATTCCCTTACACTTTCGTGATAAGGTTGATAAGGAATTGGATGAGATGCTTCAATTAAATATAATTGAACCATCTTCATCACCATACTCTTCTTCTATGGTGATTATTAGAAAGAAAGACAACAATATTCGTCTTTGCGTAGATTACAGGAAATTAAACAAAGTTACAAAATTTGATGCGGAACCATTACCTCTCAGATGACTTATTGGAGAAATTATCCCATGCTACATTTTTTTCGAAATTTGACCTTTCAAAGGGTTATTGGCAAGTGCCACTCACACCTAAAGCAAAGCCATTCACCGCTTTCTTGACGCCACGGGGACTTTTCCAATGGAATTTTATGCCATTCGGATTAATGAATGCGCCAGCTACCTTTGTACGCATGATGCGCCGCGTACTGTCTCATCGTCCCGATGTCATTACTTACATAGATGACATCTGTCTTTTCGGTAACTCTTGGGATGAACACATTCAGGGATTAAAAGCTTTACTTTCTACACTACGGGATTATAACTTAACTGCGAAACCTTCAAAGGCATTTGTCGGCTTTCATGACATCTCCTTTTTAGGTCATCGTATAGGTCTGGGTTTAATGTATACAGAAGACAGTAACGTCTCTAAAATCTTAAACATCTCTGCACCTAAGACAAAAAAACAAGTTAGGTCTCTTTTAGGACTAATACAGTTCTATTCTAAATTCATCCCTCATTTGTCTACTATAACTGCACCTTTTTCTTCTTTACTGAGAAAAGGTACAGCTAATGTAATACAGTGGTCTAACGAACATCAAATCGCGTTAGATTATATAAAGAAATTTTTTTCAAATGCGCCTTTTTTGAAGTTGCCTAACAAAGATCTCACGTTTATTCTTCGCAGTGACGCGTCTTCTTACGCAATTGCTGCAGTCTTGATGCAGGAATATTCAGGCACCTTATTTCCAGTTATGTACGTTTCGAGAAAATTGACGACGAGCGAACTGAAGTACTCCGTTCTGGATAAGGAGTTACTCGCTTTAGTTTGGTCAGTCACTAAACTAGAACGATATTTACTGGGATCACACTTTGTAGTGGAAACTGATCAAAAAGCTCTCACAGCATTGAACACTAAGGACGTGAAATCTTCAAAGTCCACTAGATATGCTATCGCTCTACAACCATATAGCTATTAAATTCGAGCGATTCCTGCAGTGAAAAATGTGTTTGCGGACTGTCTGTCAAGATGTCCAAGCGAACTGGTCGAACCTAAACCACTTCTGGATGTTGAAACGTCCTCACAGATAATCAATCAAATATAATAAGAGGAACTGCGTACATTATCAATTATTGAACCTCTATACATACTTTGTATGGAACAGATTCATTTGTACCAGCATAATTCCGGAATATACTTACTTTTGTATTATAACATGACTTCTTGTGTAGTAACATTTTATTAGTACGGAAACATTGTTATATTGATAGATGGATAATCAATATTCGTATGGAACATGTTACACTTCATATTGTGTTATATAATATCTTTTCATCGCACATGGAACATTAAGAACATATTCTCGTCGAGTATTAACTACTTTTAATGGAACATTAACACTCAGTAAAATTGCATTTACTTAAATAAAGTAGTAATTAGTTATGTGTTCATAATTAAGAACTAGAAAAAATCTATTTAAGCTACTTAGTTAATTGTATAGTACACATTAACTAACTTGAATAGTTGTAAGTGTCTCTGTGTACTTATATTTACCTCTCATGGTGCTTGATCTCTCAACTTTTAGTTAACTAGTCCACCATTCTAGTGTTAGAACCATTAAGGGTGTTGTTTCTTAACGTGTTTAATTATGCTTTGTTTCACTTTGCATGTTTTATTTTCATTTTTGTTGATTCTCTTGTCATTGATTATCATCATCGTTGCTACTCATTTTCATTTTGGAAATCACATGTTTGTTTTGAAAATTCAGTTGAATGTTTTTATCATCTTTTTGGTTTGCAACTTTCTTTTACTTCGTATTTTACCACATCGTTCCAAAGTAGGTCGATTGTGGATGTGTGCTTTAATGCATACTTTCATTCAGTTATATTGATTCCCATTTTCATATTCTTTTTCATAATATTGTATAACATTATGACTTTGATTTATGTTGATAGATATCGATGTAGTTTTGACTCACCTCTCTTGGGTACTTAGTTAAAAAAAAAATTAATAGAATTAATTTTTTTTAAGGGCCGGTGATAAGGGAGCTGTTGCGTACGTTTTTACCTATGGGGGTAGTCGTTCGGTCCTGCCAATGTACGCACCAGTCGTGATATAGTTATATTATTTGTGCGTTCGATTTACTCACGCACCGACGTGCACAATGTAGAGTATGTGTTACTCTGTACGCACGGGTAACCTAGTTTTAGAAGAGAGTCCTACGTCATCATCTGAAAGGGGCAGTCCGGACGATATGTCCGTAGAGTATTTTGTTTATCGTGGCAAGTCTGTGGAAGCCATTCGTTTGTTACAATATTGGTCTTCAGGTCGAAGCCAATATTGGGAGTAATATGTAAGTTGTCGCCCCGTCATATTGTATGATTAGCATATTCAAACCTGTAATTTTAGGCGACTCCTTGAGAGAATCTAGCGGGAATATCATCTTGCTATGATATTCCTAGAATGGATCAAAAGGAACTATGAGCCTCTATAATCTATCGTAGACGAAGAATTCCTACGAGGGAAGCAAGTTATTGGATTTTATAATTTATGTATAAAATGCCGTTGTGCCCATGCCAAAGTCGTGGCATGAGTTTGTGGAGAGGTTAGTTAAAACCTAAATACTAACCCAGATGTAGCTTCATGTTTACGCCATTGATATTATATTTTGAACCTACGTGGTAGGAATGAAGTCTTGGATCAAGACAGTCTTTTGTTTGGATGAATGCGGGATTCAGTGATATAGGAATACGTACTTAGTTGGATGTCCTCAGACAAGGTCAACGGACATTTATATCTTACTGTTTCAAACTTAGCATGCACATTACTGGCTTTCTTATTACATGAATGTAAGGAAGATGTTTGAAAGGGATCTACCGCAATACCTAACCACCATCATAGATGTACATAATTTTCGTCAGCGTATCATTACTATGCATCCATGTTGATTGTCTCCGTCAAGAACATTGTATCGTATCGTTGAACTTATACCGTCAATAAATATGTTAAACTGTACCACCCGCCTTACAGTTTACTTCAATTCACAGCAGGCCTTGGTTGACATGCCTGAAGTTTGCGTCATTACCTGTTGAACTTATTTTGACAGTTTATTTGAATTCGTGTATTATCAGCACGATCAAACAGTCATCTGTAGAGACCCAGAAAATGGTCTAACAATCCTTCAAATGTATGTCAAGCCAGGATAGAATACTTAGGAAAGAAACTGGAGCTCATGACTTCAACTCGGCAAGTTTAGGAAAAGCAGAAAAACCCACATTGTAGATAATACCAAGGATTCTTGAACATGCCATTGGCTTCCAAAGAGGACAAGCACAAAAGCCCTAGTTAAACAATAACAATTCTTCTTCTTTGATCCTTAGCCGCCGACCGTCAAAGCAGTCAGTGGCCATTACGCCTGGTGGCGTCTTGTAGGGCAACAACAAATTGATTCCACTTTGCTCGGTCGGCGGCCATCCTTCGTACAGTGCCCCAACTCTGGTTCATTCTTTGCATCTCAGCCTCCACAGTCCTCCACCAAGTTGTTTTTGGTCGGCCTCTCTTTCATTTTCCTTCAGGGGTCCATAGCATAGCTGTTCTTGTGATGGCATCGGGGTCTCTTCTGAGGACATGGCCAACCCAGCTCCAGCGTCTGCCAGCTATGATGGTGTGCATGTCCTCTTGCTTGCTCCGAGTAAGCAGATCTTGGTTGGTAATGGTATTCGGCCAAAAGATTCGGAGAATTTTTCTTAGGCATGTTGTGTGAAAAGATGACAATTTCGGGTACTTGTGTGATATTTCACCGCTAAAATAAAATTTTCCAAATTTATTACCAAAACTGACAACTGTACTCTTTCCTTACAATTTTTTCTTTTTTTTTCCGCCTGCGCAGCTTTTTTTTTCCGCCTGCGCGAGATTAGTCCATTTAACAGGTAGGGGTTATGGGTTAGTATTTGAGGGCTGCCACCTCGGGGGCGTATTATTATTATTATGTATTTATTTTTTTTAATGTAAAATTTTTGCCTCGTCTTGGCGGGGCGCGTCCCGTTCAACCTAGTCATCATCATCATCATCAGCTTTCAAGTCCCTAAGGAGCATTTGCTTTATACCAAGTCTTCCTGTCCTGTGCCATCAGCTCAAGGTCGTTCCATAATTTCTTCATCCTCTTCTTGTCTGTCATTAGTTCTCTTCTCCGTGTATTCCTTGGTCTTCCTCTGCCTCTCTTACCCTGGGGGTTCCAGACCAAGGACTGCCTGATAAAGCTATAAGCAAGTTTGCTCAGTGTGTATCCTATCCATCTTCAGCGTCTTCTTCTCATGTCTCGTTCTTCTGGCACTTGCCTGGTTCGTGTCATCAGTTGCACATTAGTGATCTTGTCATACCACTACAATCCTTCTATTTTAGACAAGCAACCATTTATGAGGGCGTCCGTGGTTTCAGCGCAGGCTTCTCTCGACAAAGGTAGTGGGCTGGAGACATGGTGGCGTCACGCTACAATCTACCCAGCTGTAAGTGGATGGATACCTGACTCTGCTCTGAAAGGTAAAGGCAGCCAGGAGGGGAGCTGGTTATAGCACTACTCTGAGATCATCCAGGTCTGTATTATTTTGGCTTTTCAATGCCACAATTACTGACTGTGCATCAGAAAAGAAAGCAACCCTTCTCTCTGCGCTTTCTTCTGTCAATATAACCACTGCTACAGTTTTCAGGGCCTCTGCCTCTGCTCTGAAGTTGTTGGAGAATCGTCCTGTCGCCACTGACAGCATTTTTTTCTGCACCAGTGCTTAAGGTCAGAAAGACGCCCCCACCTCCATTTTCTGTTGCATTTGTTTCTGATCCATCTGTGTATGCATGGGTCCAGGTGTTGCGTGGATAATGTTTCTCTATGTATTTTGTAAACGACTGTGACTGACGAAGGAATCCAAATACATCATTCAACTTTTGATAAGCTTTCTGGCGTTTTGACAAGGTAGCAAGCTATCAATAAGGACAAGAAATGTTCGGCTTTTAAACTGCTGAGAAGGCGTTTGAGATTCATCAATTGTGCTGGAACCACTGAAATCATCATACTCTCGATTTCGTTTGTGTTTCCTTCGAGTTTGTTCTTGATAATGTTCACACTCAGTCACATCCTTGGCCTTTTGCTCTATGTCTGCAAAAGTAGACCGCATAGCTTGAATATACCCCCGCAGGGATTCATAGAGTGCACAAGCCGTATTCAAATCTTGGTCAGAAGATTGCAAAGAAGCACTGGTCATTTGAAAACGGTGTATTACTTGATCCCACAGTATGATCATTATTCCTGTTTCTAACTTCATCATGGTTGAAAGTAGACAACGAGCCTGTTGACGACACTCTGCCTTCTGATCATTGTTATCTGAAATATCATCCAAGACTTGTTTTATTGCAGAAAAGCTGTGTAAAAGTGCTTTTGTCGCATCTGCCCAAGCGGACCATTTCACAAAGGGCAAATGGGACTTATTATGACTACCGCCAGCACATAATGCAGTAGAAAGGAGACCCCACCGGTAGGTAGAAGCAGAAAAGAAGGTGTACAGGCTTTCAACAAATCCAAAGAAAATGACTGCTTCTGTCCGCAAACAGTTAAGATAAAAGTAATAAAGAGTCACACTAAGTCACCCTGTTATGCTCTTTCTCTCACAATTTCGTGACATCAAATGAAAAGGCGCTAAAGATGGCATACATCACAAGATCATTGTTTTAACGCTCGTATTAGAAGATGACCAAAAAATGATGTACATATTTATTGGCGCGGGGCCCTAAAAGCGCGGGACTCGTAGCAAATGCTACTTTTGCTACTACGTTTATCCGGCTCTGATTAGGTAAATATTTGTCAAGGATCAGTGCATAGTGAGGGAGGGGGACCAACTTCCCACCCAGCCCTCTCCACCCAGCCCTCCACACCCAGCGGTGAAAACAAATAAAGGATTTATTGCCAGGGTACAGTTTTGTTGGTTTTGTGGGCCTTAAACAGGACTGTGGTGCAGTTTTGTGGGCCCTGAAAAGGATCGTGGTAGGTGCAGTTTTGTGGGCCCTGAAAAGGACCGTGGTAGGTGCAGTTTTGTGGTTTTTGTGGGCCCTGAAAAGGACCGTGGTAGGTGCAGTTTTGTGGTTTTTGTGGGCCCTGAAAAGGACCGTGAGGGGAACAGATCACCAAAGATCGCTGAAGCGTGACACATATCAGGACATACACATGTTCGTTCGTAGCTGCATAATTTACAGAGGAGGCCAAAATTCTGCAATGTCAAACAGGATATTGTCGAACGGGTCTGACTGACGAACTTTATTCCGATGTCGCCACAAAAATTCACAGATGTAGGAATCTAACATGTGTCTGTGTGTTCCGTTCTGACGTTTGTTGCGTTCTTTCGCAGATTTCCACAATCTCTCTATTCGTTGTGTATTTGCCCCTGTATTTGGGTCGACAAAATTTGCAGAATGATTCACCGTTTGGTGAGTTAAACCTGGCAAATTCTGAATGGTACTATATGCTCGCCATTGATCAGAAACAACTGTCGTACCAGGACGAATGTTGGCTATGATAAGGGGCATAAGTGTAGCCGCTGAGCGGTCCGGCACTGGAACCATGAAACACTCACTTGTTTCACGACATAGGCCACCAAATACCCACTGCTGTGGAAATACACGACCGACGTTATTTTTTCTGCGTGTGAACACACTTTCGTCTATCTCTACCGTGGTATTGGGACTGCCAATTACAGCGGGATTTGCAATTTGTACATTTGCACAAACCTCACGGAGGTTGCTGTTCCATTTAATGGCAGCTTGATTGGCAATTCCTAGCTCTGATTTACAGAAATCAATGCTAGTCTTTTCTTTACTCCAACAGTAAATGAACAGAATAATCTGCCTGAAGGACAGACGTGCACCCTGTAACCATGTGCCAGAACGAAGAGGTATATCCTGCTTACATATGTAACATCTCTAACGATCTTGGCGAACCGACAAGGACAAATTCATCTGGTGATTGTTAGCACACTGTCGGACGTTGTGTAGAATGCCCCGATTCTGCAAAAACTTCACACAGTTCTCTTTGTTACGTGTAAAATCTGACACCTCCAGGAAATTCATCTTCCACGTCTCTGGACACTGCTATCAAATGACAAATGGAACGATAAGATTTCCCGCTCGAAAGCAGCGCCAAGGCACGGAATTTAAGAAAAAAAAATGAGAGAAAAAAAATGTAAGAAAAAGTACCACGAAAAATCGGCAAATCCAATCGCAATGTCTAGGCCGTAGGCGCGACGTCACAAATCTCTTACCCACCCCGTCCCCTTTTTTGTCCTTATTTTTTGTAATCCTGAAAAAATACAACTTACTCGAATGTTTTTTTTTTTTTAAGTTTTGTCTCGTTTTGGCGAGGCGCGTCCCGTTCAATCTAGTCGGTTATATTAGGGCGCATGTCCAAATATAAAAGACCCTTAAGTCTAGGGAATTGCTAGTCATCGTAATCATCATCATCATCAGCTTTCAAGTCCCTATCAGAGTCAGGTACCCATTTACAGCTGGTTAGACTGATGCGTGACACCTGTTCCCGTCCTCGTTGCTGTTGCCTTCTCTAACTCAAGATCAGAGTCAGATATCCATTTACAGCTGGTTAGACTGATGCGTGACTGTTGCGTGCATATTTTGACGCACATATTACAAAAATCGATATGGCTATTTAATATGGAAAAGATATAGACATTCATTCATTTGTGTATGAAAATGCTATCTATAGTAAAGCTAGATAACTCATGATTGATTTACACTTTTGATCATAGGAGTAATCGTTCTTGATATTGATTCGTTGCATGGATATGACACCCATGTCCGTACTTATTTGTTAGGGCCAGAAAATATATTAATTTGCTTATGTTTATGGCCTGAATTCATATGTATTACATATTACACTGACTAACAAAAAAAAACTTTTTTTTTCTTTCTCTAACATTTCTATGTTTTTCTGGTCAATTCTAATGCGCTGTTTTTAAATCTGCAAACCGTTTTTCTCTATCAGGTCGGGATCTCTAGAAATACGCAATTGAAGTTTTTTAACAACGCATACAGTATTACAACATCATTCGTACAATAAGTATAACAGTTATGTAGGCTTGAATTTCTTTGCAATCGACTTTCATCGGTGAATCGCATGTGATACATCACGATGAAGCATCCAACAATAATCGGCAAGCATGTTCACACTCCACCGTCATAATTTTCTCGAAGATAAGTGAAAGCTTTGCTCGTTTTATCATGAGCCCCAACTTTATATGTAACAGTGGTAAAATGAAGCTGTCTTTGTTAACTAATGGCTCGTGTATTACATTTTTATGCCCGAGCTGCATACGATCCCGGATAGGCCACACCTTTCTTGCATAATGTTCCTGTCTGTTGCGACTGTCCCATTCACATCGGAAGCAACAAAATTTAGTATACCCAGTCTGCATGCCCGTGAGAATTGCAATGACCTTTAGGTCTCCACAAATCCGCCATTGGTAGTCATTGTACTTTATTTTCCAAACGTATAGCCATATTGTCATAAGTTTCTTTCATATGAACAGAGTAGGCGACTGGAATTGATGAAAATAAATTTCTGTTATGCAATAACATGGCTTTTAGACTAGTCTTGGAAGAATCGATGAAAAATCGCCATTCGTTGACTATGTGCTCATGACCATTTACATCTTTGCAATAGCAAATGTCATCATCCATCTCAAAGTATTGAACAAGTTCTCTGTGTCTGTGACAAAATTTAGATATCGGAGTATTGGGCGCTAAAAGATTCCATTCTTTGAGTCGCGAACCGAGTAATTCCGCGTGTCCTTTGGTAAGAGCGAGATCACGTATTAGATCTGAAAGTTCTGAATGGTTAATTAAGTAAACACCATCATTCAACGGTATGTAATCTGAGTAAGAATTAGTTTCTAAAGCAGGTAAACTATCACTTTCTGATGGTTCATTCACATCCAGCGGATATTGTTCTGGTGGTACTTGGATCAGACACGTGATGGGATCATGAGGCACTGGTTTCGAAACCGATTCAATATTTGGATAAACCACAGACTTTCTAGTTTTAAAAGTGAAACCATGGATATTTGTCAAGCAGAAGTAACAATCAGTAGTGTGATTTGTATGTTCACGCCATATTACTGGCACTCCAAAAGGCATCGACTTATGCTTCGGCGATTTTCGTAACCAACCTGCCAATGTATTTGCACAAGTCGAACAAACTGCATTTGGCTTCCAAGATTTATTTGCATCTTCAACTTTCGAATCTAAATAAAGTTCATATGCTTTCTTTAGTAATGGTGTAAAGTTTTTCTGGTCAACACGATCGGTAAAATATCCGCACACGTAACAGAACAGATCAGCCGAATTTCTACAACTTCTAGAAGCCATATTTTGCTCAGAATTATTTCAAAATACAGTAACTATTTGAAAAAGTAGCGTAACATATGTCATGCATCTTTTAGCAGTATAAAAAGTAGAATTATGTTGCTTTTTATTAATTTTTTAATAAGTTATATAGTAAAAATGAAATGGAGCAAATAACGGTTTCCCAAAAATATATTTATTCACAAATATCTTAAGAACCTGACGTGATAGAGATAAACGGATTTCAGATTTGAAATCAGTGCAAGAAACTGACCTAAGAACACTTATTCTTATATAAGAAAGAAAAATGTTGTTTGTCAGTGTTATTAGTACAAGTAGAATCAGTCTTATATTGTATATTTTTGATGGGTAGGCAGGACTATATTCTTGTTATGCCGCTCTAGCGGAAGTATGAGTTGTCTTGACAAGTCGTGATGAGTTCCGAGGTACCGTTTACAATGGCGGTTACGCATTTTCCAGGGCTGGTACATTCTTCAATAAAAATGATCATGTCGGTTAGACCTAGCTGGAATATTATGCTTCGCAACGCTAGGGTCGTGTTTGTATCGACAAAGATGACGGGCTTCCATACAACAATTATGTCTATGTGAAGTAACTGGATTACTGTAGAACTGTATGGAGAAACTTTAGGAAATCATTCATATGTATTTCGAATTAACTTTGGCTTATATATACCCTCCTGTGAGCGAGTGAGCGACCACTCAGGAAGGCGGCCATGTTACATTCCTGTCATCGTATTTTTGAATCACTGTCCAAAGAACGGGGCATGTATCTTACTATTCGGACAGTGGCAAGGAGATCTCAATTTTGATAGAAACCCCTTCCATGGTTTCATAATATGATATAAACTATGAACATAAAGCAACTTTAGTTACTTACCGATCCGCCTTCACTGACGCGCTTAGTCAGATAGGGGATGCGGCCATTATGTATCATGACATTGGAAGCTATTGATGTACTACCCATTATTTATGAATGTGTCATGACTTGGGATCTACTATGTATGCCTGCAAATTGATGTGTCAACCTGTACCCATGATTTACTCGTTATGTCCCAGTGTGTGCGTCTAAATAAACTGTGTAAACAAAGATTCCAGCAGTCTGCATTGGTGCCTTGTAGACACAAGTGAATGAGTGTTTAGATTGGTCAGAACACGAACAGTACACCATTCGCGTTAATCACACTCTACACTTCTACTCCATATCTACACCATCCTGCGTCGGTTGAATTGACCAAGTTTAGGGCCTGCTTCCCCTGGAGCCTTAGAGGGAAACTACTGCTTACAGCTGCCTTTGCCTTCCCTAACTCAGGACTAGGGTGAGTTACCCATTTACAGCTGGGTAGACTGGAGCATGCCTGATCTCAACAACTCTGTACACTACAATGGACATATACAGTAGTGACACCACAAACAACATGTTACAGTGATTGATAGTGGAGCTTTACAGAAGATTACACAGCACTTTACAGTGGTGAGCCAGATTCCTGGGTCCAGCCTACGCAGTTTTGTTGTGTTGAGAATCACATTTTACAGTTGCAAGAACATTTGTTTGACCACATCAACACCAGTAGGACAGCTATACAATCAATGTCAGCTTGACCTGTTCTGACAAGTGTAGCAATATCTGGGTCAGCACTTGTTGACATTTGGCACAGTACAGTCAGGATTCTAAACTAGTGATTGTTTATCCTGCTGAAATAGAAGAGCAATGTTGAACTTAAAGTGCAAATTTCATCGTTGGATCTTCTTATGTGCTCAAAAAAATTTAACAGTGTAACAATTAGAAAGCAAATCTATTACTCAATAAAGTGGTAGTCTAATTTGTTAAAACTGAGCATACAGTACAATACATTACAACTGCAACACATTTCATTATATGATACACACATTGATGATTTATATGTATTTATGTTTATATATTATTTGTTATATGTGTGATTGTTATGTGTTTGCGGGCCTGGATGGGAGGTGACTAGAACAGGAAATACCAAGTGATATTGGTCTTGTTCTGGCGTTCTATAGGGAGCAATTTCTTAATTGAAATTTGCATGCAACATAGTTTGCAAATATTTGGTTAGTTGTGACGACTGTTTCATATTTGTATTTGTAACATTTTTCTGTTCTTTATTTTTGTTTGATTTGTTTGTATAATTGTAGGTCTCATCTTTCCTTTCATTTCAGTTCTTTACACCCTTATGTTTATACACTGTGGCGTTATTTGTCTTGTTATCTTATTGCAGTTATCATCACGGTTTCTGTGATCATTTTTTTTCATTTCTCCTATTTAATTTAATTTGATCTCTGCAAATGTTTTCAGATTGTCTTTTCTTGTTTGTCCTTTGTAATGTCTTTAGTTGACATATGACATAGGAGGTATAGTTGAATACACTTATATTATAGTACAGATCAGTACTTTATGATTATTATTGTTATAAAACAAAGTGTACAAGACCTGTGTAAGGCTTGTCTCCCAAAGTGATTGGTATAGGAAATATTATTTTCCACAGGTACTCAAGTGATCATTGATTACATTAAGGTATACAAGACCTTTATAAGGCTTGTCTCCCACAGTATTTGAGATATACAGTTATTGTTTTCCACAGGTACTCAAGTTATCATTGGTTATATGATAAACAAAATAACCATACAGGTTTTTTCACTAAGACTAAGTCTATGGTATAGACTTGTCTCCCATTAAAGTGAAACAGGGTAATTTATTTACTTTTTCAGGTTTCTGATTTAAGAAGACAAGATGTCTACATTAGATTACTTTATTGCACAAGGAAAATCTCTTGATAAGACTGGGAAAGACTTAGAACAATGGGCTGTTGCTCAATATGACAAAGCATTAGCTGCAGAAGAGAAAAAAGCTGCTGCTGCTGCTGCTGAAGAGAGAAAAGCTGCTGCTGAAGAGAAAAAAGCTGCTGCAGAAGAGAGAAAAACTCTGGCTGAAGAGAAAAGATTAGAAAGAGAAGCTGCTGCTGAAGAGAGAAAAGCTCTGGCTGAAGAAAAAAGATTAGAAAAAGAAGCTGATACTGCTGCTGAACTAAAGAAATTGCAGATGCAAGTGGAGGAAAGGAGATTTGATGCAGAACAGAAAAAATTAGAAGTTGCAGCAGAACAGAAAAAATTAGAAGTTGCAGCTGAACAGAAAAAATTAGAAGCTGCTGCTGCAGCTGAACAGAAAAGATTAGATAGAGAAGCTGAAGGAGAGAAAAGCAATAAGAGAACATGAGTTTGAATTAGAGAAATTGAAATTGACAAGTATGAGTAATATTAATCAGGCATCTGGTGGTAATGGTAAACCTTTTAATTATAAGGTCAAGGTGCCAACGTTCAACTCTGCCAGTGATGATATAACATTCTGGCTTGATAGATTTGAACGTGCTTGTCGAGCTCATAATGTTGACAAATCACAGTATGTGCATCAGTTGTCTGAAAATTTAAAAGGGGAGTCTCTGACTAAGTTATCTTTGGTTGAAGAGGCCGACAAGGATAATTACGATGCTATTAGGGCAGCTTTGATAAAGAGATATCAGCTGTCAGAAGAAGGTTATCGTCTTTTGTTTAAAACAATGAGACCTGAGGTAGGTTTAGAATTCTCAGATTTCATTTCAAAAGCACGACTTACACTCTTACGATGGATTGAATTATCCAAAATAGAGAAAACATTTGATGGTCTTACGGATTTATTGCTAAGAGACAAGGTCATGTCTTCGGTAAATAAACCATTCCTAGAGTTCTTACATGAGCGTAAACCTAGTACATCAAAGCAAATGGAAGAATATTGTGACCAGTATGCCACGGCACACCCTGACATGATTCTTAGTAACTCGAACATCAAAGAGAGTATGCCAGTTGCTTCGGCAACAGAATATAATCAGAATTACTCACACAAATTCCAAGGAGCTAAAAATAAATTTGATAAAAAGGTTAATTGGAATAAGTATCAAAACCAAGATAACCACTCAAATCAGGGTTCTTCTTCGAAGAACTGGAATCGGGCTGATAGTCCTCGACACGCGAGGGGTACCCATAATTTTAGACATTCTCGAAAGGGGAGTAGCTATAGGAACTACCCAAGTGCTTCATGGAGAGAAAAGAACCAATATTACAGGGATACTCAGTATAATGAGCGTGATGATTATGATCATGAATATTATGATTCAAACCCAAATAGGGGTTATAACAGAGGAAATAATAATTATAGAGACAATTATAACCGAGGTAGATCACAACACAAAAGACATGGTAAATCTTATTACCAGGCTAACTCTGCACAACAGGAGTTCCACGACGCCGGTAATCAGAATAATGATAAAAAAGACTCCAATAGTGTAGCAAATTCCGCTTTCGATTTTGCTAGAGCATCTCAGTGTTCGCAATGCAAAACATTATTCGATCCAACCACAGTTTCTACTTTAAGCTGCGGTCACCCGCTTCCCGCTCTCCCTGCGTCAATCGCGCATAATGGAAGGGGTGCTCTCGTCTTCAATAGAGGCCTAATAGATGGTACTCCGGTATCAATTCTTTTCGATTCGGGGTGCACTACCATCGGAGTGAGGCAATCACTCGTAAATCCTTCTCGAGCTACAGGCGATGTAGTCAAATGTGTAACATTTGGTGGCACATTGGAGAAGTACTCCACTGCCATTATCAATATTGCTACGCCTTTCTTTACAGGAGAGGTGCAAGCATGTCTCTTGCCGAATCCGATCGCTGATCTTATCATCGGTCGCATTCATGGAGTGAAAGAATGCACTCCACAGCAAATTTCTAATTGGGAAAATGTTAATATGCAATCTGCCAATGCAGTAATCACTAGGGCTCAAGCTCTTAATATGCCGCAATCTTCAAATTCTGAAGATAATGATGCGCAGATCCAAGATGATCCCTTGGAGATTTCCCATGATTCCTTTATAAAACAGCAGGAAGATGATCCTACTCTAAAGAAATTCTTTACTCTGGCAACAAAAGGTGATCCGAATAAGGATACAAATCGTAAATCTTGGATTACGATGAAGAATGGCGTACTTGTACGTATGGTACAAGACTCCGCTAAGTCCATTCATTCTCAAATCCTTGTGCCTAAAAATATGAGAGTTAAAATCTTACAGCACGCTCATGATTCGCAGTGTGCTGGACATATGGGTTTTTCACGCACTAAAGCTAGAGTTCTTGAATCTTTCTTTTGGCCTGCTGTGAATAAGGACATACGAATCTATTGTCGATCTTGTAAGGTATGTCAAGAGATTAAATCCAGAGGTCCACGCCATGATGCACCTATTCAGGCTGCAGACATTCCCATTCGACCATTTCAAAAAATGGCGATAGACATCATTGGTCCATTTAAGATAAAGTCTGCTAGAGGACACCAATTTATTTTGACGTGTGTTGATATGTGCACACGTTGGCCGGAGGCTGTTCCTCTAAAGAGCATAACTACTGCTGATGTCGCAGATGCTCTTTGGTTAATATTTTCTCGTCTGGGATTTCCAGCAGAAATATTATCCGACCATGGTACCCAACTCATATCGGATACCATGTCTCAAGTAATGTCGACTCTTAAGATAGAGAGATCGCTGAGTAGTATTTATCATCCTATGTCCAATGGGATGGTGGAACGTCTGAATAGAACTCTGAAAAACCTACTAGGTAAGATAACAGAAGATCATCCTCAGGATTGGGATAGGGTTTTACCCGCGGCTCTCTTTGCATATAGAGAGGTCGCCAACGAACATACAGGATTTTCTCCCTTTGAACTTGTCTTTGGCGCGAAACCGCGAGGTCCTATGTCCTTACTTCATGATCTTATAACTGCTGATAATATTGTCGATGACACAAAATCCTCTT
Organism: Oreohelix idahoensis; assembly: GCA_024509875.1. Lineage (NCBI taxonomy): Eukaryota > Metazoa > Mollusca > Gastropoda > Stylommatophora > Oreohelicidae > Oreohelix > Oreohelix idahoensis. The sequence goes on from JAMPIV010008705.1 coordinate 917,558, forward strand.
ATGAATATGTCATCGCACTTAGACACAAGATTATTGAAGCATGCAAATTGGCAACTGCTTCTTCTGAATTTGCGAAACAGAAGGCAAGGGAATTTGCCAATAAAAAGAGATGCTTGCGACAACTTTGTCCAGGTGACAAAGCATTCGTCTTGCTACCTTGTAGGGAAAATAGACTTCTTATTTCTTGGAAAGGTCCGTACGATATAATATCAAAAGTTTCCGATGTTGACTATATCGTCGATATTGACGGGAAGCGTAAAACCTTCCACATCAACATGCTCACGGAATTCCATGAACGTCCGGATTATTTACAACCTGTTTTCCAGGCAACGGACGATTTTCCAGTCCAACATGGACAGTACTCATCTCTGTCAGTAATACAGGATGAGGAAACGAGTTTCTCGGATGTAAATCTACCTTTTCCAATGATTCCTCTTCACTCTAATGAATCATGGAAAGATGTTGCAATTTCTCCCGAATTATCTCCAGGAGAGCAGAAACAAGTTTCTACTATGTTAGAACAATTTCAGGATGTCCTTACTGACATTCCTGGTCAAACTGATGTCATTCAACATGACATTATTCTTACTGACCATAGTCCTATAAGAGTCAGACCGTATCCTATCCTGATACATTTTCAAGCACAGGTAGAGAAAGAATTGGATGAGATGATAGAGTTAAAAATTATTGAACCATCCACATCAGCATATTCTTCGCCGATGGTTATTGTACGAAAAAAAGACAATAACATACGTCTTTGCGTGGATTATCGCAAATTGAACCAAGTGACGAAATTTGATGCTGAACCTATGCCTTTACTAGAAGAGCTACTTACGAGACTATCGAATTCTCATTTCTTTACTAAACTCGATTTGTCTAAGGGATATTGGCAAGTTCCATTATCCGAACACGCCAAACCGTTTACTGCTTTTTCGACGCCTAGGGGTCTATTCCAATGGAATTTCATGCCTTTCGGTCTTATGAACGCCCCTGCAACATTCGTACGCATGATGCGTCGAATCCTATCTCATCGCTCAGATGTCATTGCGTATCTTGATGACATCTGTCTTTTCAGTGATACTTGGAACGATCACTATAATGGGATAAATGAACTATTGTCTATCTTACGCGAGCATAACCTGACAGCGAAACCATCGAAAGCATGTATTGGTTTTAGCGAAATATCTTTCTTAGGACACCGTGTTGGTCATGGGTTCCTAAAAACAAAAGACCATAATACAAGTAAGATACTTAACATTTCTATTCCTAAGACTAAAAAGCAAGTGCGAAGTCTCTTAGGTCTAATACAATTTTATGGACGATTCATTCCGAATCTGTCCTCCATTATGTCACCTCTTTCTTCCTTGCTAAAGAAAGGGTCTCCTAATGTAGTCCATTGGACTCAAGAATGTCAATCCTCTTTGGATAAGGTTAAAACTATGTTTTCTACTTCACCTATCCTAGTATTGCCTTCTAAGGATAAGACATTTATTCTTCGTAGTGACACTTCATCCACCGGGATTGGAGCAGCACTAATGCAAGAGTACTCTGGAACTCTGCATCCTGTGATGTATATTTCTCGTAAATTAAATGCCGCAGAGAAGAACTACTCGGTCCTAGACCGTGAATTATTGGCTATGGTTTGGTCAATCCTTAAACTGCAAAGATTTCTTCTTGGCGCGCATTTCATCGTGGAAACTGACCAGAAAGCTCTTACGGCTATTCAGAGTAAAAATCTGAAGAGCGCGAGATCAACGCGTTACGCAATTGCTCTGCAGCCATTTCATTTTTCGGTGCGAGCTATCCGTGGGTCAGAAAATGTGATGGCAGATATTTTGTCTAGATGCCCACATGATTCATAACTGTTAAATTATATACCTAACTTGGATACAGTTGTTCCTATGTTGAAATGTGTACACATAGGTAATATCATATATTGAGTATAACACTACTTAGCGGTTCATTGATATTTATTCACCGCTGATCTTTCAATGTTTTTTTTCGTCTTTGATGATCATGATGTTAAGATATCTTAGATGAAATTTATGTATAAACTAATATAGAAATTGTGTCATTGCTAATATTGTAGTATGCGTTGGTGACACCTCTCTGGAAATATTTATACTTAGAGAAGTACTTTCTCTAAGGTCATAAAACTTATGCTTATCATCTGCGCATTGTTATTGGTGCGTTGTGAGCCTATTGTATGTTGCTCCTAGATGTATTTCAAAAAAAAAATGTACCATTTTTTTTTTTCCCGAGGGGTGTGGTAATCTGTTGCGTGCATATTTTGACGCACATATTACAAAAATCGATATGGCTATTTAATATGGAAAAGATATAGACATTCATTCATTTGTGTATGAAAATGCTGTCTATAGTAAAGCTAGATAACTCATGATTGATTTACACTTTTGATCATAGGAGTAATCGTTCTTGATATTGATTCGGCGCATGGATATGACACCCATGTCCGTACTTATTTGTTAGGGCCAGAAAATATATTAATTTGCTTATTATGTTTATGGCCTGAATTCATATGTATTACATATTATTAGTACAAGTAGAATCAGTCCTATATTGTATATATTTTTGATGGGTAGGCAGGACTATATTCTTGTTATGCCGCTCTAGCGGAAGTATGAGTTGTCTTGACAAGTCGTGATGAGTTCCGAGGTACCGTTTACAATGGCGGTTACGCATTTTCCAGGGCTGGTACATTCTTCAATAAAAATGATTTATGAAGTGGTTTTCTTCTGTAGGAGATTGTGTCTCTACTAGAGTTTGTGTTAGAGACTCTCCTAATGTACGGTACCATGTATGATTCGGACTCCAGGTAATTCCAGACCCTATTTTTGATGATCTCATGTCGGTTAGACCTAGCTGGAATATTATGCTTCGCAACGCTAGGGTCGTGTTTGTATCGACAAAGATGACGGGCTTCCATACAACAATTATGTCTACGTGAAGTAACTGGATTACTGTAGAACTGTATGGAGAAACTTTAGGAAATCATTCATATGTATTTCGAATTAACTTTGGCTTATATATATATACCCTCCTGTGAGCGAGTGAGCGACCACTCAGGAAGGCGGCCATGTTACATTCCTGTCATCGTATTTTTGAATCACTGTCCAAAGAACGGGGCATGTATCTTACTATTCGGACAGTGGCAAGGAGATCTCAATTTTGATAGAAACCCCTTCCATGGTTTCATAATATGATATAAACTATGAACATAAAGCAACTTTAGTTACTTACCGATCCGCCTTCACTGACGCGCTTAGTCAGATAGGGGATGCGGCCATTATGTATCATGACATTGGAAGCTATTGATGTACTACCCATTATTTATGAATGTGTCATGACTTGGGATCTACTATGTATGCCTGCAAATTGATGTGTCAACCTGTACCCATGATTTACTCGTTATGTCCCAGTGTATGCGTCTAAATAAACTGTGTAAACAAAGATTCCAGCAGTCTGCATTGGTGCCTTGTAGACACAAGTGAATGAGTGTTTAGATTGGTCAGAACACGAACAGTACACCATTCGCGTTAATCACACTCTACACTTCTACTCCATATCTACACCATCCTGCGTCGGTTGAATTCACCAAGTTTAGGGCCTGCTTCCCCTGGAGCCTTAGAGTGAAACTACTGCTTACAGCTGCCTTTGCCTTCCCTAACTCAGGACTAGGGTGAGTTACCCATTTACAGCTGGGTAGACTGGAGCATGCCTGATCTCAACAACTCTGTACACTACAATGGACATATACAGTAGTGACACCACAAACAACATGTTACAGTGATTGATAGTGGAGCTTTACAGAAGATTACACAGCACTTTACAGTGACACCTGTTCCCGTCCTCGTTGCTGTTGCCTTCTCTAACTCAAGATCAGAGTCAGGTACCCATTTACAGCTGGTTAGACTGATGCGTGACACCTGTTCCCGTCCTCGTTGCTGTTGCCTTCTCTAACTCAAGATCAGAGTCAGGTACCCATTTACAGCTGGTTAGACTCTACCAAGCTTTGAACCAGAAACCCGGTAACTTATCGCGGTAGTGGATCACTGTTGACGCATCTTAGGTCCCAATTCAATACCGTTTTATTGCTTATAAACTTAAAATACCGGGGGGGGGGGGGCGTTGAGGGCGGGTCAATGCACGACGAACTTGCCCTCCCAAATCACAATGTGAAATCAACCTTTTCCAGTCAAGAAAAAGTACGGCTGTCAGTTTTGGTAATAAATTTGGAAAATTTTATTTTAGCGGTGAAATATCACACAAGTACCCAATTTCGACATTTCCTTCTCTGTGACTCTCCAGCTCTCCGCGCCATAGAGAAGCACAGAAAGCACACAGCTCTGATATAATCTTAATTTTGTGCTTGTGCTGTATTGGGAGGACTTCCAGATGTTGTTTAGACTAAAAAAGGCTGTTCTTGCTTTGTTCATTCTGTTGTTGATGTCTTTGCTTGCTCCACCGTCTGGTGTTACTATGCATCCTAGGTATGTGAAGGCATCTGTCGGTTCCAGTTGCTGATTCCTTACTGATATGGGCTCAGGGTTGCTCACATTGAGCGTCATGACTTCTGTCTTCTTTAGGTTGATGTTCAAGCCCACCTGCTGGCTATATTTATTAAGTCTATCCGATTTTTCCTGGATGTGTTGATGTGAATGTGCTAGCAGTGCAATGTCATCTGCATATTCCAGATCTTCCAATGTAGAAAATGTAGTCCATCTTATTCCTCTTGGATTGCCCTCTGTTGTCTGGCACATCACCCAGTCTATGACTTAAAACAAGAGTGGTTGATAAGGGGCATCCCTGTCGTACTCCTGTCTTCACTTCAAAGGTTAGGTTGCTCTGCCCAATGCTACATGTAAAGTTGGCATAAAGGCTTTTTATGATTGACACTATGCAGCTTGGAATTCCATAAGCCCTCAGTATTTTCCATAAACTGTCCCTATGTATACTGTCAAAAGCCTTTTCAAAATCAACGAAATTAATGTACAGCTGTCTTTGCCATTCTGAGCACTGCTCTATAATGTTCCTGAGGGTAAATATATGATCTACATGTGATCTACACATCTTCTGTTCTTTCTAAATCCTAAACAACAACAATCCATCCCCTAAATTTGTGTTGAGATTATGGGCTTCACAAGGTCACAAAAAAAAAGTTCATAGACCTCTCTTAAAGCATGAAAGAAGGTCAAAGATATCCAAGCTTCAGTGCATTGTCTGCCGAGATAAAATGTGTTCAGAAGGGCCAGTACCCATGGTGCATGTTAGTAACAGATATGTAACTGATCATGTATTCTTTTCATTGATCGTTATTATTTCTTTTCTTATAGCTTCTTTTAAGTACAGTGCTATAACAAATTTTCCCTGACCCTATATTCTATGAACCATCTCGGTTCATTTAGGTTTTTTCACTTCCGCTGCTTCCTCTGTATAGTTCTTGTATCTGTTTCCATAGATGTTCCTGTATTCTTTTTCCTATAGAGTTTCATCTTCATTTGAGGCCATTTGTTTTAATAGTCTTAAAATATTCCACAAACATTTCAGCGGTATTTTCTCTTGTTATTTCAGTGCTTTTTCCCTTGTCATTTCAATGTTGTTGTTTGCTTTTCTTGTCATTTCAGTATGAACATGGTAAAAAGTCGTCTTTTGGGCAGGAACACTCTGAGCAGCACAATCATTGGTGTCATACCAAAGAACAATGGATCTGATGATGGGGTTAGTGCCAAACTGTTGTGTGGATTGTCATCTTTCACTTTTAAAAAAAAAAATACTTGATCATGAAGACATCTATGAAAGGTAAAGGTAATCTCATAGCAGATACTGCCCTGAGATTGAAGTGGTAGAGACGTCTATAGACTAGGTCCAACTTTGAGAGGTGAGGTAACCAGTTCCCTTCCTCACTGCCTTTGCCTTCCCTATTTCAAGAGCAGAGTCAGGTACTCATTTACCACTGGGTAGACTGGAGCGTGACGCCACTGTTTTGAACCCAGACTTTTGTAGTGAGATGCCAGCACTCTAACCACTCTGCCACTAGGACACTCTTGACATTTACAGGCATACCTCGCTTTATTGCGCTTCGCAGATATTGCGTTTTTTTTTCTCAAATTATTCATGTTTTTTTTTTTACTAGAACGTGCCTTCTTCTGCTGATAGATTTTGGCAAAAAGATTACAATTCGCTGAAGACTCAGACGCTGAAGATTATCATTTTTTTGTTGTTGTTGCAACAAAGTATTTTTAATTTTACAGTACATTGTTTTTTTTTAGACTTAGCGCTATTGCGCACTAAATAGACATAGTGTAAACATGATTTTAGGCTTTTATATGCACTGGGAAGCCAAAAAAATGGGTTTTACCCGCATTATTGCGATATTCGCTTTATTGCGGTGGTCTGGAACTGAACCCGCAATATCTCCGAGGTATGCCAGTATATGTTTTCATAACTATGAGCTATAAGCTTGAAAATTATTTTAGTGATGGTGGTAGTTGTTGTCATGATGAATACTGAACTTGCATTCTTTATGTAATGTTTAATTGCATTTGCAGCTTGTTTAGTTCATTTTTTACTGTTGCGTAAACTCTTTACCTTTAGGATGAGGACCTGTCTAGTCTGCATCCTATTGGAACAGCAGCTGTAGTGGTTCAGATAACTGGTACCAACTGGCCAAGACCTGCATACACTCTTCTTGTAACAGGACTGTGTCGCTTTCAGGTGGAGAGCCTGCTTCAGGAGACACCATATCCAATAGCAACTGTTAAGCAGTTGGATAAACTGTCAGAAGATGATAATGGTAAGCTTAGAAAATGGTGTCTCATCTTATCTCAGTTTCTTCTTCAGCCAACGTTGTGACAAGCTTCACTGGCACTCGTGGGTTATTTGAGTAATGTGTGTTTGTTTATCCACTTCTTTGACATATCTAATGGCTACAGAAAGGGCCACAGTTAATACTTTAGGTGCTAGGTTCTATAGAGGGGGCCTCCTGCAATGGTGGCCACAAAGGCCTAAAGGAAAACACACACACAAAAAGAAAGGCAAAACTGAATTCTTTGCTAAACCCATTGAAATGCTCAGCAGTGAATTCTTCATTATTGATAATAACAAATTTTCAGTAAGAGTAGAATACAGTGCTGTGTGTCTCTCTTCTTCTTCTGTGTTCAGTTTGTAGTCATGCTAAGTCTGCAAGCCTGCCACCAGGATGAAGTCCACAGTCTTTCTCAAGTCAGCGCAGCAGCTCCATAGCTTCTGCTTGAGCTCAACCCCCCCTGGCCAGGTCAGACGTTGTGGGTCATCATGGGTTGGGCAGTTTTGAAGAATGTGTTCGGTGGTCTGGATTCCAGTTCCACATGGACATTCATTTGTATGAGATATCCTGAGGTGATAGAGATGGTCTAGTAGTCTGCAGTGTCCAGTTCTCAGGCGGAATATGATGGTCTGTTAAGTTGGTGGATTGGGACATCTCTGCTGTATGTATCACCTTCCTCCTTCCACTGGTTTTTGTACTTGTTGTGGATGATGGTTTTAGCATCTCTATAGGGCAATGTGTGGCTGAATTGTTCCATTTTACTGCCACTTCTAGATAGAGCATCTGCTCTGTCATTTCCAGTGATTCCACAATGGGAGTGTAACCACTGAAGGGCAATGGTTGATGACCTTTGGATTATGTTAAGCTCAGATCTTATCTCATGCGTCATGTTTTCATTTCTGGTGTTATATATTGATTCCCTGTGTGTCTTATAGTTCCATATCAAGAACTTTTACATGCATGCTTTACTGATGTCAAAAATTAATAGCTACAGAAACTGTTTATAGCAGTGTTTCTTAATCTTTTAGAGGCCCCCGTACCCCTTCACAGCATCTTAAGAAGCCTCACATCCCTTTTAAAGCATCTTAAGAAGCCTCACATCACCCTTTGCCAGTAATTAGAAACATCTTAATGGGAATTTGCCGTTGCCCTAAAGACGCCACTAGGCGTGATGGGAAACAATGGCAAAGAAAACCTATCTGCTGTTGCCCTAAGACGCCACTAGGCGTAATGGCCACTGACTGCTTTGACGGTCGGTGGCTAAGGACGGAAGAAGAAGAAGAAGAAGAAGCCTCACACCCCTTCACAGCACCTTAAGAAGCCTCACATCCCGTTTAAAGCATCTTAAGAAGTCTCGCACCCCTTCACCGCATCTTAAGAAGCCTCACATCCCTTTTAAAGCATCTTAAGAAGCCTCACACCCCTTTTAAAGCATATTAAGAAGCTTCACACCCCATTATCTTCTAGCATGCATGAGAAAGATAAAAGTACATTGTGAGAAAATGTTGTTTACAAAATGTGACTAAACTTCGGTATCTAATTGTTGTCAATGCTCTGTTATGTACAGATTAGTTTAGTTCTGAGTATTATATATCTGAGTGTTTATGATCATTCGCCTTATAAAATATCTGGCATGCCTCACACCCCCAGAAGGTTGATCTCATACACCCTGCGGGTGCATGCAACCCTAGTTAAGAAGCACTGGTTTATAGAGATAAGAGAGGCTACACTTGGAAAAAAAAACCCAAGAAAACACAATGGTTATAAAGGAGAGAAAAATTATGAGGACATCCTAGATAATTTATTCTGGCAACATATCAAAAGTCTACTAGCCACAGTGACAGTTCTTGCCCTTAAAATATATATCTCTTCATGATCCTTCAGCTCACCAAGGGGCATTGGCCTTCAAGAAACTTATGGCAAGTCTTCCTGTCCTGTACCAAAAGTGTTGTGATCCAATGGATCCCATCTGATTGTAATATCGCCGGCAATGAAGAGGCTGACAGAATGGCAAAAGAAGGTTCACATCTACCTCAGCCTGATGCAAGGATAACTTTTGAGGAGGCAAAGAGTTTTATCAGAATCAGTTACAGAAACAAATGGAATGTAGAACATCCAGGGCACACACAGAATGATGCTTACTACCAGCTCCACAGAAGAGAACAAGTGGTAATCTTCAGACTCCGCACTGGCCACAACAGATTGAGATACCATCTATTCAACAAGCTAAAGATAGGAACTACCGATCAGTGTAACTGTGGCACTGATAAAATGACTGCTGAACATCTGCTTCAAAGTTGCCCCTTATATGTGGTACAGAGAAAGTGCATATGGCCGACGCGAGCTCTTTTCGTGGAAAAACTTTACGGCGATTCAAATAGCCTCAAACTGACTACTGCTTTCTTTGAGAACATTCAAGTGGACGTCTGAGAGTGTACGAAGAAGAAGAAGTACCAATATATGTATATTGTAAAGATGTACTTTACTTCTCCTGCCCAGAACAAAGATTGTGAACATATGCCTAGTTTTTAATTCCTGACTTTCAGTTATAATCACAACATTGACTTTATAAAATTCCCTTTCCCCATTCCCCGGTTGGCTCATCCCACTATTCTATTAAAGCATGTCATAAATGGGACTAAAGGAGAATATTACATGGGACAGCTCATCTAAAACAACCACTGCAAAAACATGGGAAGTGCTTTGGCACTGGCTTCCTTCAAGGGGACTAACTGCATTGGTGATCATGTGCTCATAGCGGAGTGCAGACAGGAAAATAGATCTTTGCTTTACACCCACTGGTGTCACTGCCAGTTAGAATATTTATAATACTTTGTGTTTTCTTACAGAAGAGATTCAAACTAATGAAGAGCTCGGGTCACTGGCAGAGAACTTCAGAGAGCAGGCTGCTAAACTGGTGGATATGCTGGACACATCAATCCCTGTGGTGGCCAAACTAAAAGTAATTTATTTTTTGGTTCTTTCTGTACTTCTGTAACGGACAAACAGATCCCATGCGCCATTGCATATTGATGTTGAACAGATAAACAGATTGTCAGTGAAGACAGTAGACTCTTTAGGTCCATGCTGCTATGCATATTCATTAGTAAACTTGCAAAAGTAGTTAACAATGCCACAAGTAAAGAGTTAATTGTGTCTTGAGATATATATATATATATTAAACCAGATACTATTGGGTCATACAGTTTAGACTGATAAGCTCATTCAGTCATTCATTTATTTCATTAATCTGTTTCAACAGAAAATGCTAGACAGTGTCCCAAGCCAGCACTTACCAGATATCTGTTCCACTATAGTAAAAGCTTCCTTCTCGGAGAAAATTCAGGTTTTGGATGCTGTTGATTTGGCTGAGAGATTCAAGAAAGCTTTGCCCTTACTAATGCGCCAGATTGAGGTAATAAAACACTGTGTCTGCCATGTGGTTCTCAGGAATTTAAAAAATAGGCCCAGTTTAGCCTGACATTCATGTATGACATTCATGTCAACCCCTGAAGATGAAACACCTGTACAAGAAATCGAAAAACCTGCACAAAAATCTGAAAAACTGTTACAAACAACAAAAACAAACAATACAAAAACAGAAAAAAAAAACCCATGCAACAACTGTTTTTTTCTTTGAGAACACACAAAAACTTTTTTTTCACCAATGCTTTCACTAAGTTATTGTTTAACTGCTTTTTCCTTGTTTGCATTGAATATATTTGGTACAATTCTTTACATAGGATATAATAGGAAACTCAGTAGGGAGCATTACAACAGTATAGATATATATATAGATATATTTGAAGGACTGAAATGGTATAACAAAGTCACAAATGTGGAATTGATGACAAGAACCAGACAAGTGCCAGTGGAACAAGAGTTGAGAAGACGACGCTGACGATGGATAGGACACACATTGAGGAAACCTGTTGATAGCATTACAAGGCAGTCCTTGTTCTGGAATCCACAGCGAAAGAGAGGTAGACCAAAAAAAACACATGGAGAAGAGAACTGGATACAGAAGTGAAAATGATGAGGAAAACATGGAAAGAACTTGAGCGGATGGCACAGGACAGGAAGACTTGGCATGTGTTTGTTGAAGGCCTATGCTCCTTGGGGAGCTAAAGGGTATTGATTGATTGATTTATATATATATATATATATACAAGGGGATTGACATAAGTCTTGGGCCTGACCATGAAGGACATGTCACAGAGAGCTGAAATTTTGTATAGTGTTTATTCCTTTTCAATATAGCCATCGTCTGAATTGACACACTTCTGCCATCTCTGCTTGACCTTGAAAAGACCTTGGGAGTAGAATACCCTATTTTTCAAACTAAACCAGTCATCACATGCCAGTATAACCTCTTCAACGCTGTCAAAATGATTTCCTTTTAGCTGTTTTTTAAGATTTGGGAATAGAAAAAAGTCTGATGGAGCCAAATCTGGAGAATATGGTGGGTGTGGAAGAATTTCAATATTCAAATCATTGGCTGCTAGCTGCACAAGCCGTGCTTTGTGAGAGGGCGCGTTGTCTTGAAGCAAAGGAAGATTTTGAGTGCGCGTTATCCCTCGTTTCCTGGTCACAACCTTTCTTAGTTTGGTGAGAAGATCTGCATAGTACTGTCCATTAACTGTGTTGCCATGAGGCAGATAATCTTTCAAAAGGACACCTTTGCTGTCCCAAAAAACAGTCAGCATCACTTTTCCTGCAGATTTCTGCACTCTCGGCATGACAGGTGTTGGGGAGCCCGGGGTTTTCCATTGCATGCTGGCACTTTTGGATTCGGGGTCATAATGGTATACCCAAGTTTCATCTACTGTCACCATGGTCTCCAAAAAATTTTTTGACTGACACTTTTTGAGCAACTGTTGACAGCAATTTACCCTCGTTTGCTTCTTGTTCACGTGTCAACAGTCGCGGAACCCAGCGTGCACACACTTTTCTCATGTGCAGTCTGTTGTGTAAAATTCTATAAACTGTTCTTTCATTTAGTTTTACTCTACTAGCTATCTCCACAATTGTCATTTTTCGATCCTGGTCAATGATTTTCTTCACTCTTGTTGCATTTTCATCGTTGCACTCTGAGGCTGGTCTACCAGATCTTGGCAGATCAGCAACATTTGAGCAGCCGCACTTAAATTGTTGACACCAGTTTTTTACCAAAGTATATGAAGGACAAGACTCACAAAACACTGGTTCCATCTCCCTGTGTATTTCTGTAGGTGTTTTTCCCTGAAACATCAGAAATTTTATCACAGCTCTGGCCTCCTTCTTTTCCATTGTTTTGTCAAATCTTTGGAGCAGCAGATCCGGTCAATAGGGTACATTGCGCCGTGCACCGTAGCGGGAAAACCCATTGAAGAAACAAACGCGTACTTCACACATTCAGTGCAAATATGATGAACTTTAAATGTGCCAAGTTTCATCTTCCTCCTGTGACTCCTTCATGGTCAGGCCCAAGACTTATGTGAATCCCCTTGTATATATATATGTATGTGTGTGTGTGTGTGCGTGCGTGCGTGCGCGCGCACGTACGTACATACGTACGTATGTATAATTAGGCAAAAAAACCTGTACAGAAAGTATGTGCAGCTGTACACATTTGAAAACAAAAAAACCTGTACATAATATGGGTAACCTGTACTAGTTGGCACGTATGGTATGAAATGACAGCTAAGAATGATTGGATGTAAGGCTTATGCTGCTAAAAAATAAACACACAAAAGAAACAGCGGCAGAACCAAATTTTAACCACAACAAAGATCCATGCAACCTAGGGGAGATGACACATTTGTTAGTGATGATGGATTGTTTGTGAACACCAAAAATACTTACTTTTACTTTTTCTTTCCTTCCACCTTTGCCGTGAAGTGTAGTCAGGAGCTGAAGTTTGCATTCTTGATCCAAGTGTGTCGCATTGGCTGCTGTGAGCCCATTTTGTTGTAGGATGTCTATGATGCTGTCTATCCATCTGTTTCTTGGTCTTCTCCGGTGCTCTGAAACCAATTCTTCTGTTGTAGGTGCTTAGTGGTAGTTTATCAGACTCTATTCTCATTAGATTGAAATTGTTAACCACTTAATTTTCTGTCTCTCTATATACTTGATGCAGGATGTAGTACCTACAGTTTTTCTAATCCCATCATTTCTCATTCTGTGTCTCCTCTTAAGCATCTCGTCTCACAGGATATGATTTTCTTCTGTGCTTTAGTTTAGGACCATGATTGACATTGATAGCATAGAGTTGGTAATAATATACTATTTATCAGCTGTCGTTTAGCTTCCATACTGATATTCTGTTCTTTGAGTAGTGGTGACAGTTGGTAAGTCTCTGCACTGGCTTTAGGGCCAAAAAGGACACTACTCAATAGTGAAAGTAGGACAAAACAGGAGATAGAGAGAAGCTCAGGATGAGAATGTATTTAGAGTTTTGTTTTCTCTACCATTTGCACCTCCAGGTATGACAAGGACTGATGATTATATGTATTTGAAGTGCTGTGATTAAAAATATCTGGCTTATGTTTGATTGAAGTAGCAAATCTTTTAATACAGCAGTGACTAATCATTTGGCATTTTAATAATGACATGCGTCATTACAAAGTTGGTTTTTGTTACAATATTTTATGGTGATTCACGTCATCTTGATACATTTACTGACAGCTGTGACCTGATAAGTAATATCAGCATGAAATCAAGTATTTCTGTTTGGCATTCACAGTGAAGAAAACATTATATCATAGCAGTGATGAATTCACATTTATCCAGAAAAGGGTCAAGGTTAGTTTCTTGATTCTTGTTTACAGGGTCTGACCTGTGCTGCACCCATTTTTGCGACCTTGTGCGTGCTTGACCTGTAACAGAGTAGTGTCACTTTGGAAGCTTACATTGCCACATTGTCTTTTTTTTCTTCTTCTTATTGTTTAAAAAAATATCAACAAAATGGTGACTAAGATGAGGTGTATGGGGGCTGGCTACCTCATCATGCAAAACAAATTGTCATAGAAACCTCTGCTCCAAGAGCGTGTAACTTCTTTGTGCAGGCTTCCAGCGAGACCAGCTGTAGTGGTGGCACCATGCTTCTTAGGGAGCACAAAGGGAAAAGATAAATGGTGATGATAATGAACAGTTTGATTTCACTTTCATACATTCTCCTTATTGTTTCTTATTCTGACTTTGCTCTTTACTTTTGAGTTTACTAATAGTGCATGATTATTGATTCACGATGAATGCTATCTCACTACAAAGAAATAATTGCTACTTTATCATCCACTAGGGACTGAAGCTTTTGAAGAAGGCTCGAAAAGAAGGCAAAGTTGAGATTGTCACCCGAAAAGAAGTTAGCCGTCCCATGAATATTCGTGGAGTTTTCAGGAAACTCGACACAGATTTAGATGAAGAAGAAAGGGATGAGGATGTTGATGATAATAGTGACCTGGAAGCAAAGATCAAGTATGTCTTAAAACACTGATTAATTACACTGAGATCTTTCAGTACTTCCATTGGCCAATAGTGAAAAGGTAGAGTTAGATACTGACTTAGGGAAGTGAAGTGTTAGAGACATCACTAGACTATACTATCTCAGCTTTATGAGGTCAGGTGACCAGTTCCCTTCCTTTCTGTCTTTTTTTCACTTACTGAAGCTCAGAGTCAGGTACTTTTTTGTACAGCTGAGTAGACTGGAGTGAATGAACAGAACCATTGCACACTCGGGAATGTCATACAAGGTGACTAATACGAACAAGATGTCATACAAGGTGACTAATACGAACGAGATGTCATACAAGGCGACTAATACGAATGAGATGTCATACAAGGTGACTAATATGAATGAGATGTCATACAAGGTGACTAATACGAACGAGATGTCATACAAGGCGACTAATACGAATGAGATGTCATACAAGGTGACTAATATGAACGAGATGTCATACAAGGCGACTAATACGAACGAGATGTAATACAAGGCGACTAATACGAACGAGATTGTGCTTGGAGCTGGTAACCTGATCATGTCAAACAAATTGCCACAAAAACCACCACTGTAAGAGCATGTGACTGTTTGGTGCAGGCTTCCTGCAGGAGTACCAGCTACATTGGTGGTACCATGTTTCATAGTGAGTGCAAATTAACATGATGATGATGATGAGACTGGACTGTGACTCACGTTTCAAATCTGGTAACTTTGCCTCGAGAAGCAAGCACTCTAACCACCCTGCCAATCAGCTCTCTTGGCCAATGGTAGACATTTTTATTCTTTATCACCATTCCCATTCATTATAATTCTTTATGTTTTCTTTGTGTGTTGATGTTGTCATTTTAATTGTGGAAGTTTATATAAGACTTCGTAGAATGTTAAAATACATCATCATCTTCTCTCCACTTAATTCCCCGGGGGATTTGAGGAGACAAATAAAGAATTGGCCGACTGTTCTCTCAGGCATTTTGTAAAATGAAACTAATATGTGGTTTTACAAAAAGCTACAGAAACCACAACTGTAGAAGCATATCCTTCCTGCAAGGGAGCCAGCTATAGTTGTGGTTCCATGCTCGATGTGGAGTGAAAAAGATGATGATGATGATAAGGGTCTTCACTATGATGATGATTTTTATCTTTGGTATGATAATTTTTTTTGTCTTTAGTATGATGATGATTATTGTCTTCAGTATGATGATGATGATAAGGGTCTTCAGTATGATGATTATAATTATTGTCCTCTGTATGATGATGATGAGGGTCTTCAGTATGATGATGATTATTGTCTTCAGTATGATGATGATTATTGTCTTCAGTATGATGATGATTATTGTCTTCAGTATGATGATGATGATAAGGGTCTTCACTATGATGATGATTTTTATCTTCGGTATGATAATTTTTTGTCTTTAGTATGATGATGATGATTATTGTCTTCATTATGATGATGATGATAAGGGTCTTCAGTATGATGATTATAATTATTGTCCTCTGTATGATGATGATAAGGGCCTTCAGTATGATGATGATTATTGTCTTCAGTATAATGATGATTATTGTCTTCAGTATGATGATGATTATTGTCTTCAGTATGATGATGATGATAAGGTAGGGTTCCCATAATGTTTTGTTTAAAAACCGGGACATTTCCAAATTTTTACCTAAAAAACCCGGGACATTTTGTAAAAAAACGGGACGTTAAAAATTAAGGTAAAGCACAAATAAATCTATTATATATCATATGTTGCACTTAAAATAAGATACTGGTATAAAAATACACACATTAACTAACACAACTTCCACTTTATCGTTGAAAAGTTTTTTCACCATGGCTGTTGTGCAGTCCATGGACTTAAAGCTGTGGTTATGCACCGCCGTGTGATGAGCGAAGGTTGCTTCCTGTGCTGCCAATGATAACTGTTTTTCCATTTCCTTTTCACTCTGGGTTTTCGCATTTAAGAAATGACTTATACCGCTGTTGGAAGCCTTACTTTCAACAGCACCATTATGTTTTTTTTTCGTTTTCACGTGGTTGACCACGTCTGACCGACCACCATGTGAAATGCAAAATTTGGAGCTGCATAAAGTACATTCCACATTTTCATCTACACCTTTAATGAAGGGA
Organism: Oreohelix idahoensis; assembly: GCA_024509875.1. Lineage (NCBI taxonomy): Eukaryota > Metazoa > Mollusca > Gastropoda > Stylommatophora > Oreohelicidae > Oreohelix > Oreohelix idahoensis. The sequence goes on from JAMPIV010008705.1 coordinate 933,989, forward strand.
AATTCTCTTGTAATGTTATCATTTATACTGCACTTACGTTTCGGCATAATGCGGATGAAAAACGATAAAAATACTGTATAATAATGCTAATACGCATTAAATCATTTGGTAGATGCTCACTGAACACTGTTTTGGTCGACTTTCGAATGTTTGTTCGAGATTCAAACCGAGGGTCCACTGTAACCGGAAATTGATAAAGTAACACTACTAAAACACGGAATAAAATCCGTTACCCAAAGATTTTTTTTTCAGGAAGGACCCTTAAAAAGCGGGACATTTGGAATAAATTCGGGACACCGGGACATTTTATCAAAAAACGGGACTGTCCCGGGAAAAACGGGACGAATGGGAACCCTATGATAAGGGTCTTCACTATGATGATGATTTTTATCTTCGGTATGATAATTTTTTTGTCTTTAGTATGATGATGATGATTATTGTCTTCATTATGATGATGATGATAAGGGTCTTCAGTATGATGATTATAATTATTGTCCTCTGTTTGATGATGATAAGGGTCTTCAGTATGATGATGATTATTGTCTTCAGTATGATGATGATTATTGTCTTCAGTATGATGATGGTTATTGTCTTCAGTATGATGATGATAATGGTCTTCAGTATGATGATGATGGTTATTGTCTTCAGTATGATGATGATAATGGTCTTCAGTATGATGATAATTATTGTCTTCAGTATGATGATGATTATTGTCTTCAGTATGATGATGATAATGGTCTTCAGTATGATGATGGTTATTGTCTTCAGTATGATGATGATAATGGTCTTCAGTATGATGATGATGATTATTGTCTTCAGTATGATGATGATTATTGTCTTCAGTATGATGATGATAATGGTCTTCAGTGTGATGATGATGATTATTGTCTTCAGTATAATGGTGATAATGGTCTCCATTATGATGATGATGATTATTGTCTTCAGTATGGTGATGATAATGGTCTTCAGTGTGATGATGATGATTATTGTCTTCAGTATGATGATGATTATTATTAGTCTTCATTATGATGATGATGATTATTGTCTTCAGTATGATGATGATAATGGTCTTCAGTATGATGATTATTGTCTTCAGGATGATGATGATAATGTTCTTCATTATGATGATGATGATTATTGTCTTCAGTATGATGATGATTATTGTCTTCAGTATGATGATGGTTATTGTCTTCAGTATGATGATTATTGTCTTCATTATGATGGAGATTATAAGGGTCTTCAGTATAATGATGATGATTATTGTCTTCATTATGATGATGATAATGGTCTTCAGTATGATGATTATTGTCTTCAGGATGATGATGATAATGTTCTTCATTATGATGATGATGATTGTTGTCTTCAGTATGATGATGATAATGGTCTCCATTATGATGATGATGATTATTGTCTTCAGTATGGTGATGATAATGGTCTTCAGTGTGATGATGATGATTATTGTCTTCAGTATGATGATGATTATTATTAGTCTTCATTATGATGATGATGATTATTGTCTTCAGTATGATGATGATAATGGTCTTCATTATGATGATTATTGTCTTCAGTATGATGATGATAATGGTCTTCAGTGTGATGATGATGATTATTGTCTTCAGTATGATGATGATGATAAGGGTCTTCAGTATGATGATGATGATTATTGTCTTCAGTATGATGATGATTATTGTCTTCAGTATGATGAAGGTAAGGGTCTTCAGTATGAATGATGATGATTATTGTCTTCAATGTGATGATGATGATATTTGTCTTCAGTATGATGATGATGATTATTGTTTTCAGTATGATGATGATTATTGTCTTCAGTATGATGATTATTGTCTTCAGTATGATGATGATGAAAAAGGTCTTCAGTATGATTATGATGATTATTGTCTTCAGTATGATGGTGATTAATGTCTTTAGTATGATGATGATAAGGGTCTTCAGTATGATGATGATAAGGTTCTTTAGTATGATGATGATTATTGTCTTCAGTATGATGATGATTATTGTCTCGGTATGATGATGATTATTGTCTTCAGTATGATGATGATAAGGGTCTTCAGTATGATGAGGATGATTATTGTCTTCAGTATGATGATGATGTCTTCAGCATGAAAGATGATGATTATTGTCTTCAGTATCATGATGATTATTGTCCTCAGTATGATGATGATGATAAGGCTCTTCAGTATGATGATGATTTTTATCTTCAGTATTATGATTTTTTTTGTTTTCAGTATGATGATGATGATAATGGTCTTCAGTATGAAGATGATGATAATTGTCTTCAATATGATGATGATGATAATGGTCTTCAGTACTTAGTCAAAGTTAATCTTTATTTTGAGTTACCACATCTGGTGGTATAGGTAGTCGTGTCTCTCCGCAGCTTTCTGTCTCCGGTGCTGTTTATGATTTCTGTAGCCTCCTTTTGACTTCTTTCCATGCCATGATATAAAACAGTCCATTATCTTCTCTCTCTGACATCTGTATCTTTTTCTTTCAATCTTTCCTGTGGTCACTGTGGATTATTTTCTGGCAGGGTCTAGTCAAATCAGAATGCGAGCTTTGCGTAATTCTTATCTCAGATAATACATAATCTCATTTGACTTTGAGGTGTAATCATTAAACTTTTGTTTCTTGTAGGGCAGCTCGTATGCCTGAACAGGCTCACAAGGCAGCCATGAAGGAGCTGCAGCGGCTGAAGAAGATGCCATCTCATATGCCAGAGCATGCTATGATCAGGTACAACATTTATGTTATTACATATGCCATGAATTGCCTCATGCAGTTCTCGGAGGTCTCTGAAGAGATAAAGATAGAATATAACTACTGTAACCTCAGGCAAGTTGTATCAGGTGACTAATATGAGGCTGGCCATGGGGGGGTGCCTGGTATCCTCGTCATATAAAACAAATTGTCGTAGAAACTACCACTGCAAGAACATATAACTCTGCTTGATGCAGGTTTCCGGCAAATGGACCAGCAGCAGTGGTCACTCCATGCTCTGGCAGAAGCACAAAGGAAAATTATAGTGATAAGTTTTTTTTTTTTTTTTTTTTGCAATTGATGCTATTACATATGCCATGTAACAAAAATGAGCAATACAGATCAGGAACATATTTATTTATCGCCATTGAGCTCCCCAAGGAGCATAGGCCTTCAACAAACTTATGCTGAGTCTTCCTGTCCCGTGCTATCAGCTCAAGGTCTTTCCATGTCTTCTTCATGCCCTTCATGTCTGTCTCTGTTCTATTCTCCATGTGTTCCTTTGTCTCTCTACCTCTCTTACCCTGGGGAATCAAGAACAAGGACTGCTGGGTAATGCAGTCAGCAGGTTTCCTCAATGTGTGGTCTATCTATCTCTTGTTCCACTGGCACTTGTCTAGTTCTTGTCATCTCTTGTCCCACTGGCACTTGTCTAGTTCTTGTCATCTCTTGTTCCACTGGCACTTGTCTAGTTCTTGTCATCTCTTGTTCCACTGGCACTTGTCTAGTTCTTGTCATCTCTTGTCCCACTGGCACTTGTCTAGTTCTTGTCATCTCTTGTCCCACTGGCACTTGTCTAGTTCTTGTCATCTCTTGTCCCACTGGCACTTGTCTAGTTCTTGTCATCTCTTGTCCCACTGGCACTTGTCTAGTTCTTGTCATCTCTTGTCCCACTGGCACTTGTCTAGTTCTTGTCATCTCTTGTCCCACTGGCACTTGTCTAGTTAATGTCATCTCTTGTTCCACTATGTAAATGGATGACAAAATGGGGTTTTCAGCTGAATTCAAATAAAACATTGGGAATGATCTTCAGTAAAGGTAGGGTTGTAAAAAATAAAATTATAGATATAAATATCCAAGGGCAAAACATTAAAACAGTTCAAACCACTCGATATCTAGGAATGATATTGGACCAACAGCTGAACTGGAATAAACACATAGATAAACTAGTGGAGTCTTGCAGAGGATTGACTAACTTATTAAGATATTTGAAAGGTAATGGATGGGGTGCAAGCGCTAAGACAATGCTCACTTTTTATAAATCTTTTATTAGAGGAAAAATAGATTATGGAAGTATAATATATGACTCTGCTGCACACAGTAACAAGATTAAATTAGACAGAATTCAGCATCAGGCTTTATGTACAATAGCAGGTGCAATCTGATCAACATCAATGGGAGCTATAGAGATGGCTTTAGGAATCATACCCTTGGAATTACGGAGAAAGGAGTTAAGACTAAATTACATGAACAGAGTTATGTTGGATAAGTCTCACCCAGCACATACATCTTTTACCAGATGCCAACTAACAACTCAGGCCAAGCCAATGAATACCACTTGATACCCTACAGGATGGAAGTGTATGGAGGAAATTGTCCATCTGGGTACATTAATTACATCAATTAATAACAGTTGTGAATACAAGCCAGTGATTCTGCCCTGGGAGATCAAGAAACCAGACACGGACTACCACCTAGCAGAAATACTTAAGAAAACAAATAATATAGAAAATATTAAAAACACAGCCAATAAATATATACAACAAATATCAAAAGACAGCATTACTGCGTACACAGATGGATCCAGGGGAGAGGATGGCAAATTGGGGATAGGAATATATATTCCAATATGGAAAATGGCAAAAGAATATAGCATCACGGAAAATACATCCATTTTCACTGCAGAGATGGTGGCAATACTAAAAGCACTAGAAATATTCTCTACTAACCTTCCCAAAAAATTAACAGTTTTAACTGACTCTCTTTCAACAATTAAAGCACTTAGAAACTTACGAGAATGTAGTAGACCTGATATAGCAGAGGAGATTTTTCTGGCTACTGCATACTTATATTCTAGAGGATGTTCAGTATTAATTGCTTGGATACCTTCACATGTTGGCATAGAATGAAATGAAAAGGCAGATAAAGAAGCCAAGAAAGGTAGATCTGATAAAAATCTAATAAATGTAGGGATGAGTAAATCAGAAATTAAGAGCTTAATTAAAGATTTAATAACAGATGAATGGAAAGCAGAGTGGGATAAAAATCTGAAAGGAAGACATGCATATAAGATGTTCAGGGCTCCAACAAGAAAATGTCAGATATCTAGGGAATTGAAAATTTCCAGTAATAAGAAACTTCTCAGACTACAGCTGGGAAAAGGCTATTTCAGAATAGAAGAACCTTACTGTGCAGGATGTCTTCAAGACAATAATATAGAACATTTCTTGTTAAAGTGTAAGATGTATGACCAAATGAGAATACCAATATTGGATTATTTGCAGGCATCCAACTTACCTATAAATATAGAGGAGGTGTTGAGAATAGACAGACCTAGGGAACTGCATAATATAGTCAAACAATATTTAACACGAACACATGTTAATATATAGTGGCTGGGAATGTGAAGGTCTGATGCTGTTCTTACAATGCATGTGACTTTAAACAGATGAAAGTCAATTAAATATCTGGTAAAGTCGGTTATATAACTAGAACCACCGGGCCTTTACACCCCTCCACTTTAATATTATTCTTGTTCATAGTTTCTTCTTGATTTTGTTTGTTTGTTTTTTATTTTTTATTTTATTATTTAACGTATAGGCCTAAGCACAATTGTGAGTATCCCTATTTTCAAATGTGATGCCACTTTCTCATGTCGGTAGTTGTTCATATTATTTGGAATTGAAAACAATATATATCCTAATTATAACCCATCAGAGGTTGAACGGGATTTCTGTTTATCTTCATTAATTTAAAAAAAAAAAAAAAAGTTCTTGTCATCTCTTGTTCCACTGGCACTTGTCTAGTTCTTGTCATCTCTTGTTCCACTGGCACTTGTCTAGTTCTTGTCATCTCTTGTTCCACTGGCACTTGTCTAGTTCTTGTCATCATTTCCACATTAGTGATCTCGTCATACAACTTCAGTCCTTCTGTTCTTTGCAAGCACCCGTTTATGAAAGTCTGTAGCTTTGTGGTTACTATTTTTGTTTTTTTTCCATGTAAGGAGCACGCACAAGAACATATAAGTCTGTGTTGCTTTAATGAATAAAATGAGCATGGGTTTACAGTCAGTTAACATTTACAACTTTGCAAATGTTTAATCGTCATACTCTTATCCTCACCCTTCTTTAAATCCTCTCAAATTAGATACTACTTTTTCTTCTTCTTTCCCCATTTCACTTCTCATGGAGCTACCCCTGCAGCTAGCCCCCTTGTAAGAGGAAAGAATCAAAGCATTCATTTGCTCGTACAGAAGTGGTTTCTGTAGTAATCTGTTTTATATGATGAGGTTGTCAGCCTCATGAACAACCTCATATTAGTCACCTCTTACAACGTGCATGAGATAACAATAGCAGGTTCTTTGTCTCCTCAGAGACACCCCCCCCCCCCCCCCCAAAGAGCACATGGGGCAATGAACCTTTTTGGTTTGGAACAACTTACTGGTTCTTTGTGCATTTGTTACATGCTAGAAAGTTGCAACAATAAAATACTAAATTTTTTACAAATTCTGTTGGTTAGTCAAATTTTTGGACATGCTTCAGAAACATCTTAGATTACAGACTAATCTTAGATTACTATGAGGCTGCCAACCTCATCTTGCAGAACACATGGCTACACAAAACCACCACTGCAAGAGCATGTGCATGCTTGGTGCAGGGTTCTTGCTAGGGGACCAGTTACAGTGCTTGGTGTGGGGTTCTTGCTAGGGGACCAGTTACAGTGCTTGGTGCGGGGTTGTTGCTAGGAGACACCAGTTACTGTGGTAACCTCATTATTCCATAAGGAGCAAAAAGGGAGATAATGTTTTGACTGACATTTAAATTGTTTATTTTTATAGAAACTATTTGGAGTTGATGACTGAGCTGCCTTGGTCTCGTGGAACAAAAGACACCCTGGATATTGTGCAGGCAAAGTAAGCTGTTATGTTCTGTGCAGCGATCATAATTTTCTGGTTCAGAGACTTACTGGTTGGTTCTTAATGATCAGTGGTAGTATTTTAGAAGACAGTTAAAATAAAAAGACATGACCAACATGAGATAAAAATACTCTGTATGTAAGAGGATTTAGAGCAAAATATTGGAAACCTTATTTGGTACACAAAGATAATGAAGAAGTATACTGATTATATATACTGTGGCGGGAGCCACGCTGGTGTAATGGTTACCACATTGCGCTGGCGATCAGGTGTTCAAAGTTCAAGCCCGGGCGTGGGCACTTGAGAGAGTGTCATCGACCAGGATTTTGACTGAATAACCTGAACGGCTCCTGAGATAAACCCTCTGTGGATGGGAAGGAGCGAAGCTCCTCACCGGGTTGGAAAGAAAGTCTACAGGCTCCCCAGCTTCGCAATGACATGTCATTGGGCCGAAGGGCTGAAAGCCCAAGTGCCGCTGGTTAAAAAAAAAAAAAATACTGTGGCATGTGGCATCAGGTCACCATCTTCTGATAGCGAAAGTAAAGATGAAACTCGAGAGATATACAACAATACATAGTGTCATGAGATAAACAGTGCTTACTCGCACACCTTTGTCCAACAAAAGCGACACTGTCGCTGTTACTGCTAATCTAACAACATTGACAATGTAGTCTATAGGATACGTTTCCACACTGTGCATAGCAATAAGTAAACTCAAAGACTGTGTCAATCTCGACATAATATAATCACAACTAGTACATGCCATATATATGAGGTACTCAAAAAAGCACAAGATATTATCAGTACATCTCTACAGCCTACCAGTACTCAGATAACACTAATATCACTTCTGGGACTATGACAACTTCGAAGATCATAAATAACATCAATCCATGCAACAACTAAAACCACACAACAGACACAAGCTCAACAAGAGCAACCATGGAACACCTCCTTTCCTTTCACAACATCTGTCAACTCCCCCTTCCTCAAACTTCCTAACCTTTTCGCCTTCCAAACCTCAGGCTAACTCGAGCCAATAACAACTTCTACTTTAGTCACATGTCATAACAATTAAAGAGTTCAGAAATGGAATAATGACTAAACAGCTTGATGATCTAGATTTTGCTGATGACTTGGCTCTTCTGTCCCATAACCGTAATCAGATGCAAGACAAAATGAAAATACTCGATGAGAGGTCACAGCAATTGTGTCTGAAAATACACAAAAGATTATGAGAATAAATGCAAGAAATGATAACAAGGTTGAAATTGAAGAAACACTACTAAAAGATGTAGAATCGTACACATATCTTGGCAGTAATATAGAAAAGTTGGATGGACAGAAAGTGATATCAAAATAAGAATACCAAAAGGAAGAGGAGCTTTCATTGCATTGGGAAACATATGGAGAACAAGAGAGATCAAGTCCAACACGAAAATAAGAATCTTCAACTCAAATGTCAAGTCAGTCCTATTGTATGGCTCTGAGACATGGAGAGCAACAAAAACAACAACCAAAATGCTACAGACTTTTATAAACGGGTGCTTGAGTATAATAGGACTGAAATGGTATGACAGAGTTACAAATGTGGAACTGATGACAAGAACCAGACAAGTGTCAGTGGAACAAGAGTTGAGAAGAAGACAATGGCAATGGATAGGACACACATTGAGGAAACCTGTTGATAGCATTACAAGGCAGTCTTTGTTCTAGAACCTCCAGGGCAAGAGAGGTAGAAGTAGACCCAAAAAAAAAAAACATGGAGAAGAGAGCTGGATACAGAAGTGAAAATGATGAGGAGAACGTAGAAAGAACTTGAGCTGATGGCATGTGACATGACATGTGTTTGTTGAAGGCCTATGCTCCTTGGGAACCTGAGGGTAATGATAATACTTCATCAGAAACATGTATATCACTAATCCGTTAACCTTGATGTGGTAACGGTTTGTGCAGTCAGTCAACGCCTTTGGTGAATCGTAATTATGCTATGTACATTTTTCTACCATGACCATTGCTGATGAAGAATGTCTGTAAACTATGGATGTAAAGTTTTCGTCATGAATAAATATGTTAACACTAACTCTCCCAATGAGTACAGTGTTTATCTGTGCCAGTTGGTCATCCTGTATTGACCCTTTAAACAGTGTTACCGAGCTCAATTATCATCACCATACGCCAAAGCTAAACAGCCCACATCAAATTCGCGTTACAAAGAAATACGTCGGCCACATGTTGTAAGCCCGACAGCCCTGACAACATCATTGTAAGAGGCAGCCCAGTAAAGAAAAACACACCGGTAACAGCGATAAATCAGAAAATTGTGGAAAGACAACAAGACAACAGAACTTGGCATGAATTTATTAAAGGCCTATGCTCATTGGGAAGTTAGAGAGTAAAGAAGAATTGTTAGTTTAACAGGCATGCAAGACAGATCAAGATGTCTTTGTGCATTTGTGAAACTTATAGTTAACCTATTTTGTTATCATATATCTTACAGATTGGCAATATTAGAGTAGTTCTGTTGATTGTTATTCAAAGGTCTATCAGGTGATATATATATATATATATACCAATATGCGAATCATTTTTGGAAGGTTTAACTTTTTTTGGTTTTAAATGTACTGTTGCATTGAGGTTTGCTACTAAGGGAAAGAAAAATTTAAGTAAGGGCTTCTTTGTAGACGACATTGGTATTACAGTCACTTGATGTGTAAGTGTTCCAACGCAGGCAAATCATCGGGATTCTTGGTATGCAGACTTTCTCCCCGCTACCACAACCACCAGTCTGCTTTTTTTATTTCAAAGATGAGATTTTTTTAAATCGTAAAAAGTTAAAGCATTTAAAAACAGACATAAAGAAGAGAAAGAGAACATGCATCTATACATACATACCTCCACACACACGCTCTTATGTATTGAAATGTATGAACGTACACCACTAATGCCCTTTCCTCTATAAAATAATGCTGTAAGGGGATGCATTACATATAAAAGCACACACGTGTAGTTTCATATGCATACTTAAACATAAAATGGAAGGAGAATAGTATGGTACTAAATAAAATAAGTAATTATTTCATTCAAAAAATGTTTTGCGCTACCATTCTCATTCTCTTTGCTCTGTTACTAAGTCTCCCAAGTGATGAAGTTTTGTGGGACAATGTGATAGGCGTAGAGTGAAGCAAAAATGAAATTAAATTAAAGTACCTAACTAAGAATAAATACACCTTAACTCTTAGTATACGAGCGGCCTTCTAGAGAGGTCGATGATCGATCCCCGTCAATAGCAAAAATTTATAGCTGAATGCATGTTTAAAACCACTGAACAATTTAGTTACGTGCATGATATAGGGGTTTCATTTCTTCACATTTTGATATATAACACATGTTATCTTTATAAATAAATTATTTATTGCAAAATCTGTAATGGTAGTCATGAAAGGCAGCTCGTATACTAAGAGTTAAACATAAGAAAAGGAAACCTACTATTTCCAAGAAGTGGAATTATAATGCCTAAAAATTATCCAAAAAAAAAAAAAACCTAGGTGTTTTTAAAAGAGGTATACAAACCTTGTCTACAATATAATTAAAGACAAAAACGTAACAAAGAAATGAAAGGAAAACTGAAAATAATTAAGTAGTAAATTTATTAAGTAGTAAATAAACTTAATAATGAACTGTGAAAATTATTATGTAGGTAGGTAACTAATATTCCTCAGCAGAATAGTAACTCAAAAAAAAAACAAAAAACTAAAGCTACTTTCTTTTTCTCCATATCGAAATGAATTGCTAACCAATTATTATGTCAGAACATACACCAATGTTCTAGAACATACAGAAATCTTCTAGCACAAATAATTTAAATGAAGGCATCTGCATACAGGAAATTGGTAACAACTGTACACAGCTAAGAATTAATGAAACTCCCTTGTCAAGAATCCTGATTTACAAAATTTGCATAACAGTTGCAACGGAGTGTAAATTTAAGTAATAGCTTTACATAGCTGAGAATTATTCAGTTTCCTTGTTAGAAATCGTTGCTTAGAAAACTTGCATAACAGAAAGCAACGTACTTCTTAATTTAACGAAACATGGATAAAATTTATGAATTATAATGTTTGTAAGCAAAGGGCGTTAACCGAAGAAACGGTAAACTTTTTATGTCCCTTGTCCTGTAAGATAAGAATGAATGGAGTGAAGAAAAATTCACTGCTCAGCCTCCTGATGTCGTACCATGACGATATATAGCTTAAAGCCTTCCAAGAGAAATGTCCAATACACTGGAGAAAACCGCATCAAAATCCGTTCAGCCGGTCTTGAGTTATGAGGTAACAGACAAAAACACATTCTCAATTTTATATATATATATATACACTCACACACACACACCCACACATATATTAGGACTGCAATTTTTAACGATTAATTAACAATTAATCGGTTAAAAAATTTTAATTAATTGATGAAAACATTTTAATTAATTGAAAATGTTAGTAAGTTTTTGGAACAAGTTAAGTATTACATTTTTTTTAGTAATGTTTATGTTTTCTGGTTAAATGCAGGAACATTTGCTACATTAGAGGTTTGTGATATGGAATTTGGCAAGTATGGTCAATAATAATAAATTGTTTGGTTGTAACTTTTTCACTATTATCAGGATAATGCAACCTTACAAAAAAGTGAAATAAGAAAAGAGCTTTGTGATTTAAAAAAAAAAATATTAATCATGTTTGATAATTTATCAAATTATTCAAAATTGATTGATTAATCTTCGATCAAGGAAATTTGATTAATCGTTTTAAAAAAAAAAATGAATCCCAGCCTTTATATTTATATATATATATATAATATATAATAAAATAAAATAAATACATTCTTGGCTTGGTATGTGGCAGGAAGGACCTTGATGCTGACCACTATGGACTGGAGAAGTTGAAGAAACGGGTGCTGGAGTATCTGGCTGTTCGTCAGTTGAAAAACTCTTTGAAGGGCCCCATCTTATGTTTTGTTGGACCACCAGGGGTGGGCAAGACTAGTGTTGGCCGTTCTTTGGCAAACACCCTTGGCCGGGAATTTCATAGGTTAGATTTTTCCCTATTTACTATTTTGCTTTCTGTATGCTTTTTTAGTGTTTTTTTTTTTAACCTTACATTATTAGGTATTTACTTTATATTATATCACCTATGCATAAAGTGCAGCTATTCATTTTTAAAGTCCTTTATGAAGATCATGTGAAGTCAGGTTGAAGGAGTGTCTTCTAGAAATTTCAATAGAGTGGCTTCTAGAAATTTCAATAGAGTGGCTTCTAGAAATTTCAATAGAGTGGCTTCTAGAAATTTCAATAGAGTGGCTTCTAGAAATTTCAATAGAGTGGCTTCTAGAAATTTAAATAGAGTGGCTTCTAGAAATTTCAATAGCGTGGCTTCTAGAAATTTCAATAGAGTGGCTTCTAGAAATTTCAATAGCAATTTATGAGGAAAGTGATATTAGGCAGTGAAATATATCATAACGCCTGAAGCAATACACAGAATGCAAGAAGCCTGCAACAAAACATTTATTTATTCTTACAGCTGTGGTTTCTGTAGCAACTTTTTTTACATGACCGATTGCCAGCCCCATGCACAATCTCAAATTAGTGACCTCTTATGACATGTCTGAGGTAGCAGTAATCCTTTTCTTTGTATGTCTCCTGAGAGACCCCCATGGGAACTAGACAGGGCTGTCAATGTACTGTCATGTCAGTCATTGGCTGAGTTGTATTTCATTATTAAATATATCACTCTAATGTGTGTTCTCAAAGTCATATAGAGTTCTATAGGGTAAAAAGTAAAGGTAAAGGATCCCCTTACACGCCCATTGAGGCATATTGGGAATACGGTGTTAGGCCCATATTTTCTTGACCATCGGCACACTAGGGGGTGCTGTGGTCAGCATCACGCCAGCCGCCTTAACCTTCCCAGAGTTACTCTGGTACCCAATTCATGAAGCTGGGTCGACCCTGGAGCCATTTGTGGTCTCAAAAACTGGGGATTGAACCATGGACCACCAAGCTAGGAAGCCAGTGCAGAGTTGTAAAGTTTATTCTTTTATTTTGTTATTGTATGTCCTCTTTTCTTTTTATATTGATCGAGGTTAACTATTTTTCCTTCTTCTTTAATTTTGACTTGTCAAGCTCCCTGTTGAGCATGGCACAGGCTCTTTAAGTCATTCCAGTACTGTTCATTCTGCTTTAGTTATGCCTTGTTTTCTTTGTCCTTATTTTCATTATCAGTTCTCTTCTTGTTGTGTCTTCCTTCATTTCTTCTATTCTGGGTGCTAATGAATAAAGAGTTGCCTTTTGATATTAGCTTATGACCTCCTAAACATGTCTCCTATCATCTCAAATGTCTTTTCTTCATGTTTCACTTTACTGTAAATTGGTCTCTCCCTCAGTTCCACATTAGTATCTTACCATACAATCTTAGTTGTTCTGCTCCGTTAACCGTTTTACAAGAATGAAATATGCCTGAAATATTCTAAAAAATATAAGTGCTCTATTATGACTGTGACATTGTAATGCATGTTAATGTAATGTGCATATATATTAATTATTCTCTTCAGAATTGCCTTAGGAGGTGTGTGTGATCAGTCTGATATTCGTGGCCATCGCAGGACATACATTGGTTCTATGCCAGGGCGGATCATTCAGGGACTGAAAACAGCAAACACAAACAATCCTGTCTTTCTCTTAGATGAGATTGACAAGCTGGTAAGTACGTATATATGTATATGAACAATCAGCATTCATACCCTTCGACATTTGCTGAGGGAGACTGAGCATCTATGGGTTTGCCTGGAGTGCAATGATGTAGATTCTGAACAACAATAACAGTCTACTGCTACTTCCATTTCTTATCTTGACAGTTTAGGCTTCTGTTTGCTTCACTTCCAAAGGTCTACATTCCAGATTGTTGCTTGCTATCCTGTTTTTACAAACTTGTATTACTGTTAACGGCTGTGTCTTGCACTATTTTAAAAAATACTTTTATTCATCGTTAAATATTGCCCCATGTTGTTCCGGGGGGGGGGGGGTCTCTGAGGAGACAAAGAAAGAATAGGACTTCTATTCACTCAAGCATGTCATAAAAGGTGACTAATATGAAGTTGTACATGAGGGACGGCAACCTCATTACGTACAACAAATTACTACAGAAACCACTTCTGCAGAAACACGTATATGTTTTGGGTGGAGATTTCTGCAAAGGGAACCAGCTACATGGGAAGTGAATAGGAAAATGAGCATGATGGTTAAACAAAATATGTTGTTGTTGTTGTTGTTGTTTAACTAGGGCTGCTAGGTTCTCGCTTTTTTGCAGCCAACACCAAGTTTAAGACTCCTTGGTATTATCTTCACTGTAGATCTAGGCTTTACCTGTGGCTTTTCTGCCATTCCGAAACATGTTGAGTTGAAGTCAGGAGCTCCAATTTCTCCAGCTTGGCTTGCATTTAAAGGATCATCAGATCTGATCCCAAGCTAGGAGGAAGAAGCATGTGGCATACTGTGCATTCCTCGCCATCAAAGGAGGCTCTTCAAATATGCAGAGCTAAGATACTGTGCTCTGTTTCTGGGCTCTCCCAAGGAATTGTCATGTCCTACACAGAGCCTCTTCTCAGCTCCCTCTACCTATCATAGGGTCCATAGTGAGATCCTCCTGCATGCAGGCAACCAGGTCAAAGCTAGAGTTACGTCTGCTGCTCAAGTGACTCCTCCAAGCTTAGTGTGCAATGCTGGGTTATCAGTATGTTTCACCACAGATGGAATCCCTGGAAGTGTATGAATGATTTCAAGAATCAATGAGGGTGTAATTAGTCTTACAGACAGAGGCTCACATCCAAATCTACATACTGTAACATTGTGCATAGCTGGTGGTCATGTAAGGATGACTCCAGATATGCCTCCATGCATGAACAAAATATGTTAAATAGTGTATCATGTATCATAAAAATGTGTCTGTTTTCTATCATTGCTTAAGAAGTGTCTCGCATCACTTTTTTTAGCATCTTGCATAAACTTTAAATGAAAGTACTTTGCATATTAATATAATTTTTTTTAACATTGATAAAGTTGAAAAATCTTCTATCATTGTTTATGTTTCTTGCACCATTTAATCATTTTTGTGGTTCTAAAATTTAGACAAAGAGCTTGCATGGAGACCCAGCAGCTGCCCTCTTGGAAGTATTGGACCCAGAGCAAAATCACAACTTTGTTGACCAGTATCCTTTTCAACATGTGAATATGTAATGTTAGTAGATTTGTGCAGTGGTTCTTCCTGTCCTGTTTTGTCATTCCTAAAGGAGCATGGGCCCACATTGCAGCAAGCCGCTATGCAGGAAACTTGTAACTTGTGCCAGAGCTGTTCATGTGCTGTTTCATTAGGGGTCTCTGCAACAGATTGTTTTACATAATGAAGTTGCTAGCTCAATTCACAATCCTTAGTAATCTTTCACAAAATACTCTGTGATAGGAAACTTTATACAGAGCGATACTACAAGAGGCAGTCTGATCATCATAATATATTGTGTATTTAAGTGATTTTTTTTTTCAAAAACAGACATGCTGATATGCCATATAAAGATCTACTAGCATCTGTAAAAAATACACAAGCTTCAGAGGTATGACTGGCAAGATCAAACAGGTTGTCCAGTATTGTACTTACAGCCACATTCGAAAGGACAAGGGATAGATCAAGGTGTATTCTTCTTCTTTTACCTTTTCGCTCCTTATGGAATATGAACCATACCTGTCAACCTGTACAAATTTTTCGTACCATGTACGTATTTTTGATACTTTTAGCAGTGTACAGCCATACAGACTCGTTGTACAGATTTTTCTCCCCTCCCCAAAAATAAAAATGTAAAAAATCGAATTTTTTTTTTTTTTTTTTTTTTTTTTTTTTTTTTGGTTAAATTCTAAAAATATTTTCCAACCCCAGTTTTTTTTAATTTTAAATCAGAAAATATTTTCTAGCCCAGGTTTTTTTAAAACCAATTTTGTTTATTTTTAATTCCGGGAATCTCGGCATCTGTTTTTAAACAGGTCTCTCCCAGCAATCAATCAAATCCTTTTATACCCAACAATTTGGCAAAAACTTTGAATTCGGCAACAAACACTTTTGGTTTTCAGCGTGACATGATGTATTTTTAAAGTTACCTGTTATCAGCCACGCTTGCCAAGACACTTTGACGCCATTTTTTAAAAAAAGCTAAGTACTTATAACTTGGTTAAATATTGCTGTTGTTTTGCTTTGTTGCAATTTAATCGCTGTCTTAATCTTTCCAGTTATATCTTGCCCTTCAATATATTTCCAATAAATTAATGTCATAATATTCTGTGTAGGCCCTACATAACTAGAAAAAAAAAGTTTGTTTGCGTTGAGTAGGCCTATTTTATTCCAGCGGTCAAGATTCACTGCTTTATTTTTTAATAAAGTGGTGATCTATTATCACTGGTCTAGGCTACCAACTTTAAAATAATAATTTTGTAAATTTTTGTTCATAATTTGGTTAATTTTTTTTTGTTTTGCTGTTAGCTGTTTGCTTTGCTTCACTGTATTTTATTTTTGTCGTTCTCATAATCTGTCCAGTTATATTTTGACCATTTAAATATTTCTAATAAATTAATATCATACAATTTTGTGTAGGCCCTACAAAAGTATAAACAAAAGTTTATTTGCATTGAGTAGGCCTACCTACTTTATTCCAGCGGTCGAGATTCGTTGCTTTATTTTTTAATAAAGTGGCAATCTATTATCACTGGTCTAGGCTACCAACTCTTAAATAATTTTGTAAATTTTTGGTGCTATGTTTTTCTTCCTAGATTTGATATTCTGTTCATAATTTGGTAAATTTTTTTTTTTTTTTTGCTGTTAGCTGTTTGCTTTGTTTCGTTGTATTTTTTTTTTTTTGTCGTTCTCTTAATCTTTCCAGTTATATTTTGATCATTTAAATATTTCCAATAAATTAATGTCATAATATTATGTGTCGGCCCTACATAAGTAGAAAAAAAGTTTGCGTAAACTTCGCTGCTTTATTTTTCAATTAAAAAATCCACACAGACTGCAGGAGGTCCATGAATGCAGACACACTCACTTCTTTTTTACAGTGTAAGATTAACATTGATACATGCTGTGCAGACTTTAAGCCCACAAATGCAATTCTGCAAAGTGCTAAAAGTGCATGTGTTGATTATAATACAAAACACTGTGCATCGAAAGAATAGTACCTCACGATCACTAAGTTTTTTATATGTAAAGAACAGCATGAGACTATTAGCATGTTTTATATCACACTAATTCAAATGCTAATAGATTTGTATGTGTCAATTCTCGTTTTAAAACTGTATTGTGTATAATTTATTAATATATTTTTTGCGTAAGGATTTTTGGGTGTTTGTAAGGATTTTTTTGGTCCGGCGTACAGGTTTTTGTCTCAGGAGGTTGACAGGTATGATGAACCCATCATTGTAGCTTGTCCCCTGGCAGAAAGCCTGCATCAAAGCATTTATCTGTTCTTGTAACATTGGTTTATGTAACAGTTTTTTTACATGATGCCTCACATTAGTCACTTCTGACGATATGCCTGAGGTAGCAGTAGTGCTGTACTTTCTGTGTCTTGTTGGGTAACTTCATGGGGCAGCAAAGATACACTGGGCAGACAATGTGTATAAATGGGTAGGAAAGACTTTTTCACAGACAGAAATACTGGCACAAGACAGACAAATGTGGAAACATATTATAAATTGTTCAGCAATAAAGAACAGTAATCAGCAGACAAATTTATTACACACATTAAGTAAATTAGCAAGTTAGTATAACAAGTCAGTCTTTTTTCTTGAACAGAAATAGAAATCAAAACCACATGGAGAAAAAAACTAAAGACAGACAATGGAAGGATAAAGAAGATCTGGAAAAAACATGAACAGATGGTGCATGACAGGAAGGTTGGCTTGAGCTATTTGAAACCCTGTTGAGTTCTTGAACTCAATCAATTTTGCAGGAATGACTCCACATGAATTATACTTAAAAATTGGTGCTCCGTAATGTGTCTTTGTAATTTGAATCTGGCCAAACTTGGCTGCTGGTGAAAGCTCTCATAAGAAATGTTATAAAAGTGTGATACTCACAGACATGTGCAAAGGTGACTATGTTTCCATCCCTCAAATATGCATGGAGACATATCTGGAGTTATCTTTATATGACCACCAGCTATGGACAATACTACAATATACATATGTGGAAGTGAACCTCAGTCTGTGAGGTTAATTACACCCTCATTGACTCTTGAAATCATCCACACACTTCCAGGGATTCCCCCTGTGGTGAAACTTGTTGAGAACCCAGCATTGCACACTAAGCTTGGATAAGTCACTTGAGCCTCAGACGTAGTCTTTGACTTTGACCTGGATGACTGCTTGCAGGTGGATTTCACTATGGACCCAGTGATAGGCAGAGGGAGCTGAGAAGTGGCTCTGTACAGAACGTGACAATTCCTTGGGAAAGCCCAGAACCAGAGCACAGTATTTTAGCTCTGCATAGTTGGAGAGCCCCCTTAGATTGCAGGGAATGCACGGTATCCCACATGCTTCTTACTCCTAGCGTGGAACTAGATGTAACAATCCTTTAAATATAAGCCTAGCTGGGAAAGTGGAGCTCATGACTTCAACTCAGCACATTTTGGAATGGCAGAAAAGCCACAGGAAAAGCCTAGATCTATAGTGTAGGTCAGCGGTTCCCAACCTTTTTTCACTTGCGTACCCCTTGGCAGCCCATTTCTATAAATTGTACCCCTAATATTAGCAAAATATTTGAAATTAATATAGTTGCTGTTATTCAAAATTTATAGATTATAACCAGAAATAAAAGGTCCAACCTCGGGATTAAAAAATAATGTAATAAAAAGGTGAACAAACAGTGCATATATTTTTACATTTAAAAATCAGAAGTTACAATAAAAATTAACACATTTAATTTATTAATAATAATAATAAAAACGTTGTTATTGTTAAAAGTTGAAATCACTTTTATAACACACATGTCACGTGACCATGACAAATGTTCAGTGCTATCCTTGAGCTTGTTTTGAGGCACATAGTTTTTTTTAATCAGGTTCAAGTGATGTAAGATACAGTTTCAATTCTGGACCTGCATTCAGTTTACTACGGTATTTATTTTTTATAAAGGTATAAGAAGAGAAAGCCCTCTCCACCAGCTCAGTTTTTGTAAATGGCAACAGAAACTTAAGCGCCTTGTCGGTCAGCTGTTCATATTCTCTGCTGATGTCTCCCCAAAAGTTAATAAGGAATTTTCCTTTGAATTCAGCTATTAAAGTAGTATCAGTCGAAAGTTCAATCAACTTCTCTTTTTCGTTGATTGATAATGTGGCTGCTTGGAAATATTCTTCTTCAAAGGGATTTACAATCCACTAGTTCTCTTTTTCAGGTTTCGGAAAGTACTTCTCGAAAGATGATTTTAGCCCTTTCAAGTGATCAATAATTTCTCGCTCATTTCCTGTGAGAGGTGCAGCTCGTTCTCAGATAGGAAATTGTGCAGAGTTTCAAATACCCCAGGCTGGTCTTTTTCAATAAACGACCTCCAAAAATCTAATTTTTTAATCATAGATTCAATTTTGTCTGAAACATTGAAGATCGTTACCGAGCTATTCTGAAGTGCCAAACTTAGTTTGTTTATTTGTAGGAAAATATCCGACAAGTATGCAAGACTCTGAAGCCAATCACAGTCGTGTAAATTTGAAGTAAGTTGGAAAGGATGGTCTTCAAAAAGAAGTTGGAGTTCATGTCTAAGTTCGAACAGCCGGGTAAGGACTTTACCACGAGAGAGCCACCTTACTTGTGTATGAAGGAGCAGGGTAGAATGAAGACTATTCATCTCTTCACACTGTTTTGAAAAGCCTCGAGTTTGTGGACTTTGACTTTATAAAATTAACCATATTCACAGCTTCATCAAGAACGACTTTTAATTCACCAGGGAGGCGGTTAGATGCAAGGCTTTGCCTGTGGATGCAGCAGTGGCTCCAGGTTATATTGGGGGCTACCTTCGTGACACGAGCGCGAAGACTGGAGTAGCAGCCTGACACAGACTTGGCTCCGTCAGTGCATAGTCCACAACAATTAGACCAATTAATGTCCTTTTCTTTGAAATAAGAATCAATAGCATGAAATATATCCTCACCTCCTGTAAGCCCTGACAGAGGATGACAAAGCAAAAGGTTCTCTTCAACTTCATTGCTTTTCAAATACCTCACAATAACAAACAAAACAGCGAAATTAGCAATATCTGTGCTTTCGTCAACATGAATAGCAAAGAATTTACTATTTTTAATTCTACTTATTATTGTCGCTTCAACATCGTCAGACATATCCTGCATTCTTCGAGAAATTGTATTGTTCGAAAGAGGGATAGCGTTCGTTTTGCGAACATGTTCCTCTCCGAGCATGCACAGAACGGCATCTTTTATACAAGGAGAAATTAAATTCTCAGCTATAGTATGATTTTTACCACATTTAGCAATACGATAACTAATACGGTAGGAGGCTTCAACCGCATTTTCGTTATCTTTGTTAGCTGACGACAAGTACGATGTCACATTCTGTTGTTTCGATAGGCGCTGAAAAAAATTGCGTTCCTTGTTTTCATAACTGGGGTGTTTTGTTTGTAAATGCCGCAAAAGTAACGAAGGTTTCAGGCTACCATTGGATAATACTTCCCGACACACTACACAGTGGGGCTTAGCACAGTCCTCATCTCCTATAAACAAAAACCCAAACTTCATGTATTCGTCACTGTATTTTCTCTTTTGAGCTCTATGTAAAACTGAAGATCGTGTCTTTTCACTATCCTGCACCAAAGTCTTAGGCGTGTCCTGAGAAGTATTTGGCGATTGATCACATTCCACATTATGTTTCAGCTTTTTTACTGTGCCGGTTTTCAACCACTGATCCATATCTGATAATACACGAATTGAACAATTAATCACTTTAAGTTAAGTTAAAACAATGACAAAAACTACTGTATATAGAAACACTGTCTCACTGTCTCACGTTTGTAAAATTTGGATCAAGAATCGACACTATTACTTCCGGGACATTAAACGTTCATAGATAGTGTGGAAGATCAAACAAGTCATATTTTTGATGAAATATTCAACGGCACAAATTTAATCCCATAGTCATCACAATGAAGACTATTGTGTAAAAATATTGAATTGTGGTCACACGAAACGACATAGATTTTCACACACGCCAGTCTAAGCAGACAGCACGCCAGTGGCGCGCAAGAAAAACGGCGGAGATTGTCTCACACAGTTCATGTTGTATAGTATAACGTTGAATTAATTTCACAACTTTTGACTTGTCTTTTACACTGTTGACATATGTATCTATTTTCCGCCATTACTCAATTTTTTTCGCGTACCCCTGAACGTCCTGTCGCGTACCCCCAGGAGTACGCGTACCACAGGTTGGGAACCGCTGGTGTAGGTAATACCAAGGAGTCTTCAACTTAGTATTGGCTGCAAAAGACCAAGAAACTCCGCAACCTTAGTTAAACAACAACAACAACATCCCCCAGATACTGCGCCTACCAAGTGACTACCCCTTCCAGTTCAAGAGGCTCCAGATTCTGGTCACAGTTTGCTTCACCATGACCATTAACAAAACTCTGGGCAAGTCCATCAAGTACACAGGGATAGACTTAAGAACACCTTACTTTTCACATGGACAGTTGTACATTGCATGTTCTAGGGTCACTTTGCCAAATAATCTGTTTATTTGGCACCATCAGGAAAGACATCAAATATTGTGTACAGGGAAGTAATAACTTTAACAGTGAAATCAGCTTTTAACATTCTAAAGAGTTACTACTACGAGTATTTTGGCATTATGTCTTAGTTATCCTCCTTTTTACGTGTCACACAGTTTAAACAAATATCGGATTAATATTTAACATTAATTTCATGATTTTTATGTTTAAATAAAAGAGCAAAGTTATTTTATAGATTCCCCATGTGAAGGATTGGTATGGCCTCTAGTTGTGCATATAATATTCCTTTTATCCTTTTTAAACAAAAGCATTTGGGACCCAAAGATGCAGCAATAGAGAATGCAGTGAGCGACCCATAGCTTGACTGCTTACGTCAGGGTCAGCGAACCAGAGCTGACCAAGACCCTACTCCACCTCCAAGTGGTGGTCCTGGAAACAGGCTGCATCACTGCAGTCTGGCTGAGAGAGTAGGGATCGAAGTAGGAAAGCAAATTTCTTAACACGTCATTTGTTTATAATACCATATCCTTGACTACCCAAAATATTGTAATCATCAAAAAGTGAAAGTGCAAAAGATAACAATATGCTTGTTTATCATAGCCATGGTCATCACCTTATAAGATGCTGGGTGATTTTTTTTGTTAGGAAATATTTTAGAAAACAAGTTACATCTTATATGTCGGGAAATAGGTTGTTTTTGGTTGCATGGTACTGTTCACAGAATGCAGATTTTTAGTGTGCCCTTTACTATTAACCTAGTTAACTTGCATTACCTGTAAGAAGTAGATGGATTAGTCGTTGCTTGTCACAGATCACCATGAAGTTCCTTGACTCATCATTAACAGTTACCTGAATGTTCCTTTTGACCTTTCCCAAGTATTGTTCATCGCAACAGCCAATAACTTGGCAACTATTCCCCCAGCTCTTCTTGACAGAATGGAAGTTATTCAGGTAAGTCTATTCAGAAAATAAAAGCATGTTAATTATTTTCTTACACTTAACTCTTTAATTCCCAAGAGCCGATACATCGTGCTTCCGGCTAGACCCATTTGGCCCGATCAACGATACAATGCCTTTCGTATCTCTTGATCCTTTCTAGAGCTGTTTTCTAATTTTAACAACCCAAAAATGCTATTTTCTTAAAGTATAGCCATCCATTTTGGACTTTTGCCCTGAAAGACACAACGAGTACTGTGTTAAGTAACTAATTTTTAATTTTTTTTAGTGCATATTTCAATACATAAAATGGCCACGCCCACTACTTCTGACAGACCTCTTAAATTAACGTCAAAGCAAGCTAGAAAGTTATTTGAAGAAATTCTAGATAGTGATAATAATTCACATTGTAGCAGTTCTTCAAATAGTAGTGGAAGCTAGTCAGATCCTAATGTCGAGTCATTTAAAATTGATGATGATAATGGGAGGTTTGATATTAAATTGGATTTCATATCTTTTGCTCCTTTCCAGAGCTGTTTTCTAATTTTAACAACCCAAAACGTCATTTCCGACAGGAAGTACATTCTTTTAAATACCTCGTGTGTTTAAGAGTAGACGTGAATTTGTGGTGTTATTAATTTAAGATTTTTTTTAGCAATTTTTAGCCAATATTTTCTCAGATAAAATGGCCACGCCTACTGCTTCGAATAGGCCTAGACGATTAACGTCAGATCAAGCTAGGAAGTTATTTGAAGACATTTTTGATAGTGATAATGATTCTAACTGCAGTATTTATTCACAGCATAGCCGTGACGACGATTTTCAGCCTGATACTGACTCCTCGGAAACCGAGGAAGATAATAGGAGGTCTGATGTAGATAATGAAGTTATGGATACAGGAGCATGTAATCAGACTGTAATAAACTTAAGTAATATATCCGAGCTAAAAAGAATCAGGAGGGATGGGAATGTTGTTTTTGTTAGTAGGCCTAATACAAACAACGCGGTTTGGCATTCAGTGGCAACTGGAGAAACTAAAGCAAATTTTACTTTTCACCAGACAAGACAGAACATAAATCCAGCTCTGCATAGCTTACAAACACCTCTTGATTTTTTAAAATTTTACATCGATGATGCTGTTGTTAGCACTTTGATAACCAGCATTAATTCTTATGCTGCAAAAGTTGTTGAAACAAACAACCCACATAGAAAGTATTCATTATTTGCTTCATGGACACCAG
Organism: Oreohelix idahoensis; assembly: GCA_024509875.1. Lineage (NCBI taxonomy): Eukaryota > Metazoa > Mollusca > Gastropoda > Stylommatophora > Oreohelicidae > Oreohelix > Oreohelix idahoensis. Next base: position 957,895 of record JAMPIV010008705.1, read on the forward strand.
TCACTTATTATGAATGGCTCAAGTTTACAGCTGTAATGATTGCAATGGGATTGGATCAAAGACCAAAAATCAAGGACTACTGGCGCACCGCAGGAAATTCTTATACACCTTGGTACCACAAGATCTTTTTGAGAAACCGTTTTCAAACTATTTATCACAGTATGCTGCATGTTTGTGAACCAGAAGATCAGGACACAGCTAAAATTGAGCCATTTGTCGAGATGCTATTGACCAAATTTCAGAATGCTTTCTATCCATTTGAAGATGTTTGTATTGATGAGATGGTTATAGGATGGAAAGGTAGGTTTAGGCACAAACAGTTCAATGCAACCAAGCTTCACAAATACCATATCAAAACATTTGGACTGTGTGATTCAGCAACAGGCTATGTTTTAAATTTGAAAATTTATTTTGGGAAAAATACAGCCTATGATCCTAGTCTAGATCCCAGTTCTGCTCATGCCGTGAAAGTGTTCAGCACTCTTTTGAAGCCACTGAGATCAGGACATCATATTTTTGCTGATAGATTTTATTCATCCAAAGCTCTAATTGAATATCTGCTTGCACACAGTTATAATTATACAGGAACCCTGAATGTCAACCGTGTCGGCTTCCCTCCTGAAATAAAAAATCTCAAGCTTGGCCATCAAGAGATGAAATGGTTTTTGGACTCGGAAAATACAACATTATGTGTTGCCTGGAAAGATTAAAAAGCCTTGCAAACTTGTTTCAAAAAAATCAGCTGTCGCAACGGTTGAGAAGGGCAAGGGTCTAACCAAAGTTACAAAGCCAAAGGTGGTTGATGACTACAATATGAGTATGAATGGCTGCGACCGCATGGATCAAGTGGTTGGTTACTACAGTATGCACAACCGTAAAACCAGAAAGTGGTGGAAGAAGATTTACCACTGGATCATTGAAGTAACACAGGTAAATGCCCACATCCTTTACAATTTGTGTCAGGAAGGTGCGACAACAAAAAGGAAGCTAACACTTCCAAGATTTTAAACAGAGTTTGATTGAGGTTCTGTCCAAAGAAGCTGCTCAGCTGACACCAGGCGGTGTAATAAATTGTCCACCCAAAAATTCTAAACGCTCCATGAAAGGAAATGAAGTGGAACGGATGATTGGAGCCAGACATCTAGTGGAATTTGATGGAAAGGACAGAGCCTGTGTTCATTGTAGCGCCAATGGAAGGCAGCGGCGCAGATCAAGCTTTGTGTGTATAGGATGCACGGGCAGACCCCACCTTTGTACAAAAAATTGCTTTGTAGCTTATCATAAGCAACAATATATATAGGGTCTGCCTAGATATGAATAAGCTGTGTAAATAAAATATTCTTTTCCCTTTTCTGAAATGTTTGATAGGGCTTACAATTTGAAATTTTCATTTTTTTTTTTAATGATAGGGACTTTTTTTCTGTTAAATTTTTTACTTAGGATTTAATTATAAAATAATGTTTATACATAGGCCCCCTAGTGTGAATATATTTAGAAAAAGTGATCTTTTGTGATTTCCTATGGATTATGTGTTTTCCTATGGATTATATCTTCAGAAGAGGAGCAACTCGGCAAGGTAAGAATATATATATTTTTTTCAAATTTACCTACTGTTTCATCTGCGTCTTATTCAGCCTCCATTTTACTTTACATTTTACTAACTAATAATTTTTATTGATAATATAATATTTAAATTATGCACAAGATGCAGTTACTAACAATCATTCATGTGTAAATAATATTATAATTCCCATCTTTCTGATGTAGAAACTGAAAATTCTTCTTTTTTAGAAAAATGTGACCTGTTGTTGCAATCTGTGCAATTAACACTTTCCTGAGTGTTTATTGACTAAAAACTGATTGTGCTTTGTTAGAATACTTCTGTTTGTGACATTTTGAAACTTTACCCTTGGATATTCTCCTGATGAACAATTATAGAAGAATTTTAATGAATACATTTGCTCTAATTATTCACCAACTTATTCTTTCAGCCTCCATTTTACCTTGGATAACTAATAATTTTTCAATGAAAGCTTTTATACTTGTAGCTCTAGAGTAAAGTACATCGATTTACCTTCAGTTTCATATACAACAACAAAGTTATTTATGCATATGAACATTTAAAAAAATTATTTCCAGACAACAACAATAAAATCACACTGGGGTAGCCATTTCCTCTTTATTACAACCATGTGACCTGTTGTTGTAATCTGTGAAATTAACAATTTTCTGAGTGTTTATTGACTAAGAACTGATTGTGCTTTGTTAGAATACTTCTGTTTGTGACATTTTGAAACTTTACCCTTGGATATTCTCCTGAGGAACAATTATAGAAGAATTTTAATGAATACATTTGCTCTAATTATTCACCAGCTTATTCTTTCAGCCTCCATTTTACCTTGGATAACTAATAATTTTTCAATGAAAGCTTTTATACTTGTAGCTCAAGAGTAAAGTACATCAATTTACCTTCAGTTTCATATACAACAACAAAGTTATTTATGCATATGAACATTTAAAAAAATTATTTCCAAACAACAACAATAAAATCACACTGGGGTAGCCATTTCCTCTTTATTACAACCATGTGACCTGTTGTTGTAATCTGTGAAACTAACAATTTTCTGAGTGTTTATTGACTAAGAACTGATTGTGCTTTGTTAGAATACTTCTGTTTGTGACATTTTGAAACTTTACCCTTGGATATTCTCCTGAGGAACAATTATAGAAGAATTTTAATGAATACTTTTGCTCTAATTTTTCACCAGCTTATTCTTTCAGCCTCCATTTTGCCTTGGATAACTAATAATTTTTCAATGAAAGCTTTTATACTTGTAACACAAGAGTAAAGTACATCCATTTACCTTCAGTTTCATATACAACAACAAAGTTATTTATGCATATGAACATTTAAAAAAATTATTTCCAAACAACAACAATAAAATCACACTGGGGTAGCCATTTCCTCTTTTTTACAACCATGTGACCTGTTGTTGTAATCTGTGAAATTAACAATTTTCTGAGTGTTTATTGACTAAGAACTGATTGTGCTTTGTTAGAATACTTCTGTTTGTGACATTTTGAAACTTTACCCTTGGATATTCTCCTGAGGAACAATTATAGAAGAATTTTAATGAATACTTTTGCTCTAATTTTTCACCAGCTTATTCTTTCAGCCTCCATTTTGCCTTGGATAACTAATAATTTTTCAATGAAAGCTTTTATACTTGTAACACAAGAGTAAAGTACATCCATTTACCTTCAGTTTCATATACAACAACAAAGTTATTTATGCGTATGAACATTAAAAATTTTTTTTTCCAAACAACAACAATAAAAATGCACTGGGGTGGCCATTTTTGTTTGGGCCAAACCCACTTTTTTGCATGGGACTGAAAGAGTTAAATAAGAAATAATTAGTATCAGAAAATGTAAGTGATTGGATAGTGGTGCCATGTGAAGTTTGAATAAGCTGTCTTAAGCCCAGTGTCAGCAACTGTTGAGATTTTAGAAATTAGGAGTAATAAACTAAATTATACTGTGAAGCACGTAGTCTTATCTTTTAGTTAATAATGGGTGGTAAATTCTCATGAAAAATATCCTTTCCCTTCCAAAAAACAAAAACAAAAATCAACATGTGCATGATTGTGAAAGAAAATGTTTTAGTTACAACTAGCCAATAATAACTTGGGGAAATTAGGATTTAGCATGTAGAACTAAATTATATTTAAGAATTACATACATCAATGAAAGCTAGCACAGTTGTGTGACGAAATGGTATATATCCATTTTTATCAAGTTAAGAAAAATGTATTTATATTATTTAAAAAAATGTTCATCATTTCCACGTTGCTGCAAATTTCTCAGTTTAAACTGAATTTAGTATCAGCAAGGTACTCTGACATGCCAACACCTTTATTGGTATCTTGATCATGTGCACTGGCTGAAATTTAGTTTCAGCAGAATCTATGTCCTGCCTAGGCCGGTCCCAAGCCCTGTGGAAAAAGGAGGAGGGCGGCCTGCATGCAAGCCGTAAGGAGGCAGCCCCTCCACCATGCAAAGGCACAACAGGCCAATCACCTGTTTGCTTTAAATCATGATTACGCGAACTACAAGAGAGAAAACTGGACTGATTCTAAAGGCGATGAACTGGAACGGACTACGACTCATGGAACTTGGAACACAAGAAGTATAAATGGGAAAGAAGAGGAGCTGGTGGAAGAGATGAGGAAAGCAAAACTAGAAATCCTGGCTATAACGGAAACAAAGAAAAAGGGACAAGGAGTCATGGATCTCAATGGCAACACGCTGCTGTACATTGGTGGACCCATATCTGAAAGAGCTAAAGGGGGCGTGGGTTGCATTGTGGCCAAAAACCAAAAAGATAGTATCAAGGGATGGAACTTTGTCTCGGAGCGCATTATGGTTGTAAAACTAAAAGAAGGAGAAACCATAGTCAACCTGGTCATACTGTATGAGCCAAATGAGGATGAGAGAGCAGAGGTCGAGGAGGAATTCTTCGAGCCGCTTCAAAGGACAGTGGATGACTGCCTAGATGAAATTATCATGCTCGGAGATTTCAATGCCAGAGTTGGAAATGACCATGCTAGATGGGGTGGAGTTATCGGAAGATATGGAGAAGATACTCTCAATGAAAATGGAGAGCGACTCCTTAGATTCTGCAGTGAACAGAATCTGATCATTACAAACACAAAGTTCCCCCATAAGTGCATACATGCATACACTAGATGTGAACCAACAAAGAATGAGAAGTCAGTGATCGACTATGCCATAGTTAGGAGGAGCTTATTCAAATATGTCCGGGATGCTAGAGTCTGGAGGGGGCCAGAGATTGGAAGTGATCACTACCTGCTTACAATCAACAGAACAACTGAAAGAGTTGCTCAGCCTAGGAACTGCCCAACATCATGCAAGAAACCAAGTAAACGAACGGGAGAAATGAGCATTAAGACCTACAAGCTGAGAGAGCCAGAAATTAAGACCAGATATCAGGGGCTTATTGCTACAGCGGTGAGAAACACAGAAGAACAATCTGATGACTTGGAAATCCTCTGGCTTAAATTCAAGGACATCATAAAGACAGCTGCTGCAGAAGCATGTGGTGAAGTCAGACGTGGGAACAAGAGAAAGAGGACACCTTGGTGGACAGAGGAAGTCAAAGAGAAAATAAGAGAGAAGAAAATGGCATGGAAACAATACTTAGGAGCTAAAAACACAGCAGGACAAATAGAGAAATATAGAGAATATGTGATACTCAGAACAGAAGCAAAGAACAAGGTGCTAGCAGCAAAACAGAAGTCCTGGGAAGAATATGGAGAAAAGCTAGAAAAAGTTGCGCAAGAAAACCAGAAATTGTTCTATAAGACCCTAAAGAACATGAGGAAGAAAAAACAATGCCCTCTCAAATTTATAAAGGACAAGCAAGGCAAATTGCTTACTGCCCCGAAGGAAGTAATGGACAGATGGAAAGAATATTTCTCAGAACTCCTAGATGGTGAGCAAGGTCAAGCATCAGAAAAGATAACCACTAGCACAGAAGAGGAAACCAATAGTGAGGAAGATGACATAAAGATGGAAGAACTGAAGGCAGCACTGGAGAAAATCAAGATGGGCAAAGCAGCAGGGCATGATGGTATAACACCAGAAATTGTTACGTACATGGGAGCATCAGTCGACCTATTACTCTTAAGGGTCCTACAGGCAGCGTGGTGCAACAAGACCATACCAAAGGATTGGGAGATTGCCATCATAACACCAATTTTCAAAAAGGGTGACAATCGACAATGTGGAAACCATAGAGGCATATCCCTTCTCAGTGTCCCTGGTAAAATCTACTCAAGAATCCTAGAGCAGAGACTCCGATGCCTAGCTGAGCAACAATTGGATGAGGTCCAGTGCAAATTCCGAGCTAACCGAAGTACTCAAGACCTAATCTTCACACTCAGACAGCTGAGTGAAAAGGCCCTTGAGTATAAGAGTGAGATCCATCTTTGTTTCATAGATCTGAAAAAGGCATTTGACAGGGTCCCCTGGAGCAAACTTTGGGACTGTTTGGCGAGGAAGAACATTCCAGCACCTCTGATTCAGGCTATACAGAGCTTCTACAAATCTTGCAGAAATTATGTGAGGACAGCAAACCATAAGTCAGAAGAGTTCAGGACCATCACTGGTGTGAGACAAGGGGATATCCTGTCACCTTATCTTTTCATACTCCTCATGGACGATGTCATCAAGGCATGTAAGGAGAGAACAAGAAAGTATTCAGTGGGGTACTGGAAGATGAGACAGGTCTGTATTTCAGAGCTGGCATTTGCTGATGATGTTGCCCTGATTGCTAAATCAGAGGCACATCTCCAATCCAACCTGCAAGTCTGAAAGGAAGAGCTGGAGAAGAGAGGGATCGTCATAAGCAGCTCTAAAACAAAATCCATGGTGATATCACGAGAAGAAAGAAGACATCAGATTAAGCTGGGAGAACAGGTCCTGTAGCAGGTCAACCACTTTAAATACCTCGTAGCTATTATAGACCGAAAGGGTGGCATCAAAGAAGAGTTGGCCACTTGAAAAGCAGCGGCTGGGAGACTTTTTCAGGTCATAAATCAAGGATTCCTCAGCAAGAGAGAGGTTGGTAAGAAAACGAAGATGGCTGTATACCGCTCCATCTATGTCCCAGTCTTGACATTATGGATGCGAGTCATGGGCAATGACTACAACCCACAAAAGCCAGATCCAAACCTCAGAAATGAGGTATCTGAGGAAGGTGGTTGAAGTAACATTTTAGACAGGAGGACAGCACTCCACAGTCTCAGGCTGAATCTGACATCTTCGCACGTTTTTCTGACTCCACGAAACCTCCTTTTACACCTAAACCTGGGGCTTCTCATGCCCTGGACCTGTACATAAAGAACACCATCCACGACATTCAGCAGCTCCGTCCTCGTAGATTGCACTATTCCAATCTCACGTCTGTGGAGTCCCATGCTCTCTCCCTTCTTTGCCGTAGAAACAACATTGTCATCAAACCGGCTGACAAGGGAGGAGCCATTGTCGTCTGGTAAAAGGACTTATACCTAAGTGAAGGTAAAAACCAGTTGACCAATGGCTCTTTTTACAGGCCCAGGATCAGCGATGCTACTGTCTTCAACAATCGCATTGTACACAGCACCATTAAACAGCTCATCACCAGCCAAGCTCTTCCTCCCCGCGCATCTCTTCTTAGGATTCATGATAGTTCTTTGGGCAAGCCTGTATTCTACATGCTCCCCAAAATTCATAAGATCGAGAACCCTGGCAGACCTATTGTCTCGGCCTGTTCCTGTCCTACTGAACACATTTCCGACTTCCTGGATAGCATTTTCCAACCTATCGTTCAGAATCTTCCCTCCTTTGTCAAAGACACTAATCATGCTCTTATAACTTTCTCCTCTATCCGACTCTCAGCAGACCGCTCCTACCATCTTTTCTTGTTAGACGTCTGTTCTCTGTATACCTCAATTCCCCACCCCGATGGTCTCCGAGCTCTTCGGTTTTTTCTTGACCAGCGCACTTGTCCCTCTATTCCCACTGACACTCTTCTCTGTCTTGCTGAACTGGTCCTTCAACTGAATTCCTTTGAGTTCAATGGCCAGTTTTTTGACCAAATTAGTGGTGTTGCCATGGGAACGAAGATGGGTCCTAGCTATGCCTGCCTGTTCATGGGCCACTTGGAGCATCAGATATGGCAACAATACTCCGGTCCTTTCCCTGGGTTTTACCGCAGATATATCGATGATGGCATAGGTCTCACAGATATGTCCGAGACTGATTTATCCCGCTTCATCGACTTTGTCAACCACTTCCACCCCACCATCAAGTTCACCTCCCTCATCTCCACAGTATCTGTCAACTTTCTTGACATTACTATTACTATCACACCCTCCGGCCTCAATACCTCAGTATACTACAAGCCGACAGATGCCCATAGCTACCTTCTGTATACCTCTTCTCATCCTCGGGCTTGTCGTGACTCCCTTCCATTTTCACAACTTCTCCGCCTCCGTCATTTGTGCCAAGACGATGATGACTTCCACTTCCGAGCCAATGAGATGTTGGATTTCTTCCGTAGCAGACTTTATCCCGAACATGTTCTCACCTCTGCCTTCCAACGTGTTCTCCCCATCTCTCGTCAGGAGGCCCTCAAACCTCACTATAAATCCACTTCGGATAGAGTCAAATTAATCTTGTCCTATCACCCTCACAGTACTGCAGTCAAACAGATCCTTTTCCGCCACCTACCTATCCTTCAAGCAGAGTCTGTGACCCAAGAAGTATTCGGTGAAGCACCTTTGGTGGCATATAGACGCGACAAGAACCTGAAGGATCTTCTTGTTCACAGCCGTCTCCCAAAGGAGAATGCCACTCACTTTGGCACATTACCCAGTGGTCGGACACGATGCAACACGTGCAAGTATGTCATCTCAACCCACAAGGTGTCTTTTCCTGAGGCTACGTACACCATCACTAGTAGCTTCACATGTGAGTCACGTAACGTCATTTATATGATCATATGTAAACGTTCGATTTTCAAAAAGCCTTTGATAGTCTACACCGCCCATCATTGTGGAAGATACTTACATTCTATGGTTTTCCAACAAAATATGTGAATATAATCAAAGCGCTATATGACAATGCAAGATGTTGTGTTAGAACAAATAAAGGGAATACAAAATGGTTTACAGTAGAAACAGGGGTGAAACAAGGCTGTATTATGTCACCACTACTTTTTTGGAATAGCTATTGATTGGGTTATGAGAAACTATACCCACAATGAACAATTGGGTATAAAATGGACAAATGGAAAATTCCTGGGGGACCTGGATTTCGCAGATGATGTAGCATTCTTAAGTTCAACACCAAGACAATCCCAAGAAGCAATAAATAATTTGTGTCATCTCTCGGTTAAAATAGGTCTCCAAATAAATGCCTCTAAAACTAAAGCTATGAACTTTTCTAACGAGACCTTTGATATCATCTTGAACGGGGAAAAACTACAGAAAGTTGAAAGTTTCAATTATTTAGGCAGTAAAATGACTCAGGATGGTGACACAACAAGAGAAATCCATACTAGAATTGCTTTGGCAGCTAGCGCCTTCAATAGATTATCTAACATTTGGAAATTACGATCATTGAATATACATACCAAGCTTCGTCTGTTTAATTCAAATGTTATCTCAGTGTTAACATACGGCTGTGAGAGTTGGAAAATAACAAAATCATTGGAGAACAAGCTGAATACATTCGAGAACAAATGTCTTAGAAAACTCATGAACATCAGTTGGAAAGAATTCAAGACTAATCGACAAATAAGAGAAGACTCTAGGCAGAAATATGTCTCCGACTATATAAGGAAAAGACGATGGTCATATATCGGTCATGTCCTACGAATGCAAAACAACAGAATACCACTACAGGCGCTCACTTGGGTTCCTGAGGGTAAGAGGAAAAAAGGAAGACCAAAAGAAACACTCAGAAGAACAATAATAAGAGAAGGAAGAACGTTGGGCCTAAATAATGTGCAAGAGCTAAGAGGAGTGGCATCACAACGAACAACCTGGAGAGCACTGGTTTCTGCCTTATGCGCCGTGTTTGGTGCTTAAAGAATTTATTATTATTATGTAAACGTTGCTGCAAAACCTATATTGGCCAAACAGGCAAACGACTTGGGGACAGGTTCAGCCAGCACTTGAATGACATCTCTCAGCACAAATCCACACCAGTTGCCATACACTTTAATGGCCCTGACCATCAGGGTCCCATCGACATCCAGGTCACGGCGATCAGATCCTGCTCCTCTGACACTGCTAGCCGAGAACAGCTTGAGAACTGTCTTATCCACCGCATGGGGTGTCTAAAACCAGCTGGGCTCAACACTCTACACACCTTTGTCTGAGGTCACCCTTTCCTCTCCTGTTCTACTTTGACTCTTTCCACTCTTATCCCATTTTTCTATTTTCTGCCGCCCTGTAATTATACGCATGAATATATAATACACTGTTTTTAATATGTCTAGATTTTTTATTTGATTTTTTATTTATTTATCTTTGACTCATTCTGTTCCCTTCTATTTCCAGTCCCCACTTCTATTACGTTTGGGTAGTTTATTGCTTAGTTTCGTTTTTTAGTTTCTAAGTATGTTATTGTTTACATCCGGTGGTGGCAGTCAATTCCTTTTCCTGGCACGCACCCATAAGCGTTAGGACTTTGCCGCCTTCAGGGAAGTACCTATTTTTAAATTTTTTTAGGTTCTTATGTGTCCTATCTAACCTTCACTTTCTTTCCTTTCCCTGACGAAGGCCTTGTGGCCGTAACGTTGGCTATTTTCTCATTCTTTTGTCCTCGTAAGACGAATCACCTTTTTTCGATTTTTTTTTCACACCCATCCATTGTATTCCACGTCTTACCGCAGTTCCCCTCAACTTCCTTGAAGTAACAAGGAGAGACATGGTCCGCAACCAGACGATACGCCAAGGCCTAAAATCCCACCCCCTGCAGACCCAAGTAGAACAGTCCCAACTAAGATGGTTTGGCCATGTCTGCAGAATGGGAGAAGATCGGCTACCACAACAAGCATGGGAAACAAAGAGCCAGGGATCCAGACCCCCAGGACAACCCAGAGTCCGCTGGGAGGACAACATTAGACAATCTTTGAAGGACCGAAGACTAGAATGGAACCAGGCCAGGAGAAAGACAGCCGATAGGATAGTCTGGCGCTTTCTCTTCAAACCTCTACACCTCATGATAGAAGGGGAACGACTAAGTAAGTAAGTAAGAATCTCTATCTTTTTTGTCGCTATTTCTTTCAAATGATGCAATTTGTCAGTCTACTTTTGATGGCTTTTAGGTGAAGTGGTCACAGCTTCAAGCTATCATTGACATTATTCATGTTTTAAAATAAATATTAATGTCTGATTACAATTAAATGTTGATGGCCTTGACTTTGCAAAGTGTAAACCGTGAAAGAAATTCCAATTAAGGTTTGGCCAGAAATTTACGTGACAACTGGTTTTGATTAGGTGAATTGGATAAATTGCAGTGTGAAAAAAGTGTGGTGAAGTCAATGTGATGTTTTTTCAGAAAACCACAACGTTGTGAATAAAAAGGCTTTGATTGCATTTTGTGAAAAAAAATAGAAAAAGTTGGATGGCAAAACAAATTAATTTAACAGTAGCAAAAACTTAAAATTTTTACTCATATATGTTTAGTCATGCAGCCTTTCATATTCATGATGTATGTTTCTCATCATCGTATGTTTTTGTAGTACCTATATGTAATTCTTGTCTTTGTCGCCTGTTTGTGGCTGATGAAGGGTAAAACCCGAAACGTCCCTTGTTTCATGTGAACCGTTATTTGTAGAACTGATTCAATACCGTTTTATTGGTTTATATACTTATATTCCTTACCAGTTTTACAGCAGCCCCTTAATTTATTTACTTAAACTATATTCATGATGCTTGTATTGCATTAAATCAGATCTGCTTGTTTGGCAGATTCCAGGCTATACAGTGGAAGAGAAGATGCACATCGCACGCAGACACCTGATCCCCAAACAGTTAAAGGAACATGGATTGACTCATGAACAACTGCAGATTTCTGATGATGCTGTTAAAATGATCAGTGAGTTTGTTTATATGACTTCATTACCCACAGTTCCCCAAATTTGTGCAATGTCCTTCTTTCCTGTACCATCCATTCAAGATCTGTTCATGTCTTCTGAATCCCTTTCATTTCTGCCGCCAGTTCTCTTCTCAATGTGTTTTTTTTAAATCTATGTCTACCTCTCTTACCCTGTGGATTAATTAACCAGCCTCAACTTTCTGCAACTGAATTCACATAACATGGCATGAGAGTTTGCACTTCACTGTGGACTCAGGAGATTTAGGACATTTGTTTTTAGCGAGGCGCACTCCGTTTAACCTAGACACGCAGTCCGTCAGTTATATTAGGGTGCATATCCAAATCATACTTGCCACACCTCAGAGATGAAAATCCTGTACAAAGACCCACAAAACCTGTACAAAGACTGAAAAAAATGTATCTTACTTAGTCGTTCCCCTTCTACCGTGAGGTGTAGAGGTTTGGAAGAGAGAGCGCCAGACTATCCTATCGGCTGTCTTCCTCTTGGCCTGGTTCCATTCTAGTCCTCGATCCTTCAAAGATTGTCTGATGTTGTCCTCCCAGCGGACTCTGGGTCGTCCTCGGGGTCTGGATCCTTGGCTCTTTGTTTCCCATGCTTGTCGTGGTATCCGATCTTCTCCCATTCTGCAGACATGGCCAAACCATCTTAATTGGGACTGTTCTACTTGGGTCTGCAGGGGGTAGGATTTAAGGCCTTGACGTATCGTCTGGTTGCGTACCATGTCTCTTCTTGTTACTTCAACCACCTTCCTCAGATACCATCAGATATCACAAGAGTTAATTCGGGTAAAAATGTTTTAAAATACGATGGGCTGCATTATAGTTGAGACTTGGGGACTTTGCCTTTTAAAGCAAGTCTTCACTTATTTTAAAACTCAAACAATAAATGTCTGATTTTATTTTACACTGTAAAAATGATGTTGTCATCATTTAGTCTATTTCTGCACTTAATTATCACTAACAGACTTGGAAATCTTGTGTTCGATAAAACCTTATAAAAGAATTCTGAGACACAGTAATAAAGGGTATTGGTTAGAAATCCTAAACCTAACCCTGAACCAAAACCTTAATCTTAAGCCTAACAACGTTCACGATGTACAAGGATGACATTGAAGAAGTCGTCCTACTGTTCTCACAACTAATTTTACTACTTCTTTATCATTATTATTGCAAAGAGAAAAATTGAACAAAACTATATTATCCTGTTATATGAAATGGAATGGGGAGGTTTCTAGGGCGGTTTTGATGTATTTCAATAAATTCTGTAGATTCTGAAGCAATTTATTTTACAGGATGAGATTGCCGACCCCATGCCTGACCTTATATTTATTGCCTGACAAAAGAGTGATCCTGTTCCTTTTATCTTGTCTTCTCGCAGATCCCCAGAAAGTAGACATGGCAGAAATTGATTAATAAAGATTATAATTTTGTCTTGAAGCAAATATAAAAGCTTTTCATCAAAATTATTCTGTGAAGGACCTTATTAGGAAGCTTGTGGGCTTTGTTGTTTTTTGTGGTTTAAATTACTTATACATTGCCTGTGTTTTTGTCTCATTTAAAAAAAAAATAAAATTACTTAAATGATGCTTCATGAGCCTCCTTTCCAGATGACCTTCTTCTGCCTTGGATGGCTGAATTGTCTTATATTGCTGTATTTGACCTGTCCATATTCTTTGTTGAAGTTTTTGTGGTAAAGATTTTTTGCAGGATGGGGTAACTGGTCCCATGCCTCTCCCTCTTTAGTCACTTTTTACAACATGCCTTGAAGGGCACAAGGTTACTATTCTTTGCTCCCTTTCCAGGCCCCGGTAACACACAGTGACCTAAATAATGCCTGTGTTAATTCAGTGTTAGTTGAATACATATTTAAAACCCTTATGGCCAAGCCACCCATAAAAATATATTGTGTTGCGAGAACACCATTGTCTTAAAAATGAGACCCTGATGGAAAAAGTTTGGACGGTAGGTCAATCCAAAGTTACCAAACTTATAATATTTGAGGATAATGCTTGCTTAAATATCCAGGCAGTAATGTTAATGGCTCTGCTACTTTGAATTTCAATTTATTTTAAGTGAACACTTGTTATTGTTAAAAAACCTTCAGTAATGTGATTTTATAATAATTTTTGATCTCTATAAAACAAGATTGTTGTCTTGTCTCTTAGTTCTCAACTACACAAGAGAGGCTGGTGTGCGCACACTAGAGCGGAGAATTGCTGCCATTTGCCGTGCAGTAGCTGTGAAAGTGCTAGAATCACGTAATAACAAGGAGCATAACAAAATGAGCAAAGAGAAAGACAAGGACAAAGAGAAGGAAGTTGAAGAGATCAAGGACATGTCTGCTATTGTTCATCCACCTGAGATGCCTATAGTAATAGATGAAGCTGCACTTGAGGACATTCTTGGGGTTAGATTGATTTCAGTTTGTTCTTGAAAAATTAATTACACTACTGAATTTGTCATTTTGCACACCTATATCTGTACATAGTATAATCCTTTGTATTCTTTCATGTTTTGTCACTTCATTTTCCTTTCCACTTTTCAGTTTTGCACTTTTGTTTGTTAGGTTCTTTTCATTGATATTTCTTACTGACTGGTTCTGTATTTTTTAATGCTTTTTTCTTGTTACATTTTTCCTTGTATAACCTATTTCTTCTTTTCATCTTTCTTTGTTGCTTATCTTTTTTTTTTTTAAATGTTTAATTTGTATTGTCCTTTTTCATTTTCTCTTAGCCTGTAAATATTTCCTATCTTTTGTTCCTGTTTGTGACTGTGGTTGATGAAGGGTTGTGGTGGGGAGGATCAGTTGGTGAAGAGGTCACATGGTTTTATAAACATGATCACTATTTAGAGTGTGTTCTTTGCATATTTATTTAATAAGTCATTCATGTACTTATAGTATGGTTGTAATCTATCGTTACATAGATATTTATGTCAGCATGTACTTATAGTATGGTTGTAATCTATCGTTACAAAAATATTTATGTCAGCATGTACTTATAGTATGGCTGTAATCTTTTCTTTACATACATATTTAAGTCATTCATATACTTATAGCGCGGTTGTAAAATCTCTTTTACATTTCTATGTCATTTGTATACTTATAGCATGTAATATTTCATTATATGCTTATTTAAGTAGATAGCCTTGCCACTTGGTGCGGTTGGCAGCTTCATCCTCCCCGGTTGCTGGATTTATGTCCAGTGCCCTCATGTCTCTCTTGCACACATCTCAGCTGCGGTCACCCAACTGCTCTTTTGCCATCTGCCAGTTGTCCGTAGAAGATATCTTTCGGGATGCGACCATCTTCCATGCGGCGGACATGGCCAAGCCAGCATAGACTGCGCTATCTAAGCAGTGTATACATGCTTTTAAGGCCAGCACATGTCAGCACCTCGACATTTGTCACTTTGTCCTTCCACAAAATACCAAGGATGTGGCAAAGACTCCGTAGATGGAAGGTATTGAGCCTTCATTCTTGCTTAACATAGGTTGTCCATGTCTCGCTGCCATATAGAAGTGTGCTGGTGACGCAGGCATTATGTACCACAGCTTTGGTCTTCGTTGTGAGTTTGGAGTTTACCCAAACACGCGTTGTGAGGCCGCAAAGGTAGCTGCAGCTTTGCCAATGCAACTGTCAATTTCTGTGTCAGAGAGAGTTTGTCATTGATGGTAGACCCCAGGTATGTGAAGTGGTGCACCACTGCCAATTCTTAGTTATCGATAGTGATAACTGGTGCAACATCCACATCCTGACTCAGCACATTTGTTTTCTTTAGACTTATTGTGAGGCCAAAGTCCTTGTATGCTTGGGTGAAGCGATTCATCAAGCTCTGGAGCTCCTGTTAACTTTGAGTGATGACTGCAGCATAATCAGTGAATAACAAGTCTCTTATAATGTACTTATAGCATCATTGTAATATTTCTTTACATATTTATTTAAGTCACTCATGTACTTATAGCATAGTTATAATATTTCTTCAGCCAATTATCTTTCAACAAGAAATGTCACAGCGCCTGTCACAGCCAGGCGTGGCTGTTGGACTCGCATGGACGGCTATGGGAGGGGAGATCATGTTTGTGGAGGCCACCAGAATGACTGGGGAAGGAAAGATAACCTTGACTGGGCAGCTGGGAGACATCATGAAAGAGTCGGCATCTCTGGCATTGAACTGGGTGCGAGCCAGTGCAAAAAAGGTGATTACGACTGTTGTTGTTTTTTTTATTGCGGTTTTATTGATTTTAAGCTTAATGAAATATTGCTACAGAAACCATTGCTTCAAGAGCATGATAATGCTTAATGTAGGCTTCTTGTAGGGGGACTGACTGCAGTGGTGACTCCATGCTCCATCAGGGGTGAAAAGGAAAATGAATGAATGAAGCCTTATGAAACATTTAGCTTACTGGAAAGAAAAAAGAAGGATATGGTTACATAAAATAACCAGATGTTACAGTCTTTTTATATTGGGACACATGCCTTCATATAATCGACGTACCCTGTGTCTAGATTGAAAGGGACACACCTCGTCAAAATGAGGGAAAATTTTATATTAAAACAACAAAGATATGGTTCTTCAGTGGTCTCATCCAGCAGCACTCTGTTGGTAAGCCCCTTAAAGTTCCTAGAGATCTCCGAGGAGACAAAAAGAATATTACTACCGCTCCATCAGACAAGTTGTAAGTGCAGTTAATATGAGGTTATGCTTGGGACTGGCAGTATAGAACAAATAGCTACAGAACCCACAACTGCAAGTGCATATGAATGCAAGGGGGCCAGCTGCAGTTGTGACTGGATGCTCCACAGTGAGCGAAAAGGAAAATGATAATAACTCTCTTGATGAAGAAGCACAAAAATGCAAGCAGGCTTCAACTTTTGGATATTAAAATTGAAAAATATATCTTTCTGTTGAAATGTATACCTTTGTGTTGAAAAATATATCTTTCTTTTGAGCAGTGTAGGATTTAGTATCATAAGTCGATGTATTTCTTTCTCTCTAATTAACCTAAATTTTGTGAAATTTAGCCTAGCGATGTTGAGAATGTCAGTAGGTAATTGGGACAGGCTTACTATGACACAAGAGAAACATAGCCTGCTTTAGAATCTAGAGGTCTTCAGAGATGGAATGCATGAAAATAATACCCCAACAAAAAGTAGAAAATGGTAAGCTGGTCTTAATGTTTAAACTAAAATAGAATAAACAAGTTGTTGGATTCATCCTATATTCATATTTGCTCATGTTCACTCATTCTGAAAAACAGAATAAATTGTTATGAACATTTGTAAGCCAAGACTGTACACCTGTTTATACTAACATGAATAAAACCAGGATTCAAGTTGAAATTTGCAACCAAGGTGGAATGGGTTGAATTCCTAGTGCAGGTGGGAAAAGACAGCAGGAGGCTACACTTGGGAATCATGACCTAAGTGCGCCCCCTAAGTCTAAAGTAGATAAAGGGCTAAAAAAGTTTTTTTTTTTTTTTAAATTCCCAGAAACAAAATAAAATAAAATCCAAATTGGCAAATAAACTAACGTTACAAGAGACCACAAAAATTTCTGCCCATTATGAAATCATTATGTTGAACAGGCCAGATCTCATGCTGAGTTGTAATGTTATTGTTGATCAGAATCTACGTCATTGCACTCTGGGCAAACCCATAGGTGCTCAGTCTCCCTCAGCAAATGTCAAAGGGTATGAATGCTAATTGTTTCTGATGCGCACTGGTTGTATACACACTGGATGCATCCTCTCATACATCCATCCCTGCTGGTTTTACGTTTGATGCCAAATTCCAGCAATCTTAGCCTTGATGATTCATCGATTGCAGTGTCATTCTCTAATAGGTAATCATTAATTGCCCTCAGTATCTATCCCTTATCCATATCGAGTGCACCTTCTATGGATGCTCTTGAAGCTAGTCTGTCAGTTATTTCATTGCCGCGTACGTCTGCATGACTAGGACAGTAGATCCACACCAGTTCCTAAAAAGGCTTTTATGAAGGCTTTGCACTCATGCTGGTGCCATCTACTTTGGACCTTCCGAAGCATATATTGTGAGTCTGATATAATAACTGCCCTTGTTAATGAAATCTCAGACAGCCACCTTAAGGATGCAGTAGCTGCCTCCACCTTCATTCTCATGCTGCAGGTTGTTGTCATGTAAGCCCCGCAATGTTCAGTGGCGTTTCTGTCATTTACTCTATCAGAGAAGCCCCACCCTGATTTTTCACCACGGATTACAGACCCATTAGTGTACACAATTGCATCATCACCCCCAGCATGATCATTTATCAGTTGATCAATTTCCAGTTCTGCCCTGCCATTGGCCCAAGTTTTGCACTCTCTATCAAGGTTTCACTTTCTACCGAGGCTGATGATTGCACTCTCTACCAAGCTGATGATTGCACTCTCTACCAAGGCTGATGATTGCACTCTATCTGCTAGATAGGTGAATGAAGAAATAACATTTTAAAAATAGAAACTGACTTTTCAATTGCCCTGTATAGCAGTGATTGCAATAACTACAGAGGCATCTCTCTTCTTAGTATTGTTGATAAGGTTTTTGCCAGAGTCATCTTAATGCGACTACACAAGTTAGCTGAGCACATATATCCAGAGTCACAGTGTGGATTCCGAGCTGGTAGATCAACAACAGACATGATCTTTTCTCTCCACCAGCTTCAGGAAAAATCAAGAGAGCAGAAAAGGCCTTTATATGTCGCCTTTATAGACCTCACAAAGGCATTTGATCTGGTTAGTAGGGCTGGACTCTTCAAAATTCTCCTGAAAATAGACTGCCCTGCTAAATTGCTAGAAATCATAAAGTCATTCCATGACGACATGAAGGGAACAGTCCAGTATGTCGGAAGCACATCACAGCCATTTGACATACGAAGTGGCGTTAAACAAGGCTGCGCTCTGGCTCCAACCCTCTTCGGGATCTTCTTGGCCTTACTCTTGAAACATGCATTCAGAGATGCAACTGAAGGAATATGCCTTCACACTAGGTCAGATGGCCGTCTGTTCTCGCAAGGCTAAAGGCAAAAACAAAAGTCAGAAGGGTCACTATAAGAGACTTGTTGTTCGCTGATGACGCTGCAATCGTCAGTCAAAGCCAACAGGAGTTTCAGAGCTTGATGAATTGGTTCACCCAAGCATGCAAGGACTTTGGTCTCACAATGTCTAAAGAAAACAAATGTGCTTAGTCAGGATGTGGGTGAAGCACCAGTTATCACTATTGATAACTATGAATTGGCAGTGGTGCACCACTTCACGTACCTGGGGTCTACCATCAATGACAAACTCTCACTAGACACAGAAATTGACAGTCACATTGGCAAAGCTGCAGCTACCTTTGCCCGCCTCACATCGCGTGTTTGGGGAAACTCCAAACTCACAACGAAGACTAAAGCCGCGGTATATAACGCCTGAGTCACCAGCACACTTCTATATGGCAACGACACATGGACAACCTCTGCTAAGCAAGAAAGAAAGCTCAATACCTTCCATCTACGGTGTCTACGCCACATCCTCGGCATTTTGTGGAAAGAGATAAAGTGACAAATGTCAAGGTGTTATCACGTGCTGGCCTTCAAAGCATGTATACTCTGCTTAGACAATGCAGACTATGCTGGCTTGGCCATGTCCACCGCATGGAAGATGGTCGCATCCCGAAAGATATCTTCTACGGACAACTGGCAGATGGCAAAAGAATAGTTGGGCGACCGCATCTGAGATTCAAAGATGTGTGCAAGAGAGACATGAGGGTACTGGGCATAAATCCAGCAAAGTGGGAGGATGAAGCTGCAGATCGCACCAAGTGGCGATGCTATTTACGGCGCCACCTGAGATTGGGCGAAAAGAAGCTCATACAACAAGCAGAAGAGAGGAGAAAACGTCGAAAGGAGCACCAGGAAAATAAGCAGCTGAAGGCTGTCACCTCAGGGGCGCATACCCATGGTCAGTTATGACTGAAGGGGCTATTATTATTATTATTGTATAGCAGTATATTGCCGACACCAGTACCATTCATGGAACAGCTCTACAGAGGTTCAGATAGCCTCAAACTGACTACTGCTTTCTTTGAAAACATTCAAGTGGATGTCTGAGAGTGTACGAAGATGAAGAAGTATAGCAGTGTTATGCTAAAGCAGAATGAAAAACAGATGTATTAGCCATGTCATTATTTACTTTATATATGTTTGGTTGGATTTCAGCTCCAGCTCGACAGCAAGAAAGACCTCCTTCACAACACTGATATTCACATTCACTTTCCCGCTGGAGCCGTAGGAAAGGATGGTCCATCTGCAGGTGTTACGATTGCTACAGTGCTGACCTCTTTGTTCAGTGATCGTTGTGTTCGATCAGACACAGCTATGACAGGGGAGATCACTCTTAGGGGTTTGGTTCTGCCTGTAAGTGTATTTTCGAGCTCGCTGGGCATGTGGGAAAAAAATGACATAATATCGTGACTGGATTAAAATTGATAGTAAAATGTAGCATGAGGATATTTGTGAAGGTTTAAAATATACAAACTTTTATGGTGAATCGTGTGAGATAAATGTCTGAGAAATCTTTATATTCTTTGGTATTTAGCTACTTGTGTATTCTTTATTCTCTTTAGTTCTTTGTGTATTATGTAATTGTTCTCTATAGTTCCTTGTGTATTCTGTAGCTATTTGTTTAGTTTTTAGCTACACACTCTAGTTCTTTGTGTATGCTGTAGCTATTCACTCTTGTTCCTTGTGTATTCTGTAAATATTCACTCTAGTTACTTGTGTATTCTTAGCTGCTCACTCTTGTACCTTGTGTATTTATTAACTATTCACTTTTGTTCCTTGTGTATTCTGTAACTATTCACTTTGTTCCTTGTGTATTCTGTAACTATTCACTTTGTTCCTTGAGTATTCTGTAGCTATTCACTCAAATTACTTGTGTATTTTTAGCTGCTTACTCTAATTCTCCAAGGTGAAGACCACGGTTGTGATAAATAATGCCTGCATTGCCAGCACACGTCAGTGTGGTAGATGGGCATGGACAGCCTGTGCTAAGTGGGAGGGCTGGCTCAGTGCCTTCCATCTGCAGTGTCTGCACCAACATCCTTGGTGTTTCATGTAGGGGTGGAGTGAGAGGTGTCGAGGTGCTGTCACATGCTGGCCTTCATGACATTTGTACACTACTTGGACAGCACAAACTGTACTGGCTTGGTCAAGTTTGCCGCATGGGACATGGTCGCATCCCCAAGGATATTTTTTTGTAGATGGCGAGGGAACATTTGGGTGATCGCAGCTGAGATTCGGGGATATATGCGGGAGAGAGATGAAGGCACTGCACGTAGGTCCAGCAACTTGGGAGGAAGTGGCTTCCTATCACGCCAGGTGGTGATACTCCCTATGACGCAACCTTGGATTTGGCGAGGGGAGGCTCTCACGGCAGGGAGGAGAGAGAAACGTGGCGAAAAGGAAAACCAAGGAAAAGAAAAAAAAGCTGAGGGTATCATCTCAGGGGTGCATTCCCTTAGTCAGTTAAGACTACTACGACTACTCTAATTTTTTATGTATTCTGTAACTATTCACTCTAGCTGCTTGTGTATTCAATAACACTGACAAACAACATTTTTCTTTCTTATATAAGAATACGTGTTCTTAGGTCAGTTTCTTGCGCTGATTTCAAATCTGAAATCCGTTTATCTCTATCACATCGGGTTCTTAAGATATTTGTGAATAAATATATTTTTGGGAAACCGTTATTTGCTCCGTTTCATTTATACTATATAACTTATTAAAAATTAATAAAAAGCAACATAATTCTACTTTTTATACTGCTAAAAGATGCATGACATATGTTACGCGATTTTTCAAATAGTTACTGTATTTTGAAATAATTCTGAGCGAAATATGGCTTCTAGAAGTTGTAGAAATTCGGCTGATCTGTTCTGTTAAGTGTGCGGATATTTTACCGATCGTGTTGACCAGAAAAACTTTACACCATTACTAAAGAAAGCATATGAACTTTATTTCCATTCGAAAGTTGATGATGCAAATAAATCTTGGAAGCCAAATGCAGTTTGTTCGATACATTGGCAGGTTGGTTACGAAAATCGCCGAAGCATAAGTCGATGCCTTTTGGAGTGCCAGTAATATGGCGTGAACCGACAAATACGCTACTGATTGTTACTTCTGCTTGACAAAATATCCATGGTTTCACTTTTAAAACTAGAAAGTCTGTGGTTTATCCAAATATTGAATCGGTTTCGAAACCAGTGCCTCATGATCCAATCACGTGTCCGATCCCAGTACCACCAGAACAATATCCGTTGGACGTGAATGAACCATCAGAAAGTGATAGTTTACCTGCTTTAGAAACTAATTCTGACTCGGATTACATACCGATGAATGATGGTGTTTACTTAATTAACCATTCAGAACTTTCAGATCTAATACGTGATCTCGCTCTTACCAAAGGACAAGCGGAATTACTCGGTTCGCGACTCAAAGAATGGAATCTTTTTTTTTTTTTTTTTTTTTTTTTTAACCAGCGGCACTTAGGCTTTCAGCCCTTCGGCCCAATGACATGTCATTGCGAGGCTGGGGAACCTGAGGACTTTCCTTCCAACCCGGTCAGGAGCTTCGCTCCTTCCCATCCACAGAGGGTTTATCACAGGAGCCGTTCAGGCTATTCAGTCAAATTTCCGGCCGTAAACATTTCTTCAAACGCCGACGCCCGGGTTTGAACCATGAACACCTGGTCGCCAGTACAACGCCGAAGCCATTACACCAGCGCGGCTCCCAATGGAATCTTTTAGCGCCCAATACTCCAATATCTAAATTTCGTCATAGACACAGAGAACTTGTTCAATACTTTGAGATGGATGATGACATTTGCTATTGCAAAGATGTAAACGGTCTAATGGTGCACCTCGGTCATGAGCACATAGTCAACGAATGGCGACTTTTTATTGACTCTTCCAAGACTAGTCTAAAAAGCCGTGTTATTGCATAACGGAAATTTATTTTCATCAATTCCAGTCGCCTACTCTGTTCATATCAAAGAAACTTATGACAATATGGCTATACTTTTGGCAAAAATAAAGTACAATGACTACCAATGGCGGATTTGTGGAGACCTAAAGGTCATTGCAATTCTCACGGGCATGCAGACTGGGTATACTAAATTTTGTTGCTTCCGATGTGAATGGGACAGCCGCAACAGACAGGAACATTATGCAAGAAAGGTGTGGCCTATCAGGAATCGTATGCAGCTCGGGCATAAAAATGTAATACACGAGCCATTAGTTAACAAAGACAGCTTCATTTTACCACTGTTACATATAAAGTTGGGGCTCATGAAGAATTTTGTAAAAGCGTTAGATAAAACGAGCAAAGCTTTCACTTATCTTCGAGAAAAGTTTCCGCAAGTTAGCGATGCAAAGATAAAGGAAGGTATCTTTGTAAAACCTCAGATTAGGAAAGTTATTGTAGACAAACAATTCGAAACTTGTTACATGGTAGTGAACTTCGCGCATGGATGGCATTCAAATCGATCGTCGATAACTTTCTGGGAAATCACAAATCTGTCGACTATGTGCATATTGTTAAGCAGTGCATAGATGCATATAGAATTATGGGCTGTAACATGTCCCTCAAAATCCATTTGCTCGATTCGCATCTTGACTTTTTCCCTGACAACCTTGGCGAAGTCAGCGATGAACAGGGAGAACGATTCCATCAAGTTATCGCCGTAATGGAGTCACGTTATCAAGGACGGTGGAGTGTGACCATACTTGCCGATTATTGTTGGATGCTTCATCGCGATGTACCACATGCCATTCACCGACGAAAGTCGACTGCAAAGAAATTCAAGCCTACATAACTGTTATACTTCTTGTACGAATGATGTTGTAATACTGTATGCGTTGTTAAAAAACTTCAATTGCATATTTCTAGAGATCCCGACCTGATAGAGAAAAACGGTTTGCAGATTTAAAAACAGCGCATTAAAATTGACCAGAAAAACATATAAATGTTAGAGAAAGAAGAAAAAAGTTTTTTTTTGTTAGCCAGTGTAATTATTCATTTTAGCTCCTTGGGTAGTTTGTAGCTATTCACTCTAGTTCTTTGGCGAGGGAACAGTTGGGTGATCGCAGCTGAGATTCGGGGATATATGCGGGAGAGAGATGAAGGCACTGGACGTAGGTCCAGCAACCTAGGAGGAAATGGCTTCCTGTCGCGCCAGGTGGTGATATTCCCTATGACGCAACCTTGGATTTGGCGAGGGGAGGCTCTCACAGCAGGGAGGAGAGAGAAACGTGCCGAAAAGGAACACCGAGGAAAAAAAAAAAAAGCTAAGGGTATCATCTCAGGGGCGCATTCCCATAGTCAGTTAAGACTACTACTTGTCACCAAGAGCTGACGCTCAGTGACAGTGGATCAAAGTCAAGTCAAGACTACTACGACTATAATTTTTTTATGTATTCTGTAACTATTCACTCTAGCTGCTTGTGTATTCAATAATTATTCATTTTAGCTCCTTGGGGTAGTTTGTAGCTATTCACTCTAGTGCTTTGTGTATTCTGTAACAGTTCTGCATGTATTCTCTATTCACTCTAGTGCTTTGTGTATTCTGTAACTATTCACTTTGTCATTCTTTTTTTTTCTTTTTTTTTTAGGTTGGAGGCATTAAAGAGAAGATTCTGGCTGCCCACAGAGCTGGTATTTTCCGTGTAATTTTGCCTCAGAGAAACAAGAAAGATTTACATGAAATACCTGACAGTATCAAGGTGAGCTCTGCTAATATGATTGACCATTCTTTGGCTTCACTCATTAGCTTAAGTTACTAGGTGACCTTTTGTATGATCCTGGTACATTAATATGTCAGTGTGAAATGGCATATTGAAGTTGACTGTACACCAGGAAGTGTCCATAAGACTTTCAGTTATTTTAAAAAAAAACACTGCAGCAGATTTGTGACTTTGATGTGATAATAAAAAATGTATTTGTTGTTTGTTAGATTCTTTCATTGATGTTTCCTTCTTTATTGTTCTGTGTTTTTACTTGCTTATTTATTCTTACTATTCTGTAGTTGTAATCTGGGCATATGGTGTGATTATTTGATTTAATTAAAAAAATATATTTGTTGTTTATTAGATTCTTTGCATTAATATTTCTTTCTCTCTTGTTCTGAGTTTTTACTTGCTTATGTATTGTTACTATTCCTCAGTTGTAATATGTGTTGTTTATTTCTTTTCATCTTTCTGGGTTGCTCATCTTATCTTTTTTTCCTCACCTATTTGTCCTTGTTGAAGTTGTGGGTATTTACCCTTCGACAGCCATAGTCACAAATAGGAGAAACAGATACAAAACATTGATTGGTTATGAGAAGAATACAAAGGACATTACAAACACAAAGACAAATATCAATCAATACCCTTTAGCTCCCCAAGGATCATAGGCCTTCAACAAACACATTTCAAGTCCTGCTGTCACATGACATCAGCTCAATTTTTTCCATGTCTTTCTCACCATTTTTGCTTCTGTCTCCAGTTCTCTTCTCCATGTGTTTTGTTTTTTAATCTACTTCTGTTTATTTTTCCCTGGGGATTCCAGAACAAGTACTTCCTTGTAATGCTATTATCAGGTTTCATCAATGTGTTTCCTATCCATCACCAGCGTCTGTTTCTCATCTCTTCTTCCAGTGGCACTATTCTTGTCATCAGTTCCACATTGGCGACCTTGTCAGAATAGTAACACTGTACCCTACCAGGCATGTCATAAAAAGTGACTAAGGAGAGTTGGGCATAGGGCTGGTTACCCTACTATGTAAAAAAATGTTTGCCACAAAAACTTTTATTAGCAGATAAGCTAAAGTAATAATGTTACATTTTCTTTACTTACTTACTTAGTCGTCCCTCTTCAACCCTGAGGTGTAGAGTTTTGGAAGAAAGAGTGCCATACTCTCCTATTGGCTGTCTTCCTCCTGGCCTGGTTCCATTCTAGTCCTCAGTCCTTCAGAGATTGTCCAATGTTGTCCTCCCAGCTGACTCACACTTTCTGATAAACTAAAATAATGTTATTACATTTTGCTTCTGCAGAAGGAGATGACGCTCATCCTTGTGAACAAGTTAGAGGATGTTTTAAATGCTGCATTTGATGATGGCTTTCCTGGAATGAACAAAACGCTGGATGTCACATCAAAACTGTGATTTTTCACACCCTGATGTAACATTATCCTTGATTCTCGGGCACAAGAACGGGTCAAGGACACATCAGTTTTGTTGTTCATGAAACTTCAAGATCAAAAGGCTTAGAAGTAAAGCAGAGAGAATATCAACTGATTATGTCAATGTGAAATATTTGATATAGCAGACTTAAAGGCTTGATTTGTTTTGTTTTTTTTAATTTTGGTTTTTATTCATTGGTGGTTGTTGAAAAACAAAGTACTTTACATTTCTTTCATCATTCAAATCATCGTCATTTCCTTTTTATTTGCCTGCTATGGATTTTGTAGCCACCACTGCACCTGGTTCCCAGGAATCCTGCGACAAAATATTCATGTTCTTTAGGTGTGGTAGCTTCTTTAGTCATTTTTCTTGCATGAAGATTTTGCCAGCCCTGTGCACAACCTCATCTCTTATATTGCCTGTGGAAGCAGTGGTCGTAGTCATTTATCATCTCCTCAAAGATCCTCAGGAACTATTTGGTTCAATCAATCAATACCCTTTAGCTCCTCAAGGAGCATAGGCCTTCAACAAACACATGTCAAGTCTTCCTGTCACATGACATCTGCTCAAGTTCTTTCCATGTTTTCCTCATCATTTTCACCTCTGTATCCAGTTCTCTTCTCCGTGTGTTTTTTATGGTTTACTTCTGCCTCTCATTCCTTGGGGATTCCAGAACAAGGACTGCCTTGTAATGCTATCAATAGATTTCCTCAATGTGTGTCCTATCCATTGCCAGCGTCTTCTTCTCATCTCTTGTTCCACTGACACTTGTCTGGTTCTTGTCATCTGTTCCACACTCACTGGTGACACATGTGGTACAGGGACAGTTTATATGATGGGTTTAAAACAAAACTTTGACATGTTTAAATTGATTGTGTTTAGTAGTCTTCATCTTATCCATTCTGCCTTCCTGCTGAGCAGCACTGATCATATTTTCCCCTGTGCTGCCTATAGAGCATGGAGCCAGCCCTGCAACACATCTCCTTGTAGGCAGCCTGCATCAAGGAGTCCTATGTTCTTGCAGTAGTGGTTTCTGTTTCATTGTTTTACATGGTGAGGTTGCCACCCTAAGTACAAACCTCATATTAGCCACCTTGTACGACATGCACGAGGACGCAGTAGTCGTATTCTTTCTTTGTCTCTTCAGAGACCCCCAGGGAACTAAACTGATAATAGATGTTAACTCTAGTCCATGTTACGTACAGGATTGGTTAGCTCTTATTATAATGGATGTTAACTCTAATCCATGTTACATACAGGATTGGTTAGCTTTTATTATAATGGATGTTAACTCTAGTCCATGTTAAGTACAGGATTGGTTAGCTCTTATTCAGTAATGCAAAGTCTCTGCCATCTTTATTTTCTTACTGTA
The DNA here is from genome assembly GCA_024509875.1 of Oreohelix idahoensis. Taxonomy (NCBI): domain Eukaryota; kingdom Metazoa; phylum Mollusca; class Gastropoda; order Stylommatophora; family Oreohelicidae; genus Oreohelix; species Oreohelix idahoensis. The sequence goes on from JAMPIV010008705.1 coordinate 985,179, forward strand.
GAGTTAGAACTCTACCAACCAATGGTCTCTTTGCATGTTGTTTGAATACATAATTCACAAAACAATTTTATCACTGTTGATAAAAAATTACTTTTCGTTTTTAAAATTTAGAATAGCAGAATGTCTTATAAGAAATTTTTGTTTAAATACATGAATGTAACATGTGAAATGGCACATGCATTACATGTCATTATTGCCTTTTTTCGCTCCTTACAGAGCCTTGAACCACCACTCCAGCTGGTCTACATGCAAGAAGCCTGTACCAAAACATTTAGGTACTTTTTTAGTGAGGTTTCTGTAGCAGTTTGTCTTACATGATGAAGTTACCAGCCCTATACTGCATAACTTTTATAGATAGTTGTAGCGACTCCAAATGTTGAGTGAAGTAATATGGTGTCTTAGGTCTGGTATGCATGTGTGAAGTAGATCATGTACAGCCAGACAGGTACAGTTCCCACAGGAACGTCACACCAAATCACGACGAATGGAGTCAATGAATCGTATAACACCTCGTGACGTTTTGATTATTTATTGTAGACGCCACAATGACGAGGTGTGTAGACATAAACAAGCAAGTACATCATAGGTACGATCAAACAGTCATTATTACAGCAACATAGTCAGTACAGCAATGGACGGTAGACGGCATCATAATAGAGATGAATCATATGCATGTCAATACATTATAAGGCTGTAATGTAGTCGGGAAAATTCTCCATCCCTTTCTATCTTAGCCAGGAGATAACAATATGTAGGAGATCAATCCACTCTCCTTGAACTGACTTCAGCAAGACGGGCACGTCTTCTGAAGTATCAATAATGTCCTCAAAAATCCTCTAGTTAACAAAGGTATCAAACCTAGATCATGTAGCAGGGCAGCAAGTAATAGTCCTTAGGACATGCATCAACCCGATGCGTTACAACGTAGCAATACGTGAGCCGAGAAACATCTCATAATGAAGACTCTTCAATGACAGGCTACGAAACAAATGTCAATCTCGAAAGATGTCTACAAAGTTACTGAAAAATGCAATTACCTTGTCTTCAGGAAATACACCACATAACTCACATGCCTCCAGGCGTATTAAATCACAAGAGAAATGTCATCTCAAATAAACGAGCAATCTATAAAGAGGACTCCATATTCCTGACAGAACAAAATAAGCATAGACGCTCTCACAGAGACGTCTTGCTCGCAAAACGAACCGTTCTCGACTCCAGGGCGGAAACGAGAACACAAAGACTTAAAACTTGGACATGCGCAGTAAAGAGCGCAATACGAATACTGTTCACACAATAAATGAAGATAGAACCTCTTTCTAAGAACAACGTCGAAATCAATGCCTTATAAGGAGACCATTAGACAGCATAGCAAGTTGCCAACTATTTCTGAGAAAACCGGCCTGTCATATCCATACATGGACATGATTTAAGAGCGCTTAACAAACTTATCTGCCACCTTTTGCCAACAAGAACAGACAACTGCATACTATAAAAAGTGACTATTAATTTCACAAGGTTATTTCCCTTGCATTAGAAAAAATATATGTTGTACACAGAATACGAGAAATTCTTGTGCAACAATAGTGTAATTGTGAAATGCTCTTATACTTCATACATCTCTCTTATTTATTATTATGACGTCTTGGTTTTTGTAAATGAATGTTGTCATGCAAGCCTCATGTTTTAGTGACCTTTACCCTGAGCCCTGACTGCAGCCTTCTCAGTCATTATTATCATCATCACCTGAATTAGCATGGAGCCACCACCGAAGATGATCCCCTTTGAAGAAGCATTTGCCAAAGCACAGACTGTTGTATTATAGGTTTCTGTAACAATTTGTTTAGCATGGTGAGGTTGCCAGCTCCATACACAACCTCATATTCATCACCTTACAACATGCCTGAGGGAGCAGTGGTTATATTCTTTCTTGTCGGGAACTAAATAGAGCAACATTCTCATGGATCATTCTTTAAAGAGCAACATTCTCATGGATAATTCTTTATAGAGCAACATTCTCATGGATCATTCTTTATAGAGCAACATTCTCATGGATCATTCAGTAGAGCAACGTTCTCATGGATCATTCTTTATAGAGCAACATTCTCATGGATCATTCTTTATAGAGCAACATTCTCATGGATCATTCTTTATAGAGCAACATTCTCATGGATCATTCTTTATAGAGCAACATTCTCATGGATAATTCTTTATGGAGCAACATTCTCATGGATCATTCTTTATAGAGCAACATTCTCATGGATCATTCTTTATAGAGCAACATTCTCATGGATCATTCTTTATAGAGCAACATTCTCATGGATCATTCTTTATAGAGCAACATTCTCATGGATCATTCTTTATAGAGCAACATTCTCATAGAGAACATTCTCATTATTCTTTATAGAGCAACATTCTCATGGATCATTCTTTATAGAGCAACATTCTCATGGATCATTCTTTATAGAGCAACATTCTCATGGATCATTCTTTATAGAGCAACATTCTCATGGATAATTCTTTATAGAGCAACATTCTCATGGATCATTCTTTATAGAGCAACATTCTCATGGATCTCATGGATCATTCTTTATAGAGCAACATTCTCATGGACCATTCTTTATAGAGCAACATTCTCATGGATCATTCTTTATAGAGCAATGTTCTCATGGATCATTCTTTATAGAGCAACATTCTCATGGATCATTCAGTAGAGCAACGTTCTCATGGATCATTCTTTATAGAGCATTCTCAACATTCATGGATCATTCAGAGATCATGGATCATTCTTTATAGAGCATTCTCATGGATCATTCTTTATAGAGCAACATTCTCATGGATCATTCTTTATAGAGCAACATTCTCATAGGATTCATGGATAATTCTTTATAGAGCATTCTCTATAGAGCAACATTCTCATGGATCATTCTTTATAGAGCAACATTCTCATGGATCATTCTTTATAGAGCAACATTCTCATGGATCATTCTTTATAGAGCAACATTCTCATGGATCATTCTTTATAGAGCAACATTCTCTCATGGAACATTCTGTAGAGCAACGTTCTCATGGATCATTCTTTATAGAGCAACATTCTCATGGATCATTCTTTATAGAGCAAGAGTTCTCATGGATCATTCTTTATAGAGCAACATTCTCATGGATAATTTCTTTATAGAGCAACATTCTCATGGATCTCAAAAGAGATTCTCATGGATCATTCTTTATAGAGCAACATTCTCATGGATCATTCTTTATAGAGCAACATTCTCATGGATCATTCTTTATAGAGCAACATTCTCATGGATAATTCTTTATAGAGCAACATTCTCATGGATCATTCTTTATAGAGCAACATTCTCATGGATCATTCTTTATAGAGCAACATTCTTTAAAGAGCAACATTCTCATGGATCATTCTCATTTATAGAGCAACATTCTCATGGGAGCAACATTCTCATGGATCATTCTTTATAGAGCAACTGTCTCATGGATCATTCTTTATAGAGAGCTTTATAGAGCAATTCATTCTCATGGATCATTCTTTAAGAGCAACATTCTCATGGATCATTCTTTATAGAGCAACATTCTCATGGATCATTCTTTATCATTCTCATGGATCATTCTTTATAGAGCAACATCATTCTTTATAGAGCAACATTCTCATGGAGCATTCTTGATAGAGCAACATTCTCATGGATCATTCTTTATAGAGCAACATTCTCATGGATCATCATTCATGGATCATTCTTTATAGAGCAACATTCTCATGGATCATTCTTTATAGAGCAACATTCTCATGGATCATTCTTTATAGAGCAACATTCTCATGGATCATTCTTTATAGAGCAACATTCTCATGGATCATTCTTTATAGAGCAACATTCTCATGGATCATTCTTTAAAGAGCAACATTCTCATGGATCATTCTTTATAGAGCAACATTCTCATGGATCATTCTTTATTTCTCATGGATCATTCTTTATAGAGCAACATTTCATGGAATTCTTTATAGAGCAACATTCTCATGGACCATTCTTTATAGAGCAACATTCTCATGATCATTTCTTTATAGAGCAATGTTCTCATGGATCATTCTTTATAGAGCAACATTCTCATGGATCATTCAGTAGAGCAACGTTCTCATGGATCATTCTTTATAGAGCAACATTCTCATGGATCATTCTTTATAGAGCAACATTCTCATGGATCATTAAATAGAGCAACATTCTCATGGTTCATTAAATAGAGCAACATTCTCATGGATCATTCTTTATGTGCTTCTTTTTGTGTTTAATTCATTTATGTTTTATAACACTCGGGATGGATTTTTATTCAGAATTACTGTAGATATGAGACAGTTGAAAAAAAAAAAAAAAAAAAAGACAAGCAATCTATCATTTCCTTATTTATATTTTTTGCTAGCGGTATCTGCTAAATTTATATTAACTTTGCTTTTTTTTTTCAGATTTTATGTTGAGTTACATAATTTTATGGTCAAATAAATTTTAGTCACGACTTTTCACTAAAATTGTCACATTAACGACTCATATTTTTATAGACTGTTAACAGAAAAATTGCATTCACATGTTCTTACAGCAGTTGGTTATGTAGCAGTTAGTTTCACATGATGAGTTTGCCAGCCTTTTGCACAGTTTCATATTAGCCACATTGTATGGCATGCCTGAAAGAACAGTAGTCCCTTCTTTGTCTCATCAGAGACCCAGAGAGCAACTTGGGGTAAGGCTTATTATATGTCATTATTAAAGCATGGTTTTTTGGGGGGTTTTTTTCATTCTGGTGGGGATGGATCTCCACCATCCTTTAACAACGAGCTGGCGCTGATCACATGTCAACATGTCACGACTACCCAAGCATCTCTATCTATTTGTCCCTGTACAGGTCCATAATCCTTTTATCCGAACACCCAAAAACAGAAATGTTTTCAAAAACGAAAGTTCTTTGGGCTGCTTTGGGGCGATTTTCAAACACATTTTGGGATATTTTTCAAACGTGATTTGGGCGACATCTGGAAACTCAAAACATCCAGTTTCTGAAACACAGCTGTCCCTGATGAATTAGGATAAAAAATTCAGACCTGTATTAGCTTTGAACTTCGACTTGGGTCCAAAGCGGGAGATAACAGGACTGCCTATGTTCAAATCATGTTAAAGGTGTTAAGAGAACGTTGAATCAAGCCAGTCAGTGACCTCTTTAAAACGGGTTGTCCCACATGGAAAGAAAAGTTAGTTCCTATGCAACTTTCTCTACACTATTTTGAATTTGGTCACTTTGGATTTCATTGTCCTAGCAAAAATACTAAACTCAAGTTTTCATTTCTGGTATTTTTCTAGCAGTATTTTTGTTTAATCTGAGGGTGTGTGATCCTATTCTCTAACTCTGTTAATGCTATCAGCCAGACGATCCGGAAAAGGTAGGGTTATAAAACACAGTGTTCATTTAAAAAAAAAAAATGTTTTTCCTCCTTTCAATAGTGCACTTTTATGGCTAGAAATGTTCATTTCCTCTTTGTTTTTCACTTGTATCAATAACATTCTGGACATTCCTTGACATTGCTGATAATAATGTGCATTTTCATAGAATATATGATGTTAACCATTACTCTTATGGATATAACATTACATTTTGTGTGGTCTGTTTAAAGGATCCCATTTTTATGATTGTTATGTGCAATGTTCAGTTATGATCAAATAATTTATATTTTCTGAGGTCATGTAACAACAGAGAAGTAGATCAGAAGCCCTGTCCGTTTTATTATGTACATAATTTTGTACGTACATAATGTTCTTTGGGTTGAAGTGTCATTACATGGACGGCTAGTAATATGTTAATTGTTAAGCTAGCTTATGGAGCTTTGCTTAACCAGGTTTCTGTCAGTGTGACTTCTTGTCTTGTCTTTGATCCACCATCACTGAGCATTAGCTCTTGGTGATTGTGACCTCAGAATTGTTCATCACTTTAAGTGTAAATAAAAAATATCATTATATTCATTGTTTGTTTGTTATCTTTATTTTCTGTATTCAAATACTTGCTTACTTTTCCAGTGCTTACATACTTGTTGTACACATGCTGTCTCTCTGGTATATACATGTAACTACATATACATTATCCACACATGTGGGGTCTATGAGAAGGCAAGGACGTCTGCTTTCCCTAGGCTGTTTTAAGAGGCGACTAACACGAAGCTGTGCATGGTTCTGGCAATCTCATCAAGTAACACTCAATTTTAATGAAACCACTGCTGCAAGAGTACATGAATGCTTTAGTGCAGGCTTCCTTCAAGGGAACCAGCTGTTATAGTTGTGGCTGTATGGAGGAAAATGTTGATGATAACATTCAGAAGTTAGGGCAACTTGTCTGTACCGCTTACAAGATATATGTCAAATGTCACATCTTACTGGGGTGTTTCTTAAAGTCCAATCTTGTTATTGTTTCAGTTATAATTAATGTGAACTGTTATGTTTTATCTGTCCATTCTGTTATGCTCAGTGATAATGCTTCATAGGTTTAAAGAATTTTTTAACTTGTTTGAGCAGTTTTATCAATGTGGCTGCTAGTAGTCTCAATGGGGGCGATACCACCTCCTGGGGGGGGGGGGGCATTTTCAAGATGTCTGGGGGCGTTCTGATGGGTCACAACAATTGGGGTTCGCTACTTCCTTTCGGGGGGGGGGGGGGGGGGGGTGGGGTTGTGTACATTTTTACAAGAATCAATATGAAACAATTACAAAAGATATTCCCCTTCGCATAGCTTGTAACACGATAGTTTTTATTTGCCCTGCGTCCTATGGAGTGTTTCAAGGATTCCAAACGCAAAATTTTAGTACCTACCTGGGATGTTACCATTGTCAGGAGACAGTAGGCGGAGATTTATGTCCCTTCAACACTCTAAACATTCGTTAGCCTCTCGACACACCCAAGGTAACCTTCTCTCTCCACTCTCGACACATATTTTCTTCTGGAAACACATTCCCGTCAAACATTGATTAGCCCGTGAACACATCACAGCCCCTTCCCTACTCTGTCCACTTCCACAGCACGACTCCCTCCCAAAACATTCCCTGCACAATCACGTGTCCCACGTGTGCCTGCCAAAAAACCCCTCTTTGTTTAGCGAGGTTGACGTTACAGCCACAGCACTACACAGGACTGTGTGTGACCTTTGTGTTCAACTCTCTTTGATGCGAGTGCATCGTAAATACCTTCTCGCAACCGGGATGTTGTGGGCAGTTGTGGCTTAGTTTTAATGCATCTTTGGATGTTTTGAGTGTAGATAATTAAATTCAGTCAGTTTTGAGGCTTGACGAGGTGTAGATGTATGTGCAGTGATATTATACTAACATTTTCAATACGTCAGCAGTAAAGAGAAAGTGTCAACACTGTTCAGTTGATTATTTGAAATTCGGTTTTGTACCTTCGGCTGTAAATGAACAATTACCAATGTGTTTGCTGTGCCAGCAAGTGTTTTCTAATGAAGCAATGAAACCGTCACGGCTTAACGTTTTACCAAGAAACACTCAGATAAAGTTGGCAAAGATATTTCTTACTTCCAGGATTTAAAACAAAAGTTTGAAGCCGCAGCACTGTCACTGTTATATTTAAGAAAATGTATAATCACAATGATAAAGGTCTCATTGTATCTTACATAATTGCACACATGATTGCAAAATGTGGTAAACCTCACAACATTGGCGAAAACTTAATTTTAGCAGCTGTACGGGAGGTAATTAGCACAATGATGGATAGAAATCCAAGTGACATCATTTCTTCTATTCCATTGAGCAGTGATACTGTTTCAAGAAGAATAGATGAGATGGCAAGCGATGTTGAAAATCAGCTGTGTGCTGATTTGCAGTCTACTGAATTTTCACTACAGTTGGATGAAAGCGTCGTGCGTGATAACGAAGCTTTGCTGCTCGCATATGTGAGATACATAAAGAATGAAAATATCAGAGGATACGTTATTTGCAAAACTACTGACAGCAGATACAAAGGGGTTATCAATCTTTGAAACCCTTGAAACATTTTTGTTGGAAAAAAAATTCCTTTTTCCAATGTCATCGTATTTGCGACAGACGGAGCACCAGCTATGGTTGGTCGTCATCGTGGGTTTCTGGCCTACTTAAAAAATGTGGCACCAGGTGTTTTAACAATTCATTGTGTTATTCATCGACAACATTTAGTCGCCAAGCATCTTAGTGACAGACTCCACAAATCATTGAACTGTGTTATCAGTGTTATTAACAAAATTAAGGCGCATTTGTTGAATGATAGATTATTTCGTAAACTTTGTTGTGATAATGGTGAAGAGTTTGAACATCTTCTCCTACACACGGAAGTACGATGGCTGTCCAAAGGTAACTGTTTAAAAAGATTATGGGCATTATTTGATACTGTTGTAGAGTTTTTGGATTCAATCAAAGAAGAATTTAGCATCGAAAGAGAAGTATTGCAAAATGATGTGGCCTATCTTTCAGATATATTTGAAAAGTTAAATGAGGTTCTTCTTAAGCTACAAGGAAATTAGATCAGTCTGATTAAAGTGAAAGGAATTATCATGAGGTTCTTCAACAAATTGACATTATATAAAAATAATCTTAGTTACCGAGAATTTTCTCATTTTCCATGTTTACTGCAGTTAGGTGGTGACAGGCTTAAAGATTCAGATTTACAGGTTTATTGCAGTCATTTGAACGCTATTAAAAATGATATGAGCATAAGATTTAAAGACTTGCAAGAACTAATAATACCGGATTGGGTGATTAATTCATTTGAATCAGTCGTGGAACAAGTTAGTCAACATTTACAAGAAGAATTAATTGAGCTACAAAATCACTTAAAGGCAAAAGCACGATTCAATCGCACACATTACGAAAAATTTTGGATCCAGCAGAGGCTTTCGTATCCCGTTCTGTGGCGTGAAACCAAATTGCTAATTACAGCATTCCCAATGTCGTATTTGGTGGAGAAGGGGTTCAGTGCAGTAGTGTTGCTACTACAAAAGCAACGAAACCGACTGCAGATTTGTAACAGAGGATTTTAACAAACTTAGAACCAAATATTACAAAACTGGCTGAGTCACACAAAGCGCAAGGATCTCATTAAGCTTCATTAGTAAGTGAATTTTTATATCATTATTATCAACTAATAATTTTTATAAGTTTAAAGTGGTTACATAAGGAGAGGCTAAAATATCAGATTTGAAGATATATATGCAGTAATGATATGATTATGATAGTTATAGAATTGTAAGAACTAATTTTATATCATTTGCTCTGCCAATTTGTAATTCAAGGATAATGAACTTGTGGTGTATATAATTCCGTACTTAAACACATATTTAATATAACTATGCTTTTATAAATGTACTTTTTCTTTATAAGAAAAGATAACTCATTAACTGCATTGCTTTTTTAAAAGTATGGTGGAATATATGTAGGCTATATGTGTGTGTGTGTGTTTGTGTGTGAGAGTGTTTGTGTATACACGATAAAGAGCAAGGGGGTGTTAAAAGGGTGGGGGGCTTTTTAAAATATTAGTTGTTAAAAGGGGGCGTTGCTACTATCAGGGTTGAGAAACACTGCTTTAGGATTATATGATAATATTAACACTAATACCGTGAGAAACTCATATATTTCTAGATTTTTATATAACCCAAAACTACTTGCTCAATGATTTGTAACTGCATTGTAAAATAACATTTTAAAATAAAAATCTTTACCCTCAATGCTTCTGGCTCAATTCGAAGCTGCCGTTTTGAATTTTTTCTAGGAAAACATATCTTAAGACCTATCAGCATGCCAAATTTCAAATATCTAGGCCATTTAGAAGTGTTCAAACAATTCATGCGGACAGACGGAAACACCAGATATGCTTTGCTAAAGACGCCAATTGATGGGAAACAATAATATATATAGACGCCATAGGCGTAATGGCCATATATACGGTATAGAATATATATATATATATATATATATATATATATATATATATATATAATTTTTTTGTACTTTTTATTATTTTACTATAAACAAAGAGAAAAATTCTTTAAAAAATATTAATTAACGGTACACAGGAAATACAAGACGTTTCGCGTATCACCCTTCGTCAGCCACAGTAACAAACAGGCAACAAGGACAAGAAATATAGACGTGTAAAAGAAAAATACTATAGACAATGGAAACAATCAATCAATACCCTTTAGCTCCCCAAGGAGCATAGGCCTTCCTGTCCTGTGCCATCCGCTCAAGTTCTTTCCATGTTTTCCTCATCATTTTCATCTCTGTTTCCAGTTCTCTTTTCCATGTGTTTTTTGGTCTACCTCTGCCTCTCTTTCTCTGTGGATTCCAGAACAAGGACTGCCTTGTAATGCTATCAACAGGTTTCCTCAATGTGTGTCCTATCCATCGCCAGCATCTTCTTCTCAACTCTTGTTAAACTGGTTCTTCTCATCAGTTCCACATTTGTGACTTTGTCATACCATTTCAGTCCTTCTATTCTACACAAGCACCTGTTTATAAAAGTCTGTAGCTTTTTGGTTGTTTTTGTTGTTCTCCATGTCTCAGAGCCATACAATAGGACTGACTTGACATTTGAGTTGAAGATTCTTATTTTCGTGTTGGACTTGATTTCTCTTGTTCTCCATGTTTCCCAATGCAATGAAAGCTCCTCTTGCTTTTTGTATTCTTATTTTGATATTGTCTGTCCCTCCAACTTTATCTATATTACTGCCAAGATATGTGTACGATTCTACATCCTTTAGTGGTGTTTCTTCAAGTTCAACCATGTTATAATTTCTTGCATTTATTCTCATAATCTATGTCTTTTCCCTGTGTATTTTCAGGCCCACTGGTTGTGACCTCTCATCAAGAATATTCATTTTCTCTTGCATCTGATTATGGTTATGGGACAGAAGAGCCAAGTCATCTGCAAAATCCAGATCATCAGGCTGTTTAGTCAGGTTCCACTGGATTCCATTTCTGTTGTGTGATGTCGATGTTTTCATAACCCAAACTATTGCTAGTAAGAAAAGAAATGGAGACAAGAGGCATTCCTGTCTCACTCCTGTTCTAATCCTAAATGGTTCTGTAAGTTGTCCTTCATGAAGAACTCTGCATGTCATGTCTTCATAGGTCTTCCTTATTAAGTTAATGATCTTCATGGGAACTCCATAATGCTTCATCAATTTCCAAAGTGATTCTCTGTCTACACTGTCAAATGTTTTTTCATAGTCCACGAATCCGATGTATAACGGTGAATTCCATTCCAGACTTTGTTCAACTATTATTCTCAATGTGGCTATCTGGTCTGTACAGGATCTGTTTTGTCGAAAACTTGCTTGTTCATCTCTCAGTTGCTTGTCTATGGACTCTTTTAATCTCTGAAGGATGATTCTGTTTAATACTTTTCCTGGCACTGATAGTAACATTATTCCTCTATAATTTGTGCACTCTTGTAAATTTCCCTTCTTAGGCAACTTGACCAGATGACCTTCCTTCCATTCTGCTGGTATTTCCTCTCTCTCCCAGACTTGCCAAGTAGTTTGTATAATATCTCTGTCGAGGAATCAATATCTGTTTTGATGGCCTCTGCTGGAATTCCATCTGGACCAGCTGCTTTTCCATCTTTCAGAAGCTTTATGGCTTTCTTTATTTCTTCTCTACTTGGTCGTTCACAGCTGATTAGTAGCTCCTCTTCTGCTGGCTGGATGTCTGGGGGGATTAGTTGGAGCTGGTCTATTGAGAAGTTCCTCAAAATGTTCTGTCCATCTCTTCATTTGTTCTTGTGTATTACTAAGCAATTTTCCATTCTTATCTTTTATGAGGCCATTTGCTTGCTAATATTTCCCCGTTAGCTTCTTTGTGTTGTTGTACAGGTCCCTCATATTTCCTTTAGCTGCAGCTTCCGCTGCTTCCCTTGCCAACTCTTCAGTATACTTCCTCTTGTCTCTTTTGATGTTTCTTCTTACTTCTTTGTTTGCTTCTTTGTACACTTCATGATACTTGGCTTTGGAACTTCTGGTTTTGTTTCTGTTTAAATCTGCTTTCTTGTTTTTCCTGTCTTCTATCTTGCTAATGGTTTCTGTTGTTATCCATGCTTTGTGCTGATGTTCTCTTTTTCTCAGTACTTCTTCACGTCTCGTTCCATATATTTTTTACTTGTTGCCAATGGTCTTCCGTATCATTTTCATATTCCAGCTGTTGGAGTACTTGGTATTTGTTGGATATTGTGATTGACAATTTTTCTCTTATTTCCTGATTTCTTAGATATCCCCCATTATACTGTTGTCTATAGCTATATATTGTAAATTTCTTGAGGTTTAATTTTGTTTTAGCCAACAGAAGATGGTGGTCTGATACCACATCTGCTCTTCTACACACTTTTACATCATGCAATGATGACCTAAACTTCTTACTTATGCATATGTGATCAATCTGATTCTCAGTTCTGTGGTCTGGTGAAATCCACATTGCTTTATGTATTCTTTTATGTGGAAATATGCTTCCTCTAATAGCTAGTTGATTTGAAGCACAGAAGTTAGCTAATATTTCCCCATTCTCATTCATCATACCTAATCATGCTTTCCCATGATTTCTTCAAAGCCGGTGTTGTCTGTTCCTATTTTCATGTTTAGGTCCCCCATCAAAATTGTGATGTCCTTTCTTTTCTTTTTGTCCAAGACATTTTGTAGTCTGGTGTAAAAGTCTTCTTTCTCAGATTCTTCATCATTTATTGGTGCATAACACTGGATGATGTTTATATTTACTTTCTTTTTGGCTGATTAAATCTTGCTGTTATAATTCGGAGGAAATGAAAAGAAAGAAAACAGAAGCTAAGTCTCCCAGATTAAAGGCAATATATAGTGAACAGTACAGTCCGCTGGACAAGGAAGTTAAACATCAAACCCGTGCTAACAAAAGGACATTTCTGGATGACCTTGCAAGACAGGCAGAAGAGGCAGCACTGAGAAATGAACAAAGCACAGTATACAAAATAACTAAAATCATCAGTGGAAAACGAGGTACAAACAATATTACATTAGTAAGAGATAAGCAAGGAAATCTCATCACAACAGTAGAGGGACAGGAAACAAGATGGGCAGAGCATTTCAGAGAAACTCTGAATAAGGAACCACCAGAGACACAATTGAATGTTCCTGAGGCTGAAAATGATCTAGATGTTAATACAGACATCCCACGAAAAGAAGAAATCATCACAGCAATCAAAGGGTTAAAGAATGGAAAAGTTCCTGGTCATGATAACTTAAATGCAGAGCTATTTAAGACAGACCCTGAGCTAGCAGCAGAACTATTAGAACCACTATTTGCACAAGTCTGGAAAACAGGGACAACACCAACAGAGTGGGGAAAAGGAATAATTGTCAAATTGCCCAAGAAGGGAGATCTTGCAGACTGCAATAATTGGAGAGGAATAACTCTTCTCTCAGTTCCCAGCAAAATACTAGGCAGGATAATTATACAGAGAATCTCAAAAGCAGTAGACCACATACTGAGGAAAGAACAAGCAGGATTTAGAAAGAACAGAAGATGTGTAGATCATATATTTACCCTCAGGAACATTATAGAGCAGTGCTCAGAATGGCAAAGACAGTTGTACATTAATTTCGTTGATTTTGAAAAGGCTTTTGACAGTATACATAGGGACAGTTTGTGGAAAATACTGAGGGCTTATGGAATTCCAAGCTGCATAGTGTCAATCATAAAAAGCCTTTATGCCAACTTTACGTGCAGCGTTGGGCAGAGCAACCTAACCTTTGAAGTGAAGACAGGAGTACGACAGGGATGCCCCTTATCAACCACTCTATTTTTAACAGTCATAGACTGGGTGATGCGCCAGACAACAGAGTGCAATCCAAGAGGAATAAGATGGACTACATTTTCTACATTGGAAGATCTGGAATATGCAGATGACATTGCACTGCTAGCACATTCACATCAACACATCCAGGAAAAAACGGATAGACTTAATAAGTATAGCCAGCAGGTGGGCTTGAACATCAACCTAAAGAAGACAGAGGTCATGACGCTCAATGTGAGCAACCCTAAGCCCATATCAGTAAGGAATCAGCAACTAGAACAGACAGATGCCTTCACATACCTAGGATGCATAGTAACACCAGACGGCGGAGCAAGCAAAGACATCAACAACAGAATGAACAAAGCAAGAACAGCCTTTTTTAGTCTAAACAACATCTGGAAGTCCTCTCAGTACAGCACAAGCACAAAATTAGGATTATATCAGAGCTTTGTGCTTTCTGTGCTTCTCTATGGCGCGGAGAGCTAGAGAGTTACAGAGAAGGAAATGTCGAAATTGTCATCTTTTCACACAACATGCTGTTACGTGCAGTCTTTGATATCTTACAATATTATACATTGGTATACTTGTTATGTTCGCAAATATTTTGTAAACAAAATAGATACTTTTTAGTGCTTAAGGAAAAGTCATTATTGAGTTACTTCCCTTGAAAGTTGTGTCGTCTCTTTCGATCGAACTCCGCGGATGAATCCAGTTTTACTGCGATTTATTCTCTGTTTGGGTAGTAATAGATTGTTCTTGCTTCAGAATATCTATGGCCTGAATTTATGTGTATTGTTTGTCTGAGTAGGACGAGTCTGTCTTATATCTGTATATCTTTACATATCTAAGTCGAACTATATGTTCTTTTGTCTCTAGAGAGGTCAAAGGCTGTTCAGCGGATGTGTCGCTAGAGAGGTGTGTTTTGGCTTCGCCCTGATGATGGGGGCTGTGTTTTTCTATGTCGGCTTGTCGCCGGAAAAAGTGATCTCTATATTTATGGGGAAAGGGATAGTCGTCTAGACCTATCGTGTATGCTTTACCCCAGTGTTCATTCTTATTGCCAACGAATGGCAAAATCATATTTCTGATACCAAGGTAATAAAAGATACTCTTTTGAACTCTCGTACGAAGCCACCGTTTTTCGATAGGTACGATTTGTACGTCTGAGAGGATGCATTTAACTAGATGAAAAATGACTCTGATTCCTAGCAGCACTATATCCTGTAGAATGCAGTCAATTGTATCATGATAGAATCTACAGAGCAATGAAACATTTAATGAATGACTAACTTTAAGACAGATTCGTTATCTGTATCCAAACGTGAGTGACAGCTCACGAGAGAAGCCATCTTGTAACTAAACATTTTGTGACTTTCAAGAAGAGAAAGGGATACCCCGTGTTATCGCTTGATTAGTCCAGAGATCACTGCTACACATGAGAACCCATTGCTAGCGGTTCAATATGATTATATGGAAAAATCTGTGCTGGACATTATGTTAAGGAATCTTCGCTAGGCGAGGTTAGGTCTAGAAGCCATCTTGGATATTGTTTATAATCTGACGTGCTTTGTCAGTAAACTCAGTTGATATATATATATGGGCAATACTGAGTGCTTGGCTACTGACAGTCCATTATACTATTATTCTACATGAGTGCCCATGTAACATTGCAAGACCAGTTATCCACTGTACCATGATGTATTATGCCAACCTGTGATTTGTCACTATCTGTGCTGTCGAGTGTGTACGTCCAATTAAACTGTAGTAAAGGTACACAGTCGTTGGTGTCGATGACTTCCAGCCATACATGAGTGTGAGAAAAGAACATTTGTCAACACCACGAACTCTTCTTATCATTCGCATATTATACACTCAATCTATGTCTACACACCACTGCGTAGGTCAAGTTGACATTCCATACTCAAACCACGAGCAACACAACAACACAGTATTTAACTCTGGTGATGTTCGAGTGAGCTTCAGATTTTTCAGCATGTCTCTTGCTCAGGGCAAGGGTCTTGTATTAAGAGTTTATCAACTGATGATGATGACGTCTGTCTTCCAAAAAGAGACCTTATCAACTGGTGGACCAGCTTTCTGGGTTTGACCTCGCAGAAGTTCAGAAGTCAACAGATTACCGATACCAGACCGTTTCCTGTGGCTGATACGACACACTTGCAGTATTGGTTTGCTCTTTGTCAACACTTCGTCACGTGACCTGTCAAGTGAATGCAGTATGTAGGTCAGCGTTGTTGACATTTGTACATTAGACATTACAGAGTTTCACAGAACAGTTGGATCAATTTTTGTCAATGTTAACAGGAAGACAGTATTATTGAACTAAGAAGTCCTATTTTCATCGATGGATCTTCTTGTTTTCTATATATGAACTTTAATATTTAAGGCCAGAATGTTTAATTGAATAAAGTGGCAGTTTGTTTATTTTCATAAAAATAACTTTGCCATTACTGTAAAACTGAGCCTATTTTGCAACACATACTATCATACACATAATTTATATATTTATGTTTACATGTTATTTGTTTGTATAGTATGTTAGTTTCTATGTCAGCGGATTGTGTTTAGGTTGGGCGGAGTCCTCACAACAGAATATCCCACGTCATAGAGGGTCCGTTGTGGGCGTTTTCTATAGGTGTTTTCTTGATTGAAAATTTTTCATCTTATTGAAAACTTTGCTGTGAAGACTGTAATTATTGTTATTTTTGTAATATTCTCTTTGTTCTTAATTTTTTGATTGTTTAATGTTTTTGTTTACCGTTTTCTTGTTAATTATGTCCTTACTTCCTATAGGAAGACTAACCCCTTAATTAATTGTGTTTTTGTTTATTTTTTACAATAATATTTATATAATATCTTTGTTCATTTTAGTTTATTTTTGTCAATGATCTTTATTACCTATTTGAATTTTTGAATAGCAAAAGTTGTTGTATTGGTCTTTCCTTTTTATCTTTTCTGTATTTATTTTGTTTCTAACAATTTATATTCATACAATAGTTTTGACCTTGTGATTCTTGTAATTTGTTGGAGTATATGTTGTTATCCCTTGTTATCAATAAGTTTTAATTATTTTTTTTAGATAGACAGTATTTGGTTATTTTCATTGATCTGGGTCCCTATTGTCCCCTATTCCTTTTGATTTCTGCCAATGTTTAGTCCTTTTGTCCCTTTATGTATTCTTTGGTTGACATATTGTTCTTATATTAGGTAATTGTTAGGCTGTAAGACACAGCGGGGTAATTATTGTTTTGATATTTATAGTGCATTATTATTACTTTTGTTAATTCATGATTTGTGGATTTGATTTGACATGAAATTTGTTGGCCTACCCTTTTCTATCTTTCAGTTCTATTCACAATTTATATTCATATACTGTGACGTCATTTGTGTTGTTATTCTTTGCAGATTCAGTGATTATTTTCATTGATTTCCCTATTTGATTTATTTTGATTTCTGCAAACGTTTTCGTATTATCAGTCCTATTTGTACTTTATGTATTCTGTTGGTTGACATATGTTTTATATAGGTATATTTCATAAGACACTATTGCCTGTGCACTGCACTTGGATTATGGTATAAACCAGTACTTGATTATTATTACTGTTATACAAGACCTTATTAAGGCTTGTGACCCACAGATATTGGGATAGTGTACTGATTAATCAAGTCATTAAGAACTTGTGGTATTATTATTGTTTCAAGTGATTAGTATTATTGTTAGACATCATGTCTACATTAGAATACTTCATTACACAAGGGAAATCCCTTGATAAAACTGGTCAACAATTAGAAGAATGGACGGTTGCTCAATATGACAAAGCATTAGCTGCTGATGAGAGAAAAGCTGCTGCTGCTGCTGAAGAGAAAAAAGCTGCTGCAGAAGAGAGAAAAGTTGCTGCAGAAGAGAGAAAAGCTCTGGCTGAAGAGAAAAGATTAGAAAGAGAAGCTGAGGCTGCTGCTGAACAAAAGAAATTTCAGATGCAGGTGGAGCAAAGGAGATTTGAAGCTGAACAAAAAAGATTAGACAGGGAAACTGAACAAAAAAGATTAGACAGTGAAGCTGAACAAAAAAGATTAGACAGGGAAGCTGAACAAAAAAGATTAGACAGAGATGCTGAACAAAAAAGATTAGACAGAGAAGCTGAAGAAAAAAAAAGCAATAAGAGAACATGAATTTGAGTTAGAGAAATTGAGATTGACAAGTATGAGTAATGTTAATCAGGCATCTAGTGGTAATGGTAAACCTTCTACTTACAAGGTTAAGGTTCCACCGTTCAATCAGTCCAGTGACGATATTACATTCTGGCTGGATAGATTTGAACGTTCTTGTCGTACACATAATGTGGATAAATCACAATACGCTAATCAATTAGCAGAAAACTTGAAAGGTGAATCTTTGACTAGATTATGCCTTGTAGGAGAAGCAGATAAGGATAATTATGATGTCATTAGGGCGGCTTTGATAAAAAAAATACCAGCTAAGTGAGGAAGGCTATCGCCTTTTGTTTAAGACGATGGTGCCTGAGACAGGTGTAGAATTCTCAGAATTCACTGCAAAGGCACGTCTCACAGTTGATCGTTGGATTGAGCTTTCCAAAACAGAAAAAAACGTATGAAGGACTTATGGATTTGTTGCTCAGAGATAAGATTATGTCATGTGTTAACAAACCATTCCTTGAATTTATACATGAGCGTAAACCCAAATCTCTAAAGGAAATGGAAGAATATTGTTCCCAATATGTCACTGCACACCCCGACGTGACTTTTGGCAACACTAAGATTAAGGAGAGTATGCCAGTTGCTTCAGCAACACCATACAATCCCAATTATTCACACAGATTTCAGGGACCTCAAAACAGATTTGATAAAAAAGGTAACCATAATAGTTATCAAAACCAAGGTAACCAATCATTTCAGGGTTCTTCTTCAAAGAACTGGAGACGAGCTGATAGCTCTCGACACAGGGGTGGTCATAATTATAGGAATTTCCGTAGAGGAAGTAATTATAGAAACTATCTGGGTTATCCGTCTTGGAGTCAACAAGATCATAATTACAGAGATACTCATTATAATGAATATGATAATGGTAACCAAGGGAACTATGACTCAAACCCAAATAGGGGTTGCAATAGAGGTAACAATAACTACAGAGGTGATAATAACCGAGGTAGATCTCAAAACAAAAGACATAAACCACATTTTCAGGCAAACTCTGCACAACAAGAGTCCCATGAAGCCTATAAACAGAGTAAAGATAATAATGATGCTAGTAATATGGCATGTGCCGCTTTTGATTTTGGGAGAGCATCTCAGTGCCCCCAATGCAAAACATTATTTGAGCCAACCACAGTGTCTACTTTAAGCTGTGGCCATCCTCTTCCTGCTCTTCCTGCATCAGTCGCGCATGATGGAAGAGGTTCTCTTGTCTTACATAAGGGTTTAGTAAATAACAATCCAGTCTCTGTGCTATTTGATTCTGGATGCACCACAATTGGTGTTAGGCAGTCACTCGTAGATCCTTCCCGTGCCACTGGACAAGTAGTCAAATGTGTAACATTTGGCGGCACATTAGAGAAATACTCTACTGCTATCATTAGGATTGCTACTCCTTTCTTTACAGGAGATGTACACGCATGTCTTCTTCCGAATCCGATCGCTGACCTCATCATCGGTCGCATTCATGGAGTCAAAGAATGCACACTCAGCAACAAATTTTTCCGCGTGGGAAAGGCAAAACATGCAGATTGCTAACGCTGTAGTCACTAGAGCTCAGGCTCTTAATATGCCTCAAACTTCATCTACTGAAGATAATGAAGTGCATAACCAAGATGATCCCTTGGTAATTTCTCGTGACTCGTTTATAAAACAGCAAGAAGATGATCCCACTCTGAAGAAATTCTTCATTCTTGCAACTAAAGGTGATCCGAATAAAGACACAAGTCGTAAATCGTGGATTACAAAGAAGAATGGCGTACTTGTACGTATGGTTCAAGACTCCATTACGTCAAGTCATTCTCAAATCCTGGTTCCCAAGAATTTGAGAGTTAAAATTTTGCAGCACGCTCACGACTCTCAGTGTGCTGGGCACATGGGTTTTTCCCGTACTAAGTCAAGAGTCCTTGCGGCTTTCTTTAGGCCATTGGTAAACAAGGACATACGGATTTATTGTCGATCTTGTAAAGTATGTCAGGAAGTTAAATCCAAAGGTCCACGGCATGCTGCACCCATTCAGGCGGCGGACATTCCTATTCGGCCGTTTCAAAAAATGGCCATAGACATTATTGGTCCATTTAAGATCAAGTCTGCCAGAGGACATCAGTTTATCTTAACGTGTGTTGATATGTGCACACGTTGGCCAGAGGCTATTCCTCTGAAGAGCATTACTACTGCTGATATTGCAGATGCTCTTTGGCTTATATTTTCTCGTCTGGGGTTCCCCGGAGAGATATTGTCAGACCATGGCACCCAACTAATATCAGATACCATGTCTCAAGTAATGTCTACGCTGCAGATAGATAGATCTTTAAGTAGTATCTACCATCCAATGTCTAATGGTATGGTCGAACGCCTTAATAGAACACTTAAAAACTTACTAGGGAAGATAACTGAGGATCATCCTCAAGACTGGGACAGAGTTTTACCTGCGGCCCTCTTCGCTTACAGAGAGGTACCCAATGAACATACAGGATTTTCTCCCTTTGAACTCGTCTTTGGCGCGCGTCCGCGCGGCCCTATGTCGTTGCTTCACGATCTCATAACATCTGACAATATTGACGATGACACAAAGTCATCCTACGAATATGTCATCGCGTTGAGACAAAAGATTATCGAAGCATGCAAATTAGCAACTTCTTCTTCTGAATTTGCGAAACAGAAGGCAAGGCAATTTGCCACTAAGAAGAGATGCTTACGACAACTTTGTCCTGGTGACAAAGCATTTGTATTACTACCTTGTAGGGAAAACAGACTACTTATTTCTTGGAAAGGTCCGTACGATATAATATCGAAAATTTCCGATGTCGACTATATTGTCAATATTGATGGGAAGCATAAAACCTTCCACATCAATATGCTTACTGAATTCCATGAACGTCCGGATTATTTGCAACCCATTTTCCAAGCAACGGACAATTCTCCAGTACAACATGGTCATTACTCATCACTGTCCGTGATACAGGATGAGGAAACAAGTTTTTCAGATGTAAATCTTCCTCTTCCAATGATCCCACTTCATTCTAGTGAATCATGGAAGAACGTTACTGTCTCTCCTGATTTGTCTCTAGGAGAACAGCGACAAGTTTCAACTATGTTGCAAACATTTCAGGATGTACTCACTGACATCCCTGGACAAACGCATGTCATTGAACATGACATTGTTCTAACTGACCATACTCCTATTAGGGTTAGACCTTATCCTATACCTATACATTTTCAAGCACAGGTTGAGAAAGAGTTGGATGAGATGATAGATTTGAAAATAATCGAACCATCCACCTCTGCATATTCTTCGCCGATGGTTATTGTGCGTAAAAAAGACAATAACATACGTCTTTGCGTTGACTATCGAAAATTGAATCAAGTAACGAAGTTCGATGCCGAACCTATGCCTTTACTGGAAGAGCTACTTACCTCGACTCTCCAAATCTCATTTTTTCACTAAATTTGATTTGTCTAAAGGATATTGGCAAGTTCCTTTATCTGAACACGCCAAACCTCTCACGGCTTTTTCAACACCTAGAGGTTTGTTCCAATGGAATTTTATGCCTTTCGGTCTTATGAACGCACCAGCTACATTCGTACGCATGATGCGCCAAATCCTATCTTATCGGTCAGATGTCATTGCATATCTTGACGACATCTGTCTTTTCAGCGATACTTGGGAAGATCACTATTCAGGGTTAGATGAATTGCTGTCTACTTTGCGCGAGCACAACCTGACAGCGAAACCCTCTAAAGCCTATATTGGTTTTAGCGAAATTTCTTTCCTAGGCCACCGAGTTGGTCATGGTTTCCTAAAGACAGAGGACCATAATACTAGTAAGATACTTAACATCTCGATCCCTAAGACTAAAAAACAGGTGAGAAGTCTGTTAGGTCTTATTCAATTTTATGGCAGATTCATTCAGAATCTATCCTCTATCATGGCACCTCTTTCAACACTTCTAAAGAAAGGTTCGCCTAATATGGTCCACTGGTCTCAGGAATGCCAATGCTCTCTGGATAAGATTAAAACATTGTTTTCAACACCACCTATTTTAGTGCTACCTACTAAAGATAAGACATTCGTTCTTCGTAGTGACGCTTCATCCACTGGGATTGGAGCGGCACTAATGCAAGAGTACTCTGGAACTCTGCATCCTGTAATGTATATTTCCAGAAAACTTAATGCGGCAGAAAGGAATTATTCGGTTTTAGACCGTGAGCTATTAGCTATGGTTTGGTCGATCCTCAAACTACAGAGATTCCTTCTAGGCGCACATTTCATAGTAGTAACCGACCAAAAAGCTCTTACTGCTATACAGAGTAAGAATTTGAAGAGCTCGAGGTCTACTCGATATGCAATTGCTCTTCAACCTTTTCATTTCTCTGTGCGAGCTATTCGTGGATCAGATAATGTGATGGCAGACATTCTGTCAAGATGCCCACATGATTCCACATAACTATTAGGGCTTAGACTTCTTGATATGTCTAGTTCTATAGTAGTTCCTTTTCTATATCATGATAGATACACATTTGTAATTTAATAATATAATGATTGTATCACTACATAGCGGTTCATTGATGTTTATTCACCGCTGTGCTTTGATGATTTTTTCTTCATAAATCATAAATGTAAGATATCTAATACGAAATTATGGTATGAATTTTTTAGGCATCGTGTAATTGCCAGAATTGTATTATACTTTGATGACACCTTCCTGGAAAAATTTACTTGTAGAGAAATAATTTCTCTCAGTTTATGAGACACATTCTCACCAGTCGCTCCATAAGTCGACTTAGCCTCATATTAGGCGTTATATTTATTCCTGATATTTTCATCTGCGCATTATTCATGCGTTGTGAGCCTATTGTACGTTGCTCCTGGATGTATTTCAAAAAAAAAAAAAGTTCCATTTTTTTTTTCCCGGGAGGTGTGGTAAGACTGTTACGTGCAGTCTTTGATATCTTACAATATTATACATTGGTATACTTGTTATGTTCGCAAATATTTTGTAAACAAAATAGATACTTTTTAGTGCTTAAGGAAAAGTCATTATTGAGTTACTTCCCTTGAAAGTTGTGTCGTCTCTTTCGATCGAACTCCGCGGATGAATCCAGTTTTACTGCGATTTATTCTCTGTTTGGGTAGTAATAGATTGTTCTTGCTTCAGAATATCTATGGCCTGAATTTATGTGTATTGTTTGTCTGAGTAGGACGAGTCTGTCTTATATCTGTATATCTTTACATATCTAAGTCGAACTATATGTTCTTTTGTCTCTAGAGAGGTCAAAGGCTGTTCGGCGGATGTGTCGCTAGAGAAGTGTGTTTTGGCTTCGCCCTGATGATGGGGGCTGTGTTTTTCTATGTCGGCTTGTCGCCGGAAAAAGTGATCTCTATATTTATGGGGAAAGGGATAGTCGTCTAGACCTATCGTGTATGCTTTACCCCAGTGTTCATTCTTATTGCCAAGGAATGGCAGAATCATATTTCTGATACCAAGGTAATAAAAGATACTCTTTTGAACTCTCGTACGAAGCCACCGTTTTTCGATAGGTACGATTTGTACGTCTGAGAGGATGCATTTAACTAGATGAAAAACGACTCTGATTCCTAGCAGCACTATATCCTGTAGAATGCAGTCAATTGTATCATGATAGAATCTACAGAGCAATGAAACATTTAATGAATGACTAACTTTAAGACAGATTCATTATCTGTATCCAAACGTGAGTGACAGCTCACGAGAGAAGCCATCTTGTAACTAAACATTTTGTGACTTTCAAGAAGAGAAAGGGATACCCCGTATTATCGCTTGATTAGTCCAGAGATCACTGCTACACATGAGAACCCATTGCTAGCGGTTCAATATGATTATATGGAAAAATCTGTGCTGGACATTATTTTAAGGAATCTTCGCTAGACGAGGTTAGGTCTAGAAGCCATCTTGGATATTGTTTATAATCTGACGTGCTTTGTCAGTAAACTCAGTTGATATATATATATGGGCAATACTGAGTGCTTGGCTACTGACAGTCCATTATACTATTATTCTACATGAGTGCCCATGTAACATTGCAAGACCAGTTATCCACTTCTTCTTCTTCTTCTTACGTTCGCTTGAACTATATTGTCTATATCTGCAATGTTGTTTCTTGTATAAACTTCACTGTCTTTTGTAGTTATTCAAGATATTTTCGAGCTCTAATTTTTTGCTGTAGCCGTCTTTTTTACTATTGACACCTTCAGCATTCCAGTGCATTATTTTAAATGGTCTTTTCTTTGCTTGGCCAGTAGCTCTATTCTCATGCCTCCTGGCTCCACGGGGCAATTGAGAAGGACCCCCAGTAGTAGTGGTTGGGCCCTTCCGAGGCAGAGGGCCCGGCACTACGCCTGCATGGGTGTCCGTCACAGGGCGAGTGCCATAACGTTTTGCAGATATAGGCATACTTCCATAGCGCATGTGCGTGGCATCCTGATTGCTGTGGTGCGCCTCTTGGCTGGTTGCCTCCGTCTTCAGCACCTTGACTTGCTAGGGCAGACTGTGGTCTTGCTCGAGTGTAGGAGGGCCTGGCCAGTCTTGGTTTTTCAGCCGCTGATGGCTGTACTTGAGCCCCATCTCCACGTCAAGGAGCTGGCCTCGATGGGGAGTCAGTTATCCACTGTACCATGATGTATTATGCCAACCTGTGATTTGTCACTATCTGTGCTGTCGAGTGTGTACGTCCAATTAAACTGTAGTAAAGGTACACAGTCGTTGGTGTCGATGACTTCCAGCCATACATGAGTGTGAGAAAAGAACATTTGTCAACACCACGAACTCTTCTTATCATTCGCATATTATACACTCAATCTATGTCTACACACCACTGCGTAGGTCAAGTTGACATTCCATACTCAAACCACGAGCAACACAACAACACAGTATTTAACTCTGGTGATGTTCGAGTGTGCTTCAGATTTTTCAGCATGTCTCTTGCTCAGGGCAAGGGTCTTGTATTAAGAGTTTATCAACTGATGATGATGACGTCTGTCTTCCAAAAAGAGACTTTATCACATGCCTAAGAAAAATTCTCCGAATCTTTTGGCCGAATATCATCACCAACCAAGATCTGCTTACTCGGAGCAAGCAAGAGGACATGCACACCATCATAGCTGGCAGACGCTGGAGCTGGGTTGGCCATGTCCTCAGAAGAGACCCTGATGCCATCACAAGAACAGCTATGCTATGGACCCCTGAAGGAAAACGAAAAAGAGGCCGACCAAAAACAACTTGGCGGAGGACTGTGGAGGCCGAGATGCAAAGAATGAACCAGAGTTGGGGCACTGTACGAAGGATGGCCGCCGACCGAGCAAAGTGGAATCAATTTGTTGTTGCCCTACAAGACGCCACCAGGCGTAATGGCCACTGACTGCTTTGACGGTCGGCGGCTAAGGATCAAAGAAGAAGTTATAATTCGGGGTCCCATTGCTTCTCATTCTATAAGTGCATTCTGTGCTTCCCTAGACAGCATTACAGCCACCCCTTCACTGTGGTGGGTTCTTTCATTCTCATGTCCTGAGGACAACACAATTTCTCCTGTGATCAATCTCCTCCTCTCTATGCCCTTCCACCGTGTCTCGCAGAGACCCAGGATATAAATCCTGTAATTTGTCATTTCTGCTGCTACCTGTGCAGTTTTCCCTTGTTCACACAGAGTGTGAACATTCCAGGTGCCAATCCTGGAGATTTTCCTAGACAAAAAAAGGTTAGTGGGCAACCCAGACTCCTTTTGGCTTTCTCTGGGTTGCTTCATGTGCTTCCTTTCCAGAGGACCTTCTTCTATCTTGGGCGGCTGAGTTGATTTATATTCTGTATTTGACTTGTCCCTGTTTGTTGAAGTTTTTTGGTAAATGTTTTTTGTGGGATGGGGTAACCAGCCCCATCCCCAACCCTCCTTAGTCCCTTTTTACGACATGCATGGTAGGGTACAGTGTTACTATTATTTGCTCCCCTTTTGGGCCCTGGTAACATACTGAGATTAGTGAATGTAAGATACAGATACCACTGAGAGCTGTGAACGTAAGATACAGACACCACTGAGAGTAGTGAGTGTAAGATGCAGATGCCATTGAGAGTAGTTAGCATAAGATAAAGACGCCACTGAGAGTAGTGAGCGTAAGATAAAGACGCCACTGAGAGTAGTGAGCATAAGGTGCAGACACCATTGAGAGTAGTGAATGTAAGATAAGACATCACTGAGTAGTGAGCTTAAGATACAGACATCACTGAGAGTAGTGAATGTAAGATACAGACATCACTGAGAGTAGTGAATGTAAGATACAGACATCACTGAGTAGTGAGCGTAAGATACAGACATCACTGAGAGTAGTGAATGTAAGATATAGACATCACTGAGAGTAGTGAATGTAAGACACAGACATCACTGAGAAGTGAATGTAAGATACAGACATCACTGACAGTAGTGAAGGTAAGAAACAGATATAACTGAGTAGAATGAATGTAAGATAAAGATAACAGTGAGTACAATTAATTTAAGATTGATAAAACTTGGTAGTGAATGTAAGATACAGACATCACTGAGTAGTGAATGTAAGATACAGACATCACTGACTAGTGAATGTAAGATACAGACATCACTGAGTAGTGAATGTAAGATACAGACATCACTGAGTAGTGAATGTAAGATTAAGATAACAATGAGCCCAATTAATATAAGATTGATAAAACTTGGTAGTGAATGTAAGATACAGACATCACTGAGTAGTGAATGTAAGATACAGACATCACTGAGTAGTGAATGTAAGATACACATATCAACAAGCACAAATGAACAGATGCCATTAATAGAAGTGAACATATACTACAAACACCACTGACTACAGTGATTGTGTGATACAGATAGCACAGAGTAAAGTGATTGTATGATAGAAAACACTGAATAGAGTGATTGTGTGATACAGAAAGCACTGAGTAGAATAAATGTGTGATACAGATAGCACTGAGAAGAGTGATTGTATGTTACAGATAGCACTGAGTTGATGCAGATACAGCTGAGTAGAAGAGGGGGATAATAGAAATGTATATGTGATGAATACAGACACTCCTGAGTGAAAGATGCAGATATATGAAGTGAATGTATGACAATACAGATACTACTGAATAAAAGAAGCAGATAAAAGTGATATGTGGGATAAGGCACTGTTATTCATTGGCTTTCCTCTATTTCAGACTTCTTTATTTCAACCGTCACTTTTTCACGATCTTTCTGTTATGAAGTTTTGTGTTTCGTTTCGTGTCCTATTTGTGTATTTTTATGACGTCACTTTCATCCATGCCATTCGGACTAGCGTTCATAGCCTTCCCGGTTCTTTCAGCGAAGAGTTTTATAGCAGGACTGCTGCTTTTCTGCTTTTAATTTTCATTGATTGTTAAATTTCTTGTATTGATTAATTCTTTTCGGTTTTGTAGTTTCTTTGCTTGATAATTGTCTTTATCTGTGTTAATATATATTACATGTTTGCATTGTCTATAGTATTTTTCTTTTACACGTCTATATTTCTTGTCCTTGTTTCCTGTTTTTAACTGTGGCTGGCAAAGGGTGAAACCCGAAACGACCAGTGTTTCCTGTGTTTAATTTGTAAAACTGATTAAATACCATTTTATTTGTTAATATATATGTATATACAGGGTGGCCCAAAAAAAGTGAGAACATCTCGTAGCAAAGGGTTATGTAATATAATTGAATTAATATAATGTTTTGTCATTTACAGTTGTATGCCAAGTAATTACGCTAATCGGAAAACATGTTCAATGTGTCCCCCCTGCTTCTCAACGACTTTTTGTAAGCGTTGGCGCCACTCGTTTATGCTTCTGTCAATAAAGCGCTGCCCTAGATTTCTCCATTCCTCGAGTATTGCCAACTTGAGCTGCTCAACTGTGGTAAATTTTAGCCGACGGTAGACTTTTTCTTGCAATGCACCCCATATGGCATAATCGACAGGGTTTAAATCAGGACTGTGTAGTGGCCACATGTTTGGCTCGATAAAGGTAACATTCTCCTGATGAAGAAAGTTTATCGTATTTCTGGCTGTGTGTGATGGAGCTCCGTCCTGCTGTAATGTCCAGTTATGGCGACCACATGTCGCTTGAATGTCAGGCAGCAAACCTCGTCTGAGAACATGTTCACAATAGTATTCACTGTTTACTTTGGCGCCTGGTTCAATGAACACAACACTAGTTTTCCCCATTTGAGACACACCAACTGATACCATGATGCCGTGGCTGAAATGTTCATGTTCTCATATAAGTCTCCTTTCTGGAACTTGCTTTTTCTTTGTTTCAACTGAATAAACACGATCATTTTGAGAATTAACTGGCGTGGCAACGGTGAATGTCTTTTCGTCTGTAAACCAAATGCTTCGTACACTTCTCTCATTAGGAAACCGTTCAAGTAGCTGCTGACTGCGTTGCAAACGTTTCAATGTGCAATTTTCGTTGAGCGTCTGCCCGATCACATGCTTGTACGTTTTAAGTTGTAAATCTTGCTTTACAATACGTTGCACCGACGACCGTGGTATACCCGTTTCTCTTTTAATTTCCCGCTGACTTTTGTGGCTGTGAGAATCATCATCTTGACTGCAGATCAGCTCACTCACCCGCTCAATGTTCTGTCGTGTTCTAGCAGACTTTGGAAGACCACTTCCAGGTTTACGTTCTGTTGTACTGTCGTTGTCAATTTTTTTAATAACCCGACTGACACTAGCTATGCTCCAGGCTTTGTTTGGAAACTCATTTATCATTCGCTTAGCACCCCATTGTTTTTCAATTCGCAAATTTTTAATCAGAATATGGTCTTCTGCTGTGATTTTTGTCATTCTGGTAAAAATATTTTCAAAACACACAGAAGTTGACGATTGGCAAATTAAAAATCAAAGATGGCGACCGGAAATTGTCGTAATAATGTCATATAGTTAAATAGCTAAGTAAGTAAATCAGTAAACTATTTAAGCTATTATGGATACAGTTAAACAAATTTTGATGTAATTATATTACATTGTACGAGATGTTCTCACTTTTTTTGGGCCACCCTGTATATACAAGGGGCTTGACATAAGTCTTGGTCCTGACCATGAAGGAGTCACAGGAGGAAGATGAAACTTGGCACATTTAAAGTTCATCATATTTGCACTGAATGTGTGAAGTACGCTTTTGTTTCTTCAATGGGTTTTCCCGCTATGGTGCACAGCACAATGTACCCTATTGACCAGATCTGCTGCTCCAAAGATTTGACAAAACAATGGAAAAGAAGGAGGCCAGAGCTGTGATAAAAGTTCTGATGTTTCAGGGAAAAACACCTACAGAAATACACAGGGAGATGGAACCAGTGTTTCGTGATTCTTGTCCTTCATATACTTCGGTAAAAAAACTGGTGTCAACAGTTTAAGTGCGGCCGCTCAAATGTTGCTGATCTGCCAAGATCTGGTAGACCAGCCTCAGAGTGCAACGATGAAAATGCAACAAGAGTGAAGAAAATCATTGACCAGGATCGAAAAATGACAATTGTGGAGATAGCTAGTAGAGTAAAACTGAATGAAAGAACAGTTTATAGAATTTTACACAACAGACTGAACATGAGAAAAGTGTGTGCACGCTGGGTTCCGCGACTGTTGACACGTGAACAGAAGCAAACGAGGGTAAATTGCTGTCAACAGTTGCTCAAAAAGTGTCAGTCAAAAAACTTTTTGGAGACCATGGTGACAGTAGATGAGACTTGGGTACACCATTATGAATCCAAAATTGCCAGCATGCAATGGAAAACCCCAGGCTCCCCAACACATGTCAAGCCGAAAGCGCAGAAATCTGCAGGAAAAGTGATGCTGACTGTTTTTTGGGATGCCAAAGGTGTCCTGTTGAAAGATTATCTGCCTCGTGGCAACACAGTTAATGGACAGTACTATGCAGATCTTCTCACCAAACTAAGAAAGGTTGTGACCAGGAAACGAGGGATAACGCGCACTTAAAATTTTCCTTTGCTTCAAGAAAACGCGCCCTCTCACAAAGCATGGCTTGTGCAGCTAGCAGCCAACGATTTGAATATTGAAATTCTTCAATACCCACCATATTCTCCAGATTTGGCTCCATCAGACTTTTTTCTATTCCCAAATCTTAAAAAACAGCTAAAAGGAAATCATTTTGACAGCGATGAAGAAGTTATACTGGCATGTGATGACTGGTTTAGTTTGAAAAATAGGGTGTTTTACTCCCAAGGTCTTTTCAAGGTCAAGCAGAGATGGCAGAAGTCACAAGTGTGTCAATTCAGACGGTGGCTATATTGAAAAGGAATAAACACTATACAAAATTTCAGCTCTCTGTGACATGTCCTTCATGATCAGGCCCAAGACTTATGTCAAGCCCCTTGTATATATATATATATATAAATATATATTTCCTTACCAGTTTTACAGCAGCCCCCTAATTTATTTAAAAAATATAACATAACAGACCTACACATTTTAGCATTCAGATATTTTAACTGCTAATATATCTTTAAAGTTCATATAGTGATTAGTCATTTCTGACTTACGACCATATCGACTTACAACAGGGTTGCTGGAACTGAACTCCGCCATAAACTGAGGACAGTACATATAATTTTGCATATACAAATGCATGTTAAAAATTTTTTTTATCTATCTGTTCTACAGGTTCAAGAGAATAGGAACTTAACTTTTTCAGACAATATGTTCAAGTAATATTTTTATATATTTTAATATTTATAGATAATATATATTAATATCTATTAATCAGTAATCCACTTTCTACGGGCATGTTATGAAAAGAAGAAAGCTGGAATATAGTGACAACAGGAAAGATTGAAAGAAAAAGATACTAGACAGTTTGACATCGTGGCATGGACAGTAGTCAACAACAGAATTAATAAATAGTACTGTAGACAGGAAGTTGTGGACAGATATGATCACCTATTTAAAGAAGATACTCAGTTAAGGGCTCTCGTCCTTGATATGATATAAAAAACAAATTAGTTTATTTGTTTTCTGTAAAAGATTTTTATTACGTTTTTGGACATTATATTCAAACAAAACAAGGACACTTTATTACCAATAGTATATTTTAATAAAAGAATACTATTTCGTACCAGTTTCAGCACATGACTTGATCTTGGTGCAGTAAAAAAAGATGATCAAGTTGATACTTAGAGCATTTATGATGAACTTTAACATTTTGTTCCAAGTGTTGAACTATTTATGACAAATTATCTGTCTGTCATTAACTCATTTCTTGTTATAATTTCCATATTCTCAGTCATGCCTTATCCCACATATCACTTTTATCTGCTTCTTTTATTCAGTAGTATCTGTATTGTCATACATTCACTTCATATATCTGCATCTTTCACTCAGGAGTGTCTGTATTCATCACATATACATTTCTATTATCCCCCTCTTCTACTCAGCTGTATCTGCATCAACTCAGTGCTATCTGTAACATACAATCACTCTTCTCAGTGCTGTCTGTATCACACATTTATTCTACTCAGTGCTTTCTGTATCACACAATCACTCTACTCAGTGTTTTCTATCATACAATCACTTTACTCTGTGCTATCTGTATCATACAATCACTGTAGTCAGTGGTGTTTGTAGTATATGTTCACTTCTATTTAATGGCATTTGTTCATTTGTGCTTGGTGATATGTGTATCTTACATTCACTACCAAGTTTTATCAATCTTATATTAATTGTACTCACTGTTATCTTTATCTTACATTCATTCTATTCAGTGATATGTTTCTTACCTTCACTACTCTCAGTGGTATCTGTATCTTACATTCACTACTCTCAGTGATATCTGTATCTTACATTCACTACTCTCAGTGGTGTTTGTATCTTACATTCACTACTCTCAATGGTGTCTGCATCTTACATTCACTACTCTCAGTGGTGTCGGTATCTTACATTCACTACTCTCAATGGTGTCTGCATCTTACGCTCACTACTCAGTGGTGTCTGTACCTTACATTCACAACTCTCAGTGGTGTCTGTGTCTTACATTCACTACTCTCAGTGGTGTCTGTGTCTTACATTCACAACTCAGTTATATCTGTTTTTTACATTCACTACTCAGTGATATCTGTATCTTACACTCACTACTCAGTATTATATGTATCAGAGGTTCTTAACCTGCCGTGTGCACCTTCCCATGTGAAGTGCGGAGGTGATAAAGGGGAGGGACCTCACAGAAAATGTCTGGAATAAGACTATATAGTTTTCTTTGTATGTATGTTTGTGTAAAACAAAATGCCACTCCGCACAGCATCACTTTTCGATGCCATACTCAGTCAAGTGTCTGAGAGCAATAATATGCAGCATCCAACCTAATATGACCTAGAGGTAACCTGTCAAGTGTCAAGTGTGTAGCACTATGCTTTCAAAATTTGCTGTCAGGATGCACCAGAATAGTTTTTACATTTTCTTTGCATATGCGAGGAACTTGATAGAAATAAAATCCCTGTAGTAATATCTTAATTATGTTTTGATTGGCACTGATTAATTTGTGAAAGGATGGGAGGTGCAAACTTTAAGATCACTCTCAGGGGAGGTGTGAGGGCAAAAAGGTTAAAAATCATTGATTTTAAACTCACATTCACTCTACTCAATTTGTCTGTATCTCGCATTTGCACTACTCAATGCTCTCTCTACCTGCTAATAATCTAAAGCATATATTCACTTCTACCCAGCAATGTCTATCTCTATCATGCATTCACTTGTATTACTCTTGCAATCTGTCAGCTGTATTAGCATCATTCATCTGATTCACTGTTCTTTCCCTACTGCTCTATGGAACTTTCATCAGACACATCTGAAAGCTATATCTTCTTCTTCTTTGATCCTTGGCCGCTGACTGTCAAAGCAGTCACTGGCCATCACGCCTGGTGGCGTCTTGTAGGGCAGCAACAAACTGCTTCCACTTTGCTCAGTCGGAGGCCATCCTTTGTGCAGTGCCCCAGCTCTGGCTCATTTTTTGCATCTCGGTCCTGAAAGTTATATGCCATGATGTTATGAGGCACGATCCTAACATGATTTCATTAATGTATTATTTATGTTAACACACAATAAAACACCTACTGCTGCCATCAGTATTTAGCTGTCATCGCGGCAAAACCAAATGGAAACAAATCTTCTGCATTGCTGTTATTAAATTAACAGCACAGATAAGATTCAACGGCTTTACTCTGAGTCAGGCAGCATAATTTTTACCAATTGAGGTCAAATTTCATTTTTAACCAAATTTTATTCTTACATTTAAAAATAAACATATAAAATGCATGCACAATGTTTTACGTTAAAAACAACATTTCAAGAACATATGTTGTATGAGTTAAAATATCAACCCAGAACCTAACGTATGCTCTTATTATTATTACTCATACCTCGTGAACACTTAAACCAAATATCACCAGTAACTACGAATATTGTTATAACGATCATCAAGTTTTTGTTTAAAGATATGTTCTAAAAATTAACTATCATTAATATCCTAGGCATATCCCACTGTGGTTTCCCAGGATTCTTTGAGTATTAGCCCCCTACAGGGGCCCAGGAGTCTATGAGCAGATAAAGAAATAACAGGCCCACTGCTCTGACAACTAATGTGAGGTTGTGCCACCTCAGCTGGCAACATCTTCACGTTAAACAACATTGCTACAGAACCCACCACTGTTTGATCATATTTAATGCTTCGGCACAGGTTTCCTGCGCAAGGGCCAACTACAGCAATGGCTTTATTCTCAAGACTGAATAAACATGGAATATGTCATATTCTTATTAGGGTATGCTAAGTGATAATTATCAACATTTAAAATATGCTCTTATAACTATGAACAATATCTTGGGTGTTGCTATAACTACCTTCAGTATTTACTCTTATTATAATTATAACTATCATTAGTATCAGGAAGGATATAAGGGGCAGAGGGTACTAGGTTTGAAGTCAACACTGACAACACTGTAAACGCTATGATTAGTTTCTTTTCAAATGGTTTAAGATTCCCTGAATCTAAATATTTTAAATTCATTTGTCAGCCAGAACACATTCTGAAAAGTTATATTTTGACTGAAAACTGTATTTTCTTAAGAAATTGTGCTTTCCCTGTAAAGAAAAAATGATGGGGGTTTTTTTTTACTAATTTTCTTATGGCTTGCTTATTTATAAATGGACTGACAAGAGATTTGGAACAGAAACTATCTACTGCATCTGAAAAATTGTTTAGCAAGACACATTTATGATCTTATCACAATTTTTTATTTACTACACATATTTTGTCAAATTTGCTACTACATTTAAACACAAATTTGCAAGTACTATAGCTCTAGGTCAACCAAAGTTAAATAATCTATTCTGAAAAGTTTAAAAATATAAATTATGTGCTTCCCATTCATATTTAGTGCTCACAACTCAACAATTAAAAAACCCATAGTAAACTAAAATATACCACTAAAATCAAAATGGCCACTGTTTACATGACAACTAATAGCGCTGTACTATGAAAACCTTTGTTAGACATAATTATTATTGTGTAATTATCATGCTGTTATTAATGAAAAAAGCAATTTAATAACTATATAAATTGTAGCTTAAAAATAATGTTATACCTATTGCTGATGTTAAAATATTGTTCTTAAAATAATAATCATTAATGTAACTAGCATTGTCCTCAAATAGTCTCCATGCTACCTGCAGTAAAAACCAACTAGTCCTCAATCAGAACCCATATCATACATATGCTGGTCAGACGATCCCATAGCTCCATCATGCTTACTCTGTTCCTCATCCTCTGAGTCCATGTCATCATTCATACTATCATCATCGTCATCGTCATCATCGTCGCTGTCCTCATCCTCAGAATCATCATCATCACACACTATTACTTTTCTACCTGAGGCATTAGCTACAGATGCATCAGGCCCACTTCCATAGTTACAAACAATATCCTGAGAATTATCCTTGGATACAGGGTAGGAAGTGATTCCCAATGCTGCTCTAACAGCCTGAGAGCTGACCACATCCCTGGGGTGCACCTGTTTGGCCATGTTCATCAAATTGCTGGTTACCTTATTGGCTGAAATATACAACATTCAAAATATTACATCGCTTGAAGAGCTGTTCTGTTAAGAATATGCAGCAAAATTATAAACATGCTTGTTAACTCTTACTATCCGGCAAGCCCCGTGAAGTGGCGCGGGTTTAGTACCAATTTTATGGCTCGCCAGTTCAACTGACGCGCAACGGAAAGATAGCTAAACTAGCGCGTAAAAACACGGTTTTAGCTCACGTATAGTAAGAGTTAAATGTAAAACACCATTATACATATATCTATCGTTAGAAAATTCAGTGTTGTCTGATCAAGGACAAAAAAGCATGCTGTGGCCTTTGTCCAAGAATCCTGAGTTTTCTTATGTGAGGGTACAATACATCCACTTTGACAAAATGCCTATCTTGAGAAAAAAAACAAAAAACAGAGCGTCCCCCAAATGTAAGAAGGGAGATTCAAAGGATCTGGAAAAAGAACAAACAGGCTGAAGCACACAGAAGAGCCACAACCATAAAATATATACAGGAACACCACCCAAGCAGACACTGTACCCATACATACACAGATGGATCAGCAGCTCATGCAACTGAATATAGACATGGAGCAATCTTTCTGGTAATAAGCAACAGTAGACATAAAAGAAACTATTGGTAGTTCCCATCGACATTTTCAAGCAACTTCACAGCAGAGGCAGATGCACAGAGATCCTAATGACAGAAGAAAGCAGCAAAGGACAAGTATTATTTGTCACAGATGCATGGTCGGTAATAATAGCACTCGGGAGAAAATAAACCAAGACCTAAATAACCTGAGAGCAACATTCTGCAAACTATCTTGGCAATTCAAAAGGGTTGTGATACAGTGCATCACATCTCACTGTAGCATACTTGTAAAAGAAGAGGCTAAAATACTGCAAAAGAGGATGGAAAACTACTTCAAACCAATACAAATGTAACAGAGGAAGAGGGCAAAAGACTTATCAAGAGCAGATACAGAAACAAATGGGAGAATAAAGCCTATCACCAACCCAACAGAAGAGAACAAGTAATTATCTTCAGACTCCGTACAAACCACAACAAAATAAGGACAACTTACTAAAACCATCAGGATAACTAGAAAGTGACAGTGTTGCCTCATGTCACCATTATTCTTCTTATTGGTCAAAGGCTGGATTATGCAAACCAATAGAAATGGATTTCAGTGAATACAGATGAAACAGTTAGATGACTTGGACTTTGTAGATAACCTTGCCTTTCATTCCATAAACCATACCAGATGAAGGACAAATGAACACTACTGAAAGACAGATCACTAGAGCTTTTTCTGAAAATCCACAGACAAAAAAAAACAACAATAATGAGAATAAATACTGTAAATAATAGTCAGACTGCACTTGGAGAAACGCCCTTACAAGATATGGCCTCATACAACTATCTTGGCAGCACTATCCTCATATTCGTAGGAAGAGACAGTGATATCAAACTAACGATACAGAAGACAAGAGGAGCTTTCACTAATTTGATAGATATATGGAAAAATGAAAGTCCTATAAAACAATGAGGATTTTCAATTCATGTCAAGTCAGTGCTAATGTATGGCTGCACAGCATACAGGACACACATAAATAACCAAGATGCAATTTCTTATAAGTAGGTGCTTGTGATGAGCAGAAAGACTGCAGTGGAAAGATTGAATGATCAATGTATGGCTGAGGGAAACGGCCTAACCAGTGAAATAGAGGTGAAGAAAAGACATCAGAAATGGATAACACAACACTAATAAAACATGGAAGAAATAAGAGGGACAAGACAGACACATGGCTTGCCCAGATACCAAGCTCCAGAGGGTGCAGACAGGTGAAGAATTTAGCTCCTCTGAAATTAATGAGGAACCTGGAAAGATCTGTTAATTACCAAGTTATGGGAACCTTATTAAAATGGAGACAACTCTCTAAATCATGAAAATCAAAAGGTGTACATACATAATTAATTTCTTTGAAATTATAAAAACAAACCGGTTCAGTTTTCTATATCTTGAAACTAGAGGTAAACAATGTAATTCTGTAGCTTCAAAGTTATGACCTGTCTCATGTGCCCCGCTCTGAGGTCGTGAGACAGCCTGCATGCTATAATAATTAAATTATGTAAGGAGGCTAGGTTAACTCTTAGAAGCCGAAACGACGATGGGAGCGTACATCCGCAAAACCCCTAGAAGCCAAAACGACGATGGCAACGTCACTTTTGTGTTCCGTGAAATGTGTTCCGTATTTTCGTAATTTGGTATTTCTTCCTCGTTCGCCTTCAGACTTCCACATTTATGACTCTAATAAAGGCAGTAGTCAACCCAAGACTCCCAACATCTCCAAACAGTTTTTCGTTGACAGAAGTGGGTTGTTGCCATATGCTACTCCGTTCATTACTGTAGGTTGGGCAGTATTGCAGCAGGTGTTCGACTGTCATTGGGCTGGTACCGCAGGTGCAGAGATCTGTTGCACCAATTTTGTATTTGTGGTACAGATGGTATCTCAATCTGTTGTGACCAGTGCGTAGCCGAAAAATGATGACCTGTTCTTTTCTGGATAGTTGATGATATGCATCATTTTTCAAATGTCCCGGGTGCTCTCTTTCCCATTTGGACTTGAATGTAGCCTTTATAGTAGCCTTTGCCGTTGCGTAAGTTGTCTCTATATCATTTTGTTGTAAGGCACCTCCTTCCTTAGCAAGTCTATCTGCCTCTTCATTTCCTGGTATGTTGCAATGGGCTGGTATCCACTGGATAGTGCACTTCTTGAAGCATTCGGCTAGTCTTTCAAGGGAGATTATCAGATCTTTCAATCCTTTAGTTTGGTGGCTCTTCAGCGCTGATATTATTGAGAGGGCATCTGAAAAGATTACTATCTGTTTTTCTGCCTGTGCTTTGCAT
Source organism: Oreohelix idahoensis (assembly GCA_024509875.1). Classification (NCBI taxonomy): domain Eukaryota; kingdom Metazoa; phylum Mollusca; class Gastropoda; order Stylommatophora; family Oreohelicidae; genus Oreohelix; species Oreohelix idahoensis. The sequence goes on from JAMPIV010008705.1 coordinate 1,023,272, forward strand.
TCAATAAGAGTTTCAGCTGCCTGTTTCAGGGCTTCTGCTTCAGCACAGAAGTTATTGCAGTATTTTCCAGTGGCAATTGCCATAGAGTGAATTCTATTCTTTAATTTTATGAGGATGCCGGCACCTCCATTTTCAACTGCATTTGTTGCCAAACCATCAGTACATGCATGTGTCCAAAGCTTTGCTGGAAATGTTTGGTCAATATACTTGGTTGCTATACACTTTCTTTGTGTTTCTGTCTGTGTTCCCTTACCTTCAATGCCTCGAATATCAGATTTTAACTTAGGAAAGCATCTTATTTTCCACAGTGGGATAGTTGAGCTTGTTGGGATTTTCTTTGCAACTGAGCTTGCTAGTATGGTATTATTGTTAAATTTTTCTTTTGCTTGGGCGACAAAGTTAGTTCGCTTGAGCCTGCCTCTTCCTAGCCTATTCATTCTTTGGTACATGGGGTGTCCTTCGAGCCTCTTAAATTTTTCAGCTTGTTTTAAGACTCTGCTGTCACGTCTATCCTCCATTGACTGTAGCCCTGTGATGTTTTCCATATGGTTGATTTGTGTAGACTTTAGGGCCCCTGTTATAATACGTGCTGCTTGGTTTTGGAGTCTGTTTACTCTGTCAAAATTTGACTTTGCTGCCGTCGACCAAGCTGTGATGCCATATTCCATAGCAGGTCTGACTCTGCCTGTGTACAGCTTTTTGAGGATATTCTCATCAGCACCCCATGTGGTACCTGCTAACTTTTTCATGATGGCCATGCGAAGTTTTGCCCTTAGCTGTATTTTGTTAATCTGTGATTTCCATGTCATTCGGCGGTCTAGTGTGATTCCTAAGTATGTTGGTGTTTCATCTTCTCGTACTGCCTGCCCATTTAGTTGCAGCTTTGCTTGCTGTGGTTTATTTGGTATTTTAACATAACGGAAGTTACTCTTTTTTTATTCAGAAGAGCGCTATCTTTGAGTTGTGATTCGGAAACACGCTTGTTCTAGCTAATTTCACTGTGAAAAAATGGTAAATCTGTCAGCTTTCAATCGGCGATTATTGTTGTTTATACAGACAATGTCTAGCGAACCAACCACATCATGTTTATCAAAACGTAGGTCTTTTTTATCTGTAGAAAAAGCTAGGGAACTGTGCATCTTTGACGAGTTTATTGAGAATGATGATTTCGAAAATGAAAATGATGATTTCGAATTAGAACTTAACGAAGAAGCTAGTTCTAATGAGGAGGGGGCGTGGTCACAGCCAGGCCCTAGTGCTACAAAACGACAAAAAGTTTTGACCAAATCATCGACAAAAAGGGGGAAAAGCATTAGTACCAAGGAGCAACAAGGGGCAATTAGTAATGAATGGATTTCAGTACCAAACATCAGTATTACAGAGACCCAAAACGCATTCAGATTTCTTCCCAAATATGGTCGCAAACCAGGAATACACGATGACTTAGGTCTTAGTGAGGCATCAACTCCTTTTGACTGCTATAGGACATTGTTTACTGATGACATTGCAAATTCAATAGTACATTCTGTAAATGAGTATGCAAAACTTAAAGTTCTTAAAAATAATCCATCCCTAAAAAGATCAAGATTCTCCAGCTGGACAGCACTATCAAACTATGAGTTGTTAAAATTTATGGCTACAATAAATGCTATGGGCATTGATCCCAGACCTTCTATTAGAGACTATTATTCATCAGAAACTGATTGCCTTTATGCTCCATTTTATCACAAAAACTTTGAAAGAGATAGATTTTTGTCTATCTATCAAACAATGTTGCATGTGGGACAACCTGATGCTGAGGGAAAAAGTAAAGTGGAGCCATTCATCAACTCTTTGATTGAAAATTTCAATAATGCCTTTACGCCCTTTGAAAATGTTTCAGTTGATGAAATGATTGTAGGATTTAAAGGGAGATGGAAATACAAGCAATTTAATGCAACTGAGCCTAGTAAGTATCATATAAAGAGTTTTGGTCTTGTTGACAGTACCACTGGGTATGTTTTATCCCTGCTTACATATTATGGAGCGAATACCTCATATGATCCAAGCACAGACACCAATAGTGGGATGGCAATAAAAGTCTTTGGAACTCTATTACAGCAAATTGGAACTGGTTATCATATATTTGCAGACAGGTTCTACACCACCAGGGCACTCATTGACTATTTGCTTCAGCAAAAGCAATACTATACTGTCACCCTCCAGTAAAACCGAATTGGCTTTCCATTAGAAATAAAAGCACTTTCCATACCACACATGGAACAGAAATGCTGGCAAACTAAAGATTCATCTTTGCTTTGTATTGGATGGAGGGATAAGAAAGCAAAAAAGCCAGTAATCATTGTTTCCACCAAAACAAATACAGGAATGACTACTACGACAAAACCAAAGCCAATAACAGTCCATGACTATAATCAGAGCATGAGTGGATGTGACCGTGCTGATCAAATGCTTGGGTATTATGGCATTCACAAACGACGCAGCAACAAGTGGTGGAAAAAAATATTCTACTGGATAATGGAAATTACTTGTACCAATGCTTTCATCCTCTATAGGCTCACAGGCAGTAGAAAAATGACATTAAAACAGTTCAAAATATCTCTGATTGATGCTTTGCTTCAGTGGGCCGCAGATCTAATGCCCGAGCCACAGAGGAGTATCAAGGCAACCCTGGGAAGACCAAGGACAGCCAACCCAATTCAGAGGCTTGAAGGAGCTAAGCATATGATAGCTTACACAGAAAAAGACAGAAGATGTAGAGTCTGCAGCAAACCAGATTCTCCAAAAAGAACAAATTTTATTTGCGAGGGTTGCGATGATTATCCTCACCTCCACCCAAAACACTGCTTCAAGATATGGCATATGCAAGCCACCATTGACTAAAATGTAAATATCCTTTCAGATAAAATTGTGTACATATTGTTTATGCATAATAATGTAAGTACAATACAATATATGATTTACTTTGAATATGACCTTTTTGTTTCCAAATTTTAATAATGATAGTACGGTCTGCTGGAGAGTCTCTTAAACATTAACAAAACATCACAGAAAGCTGAAACTTGTAATTAATATTCATATATGGATTAGTGTTATTTAAAAAAAACCATGGAACACTTTGGATAATATTTCAGTCTTTATACATGGGTTGGTGGGTACATTTTTCATTCACTAAAATGAATTTTTAAAAAACATTGTTTACATTATTACTGATAATTGAATATAATATGAAGAATAGCACTTAAAAGCCCCAATATTATAATTCTAAATATATTTATCTTTACTGTGAAACATAATTTGTGTGTCTTTTGTTTGTAATATCAACACAATATATTCTTCTTCTTCTTCTTCGTTCGCCCTGAAAAGGACGGTGGTTGCGTTGTGTCTGTTTACGCCTAAGCTGTGATATCTGCACCTTTCGGTCGACACATCCGACTTCAGCACGGCATTTTTTAGGGACCGGGTTTGCCTTCCAATTGCGATCCGCACTCGCTCAGCCAGACTGCACTGCTGCAGACTGTTTCCAGGATCACCACGTGGAGGTGGAGTGCGGTCTTGACCAGCTCTGGTTCGCTAGTCCTGATGCAAGCAGTACAGCTATTGCTGCATCTTGGGGTCCCAACACAATATATGATTTAATTTAAAAGTTCACGCGACCTTGAATATCTTCTTTTTTATTTTAATGATGATGGTACGGTCTGCTGGATGGCCTGTAAAACATTAACAAAATATCACAGGAAGCTGACACTTGTAAATAATATTCATATATGGATTAGTGTTATTCTAAAAGATGCTGGAGCACTCTGGATAATGTTTCAGTTTTTATGCATGGGTTGGTGAGTACATTTTTCATTCACTAAAATGAGTTTTTATTAAAAAAGTAGTCTATAAAATATGTAGAATATCACTAACATCCTTCATATTCTAATTCTACATTCATTTATCTTTACTGTGATGTATAATATGTGTGTCTTTGTTGTACAAAAACAATACAATATATGATTTAATTTAAAAGCTTCACGCGGCCTCTAATGTCCTTTTTCTTTCCAAATATCTATAATGTTTTTATGGTTCGCTGGATGGTCTGTAAAACATTAACAAAATATCACAGGAAGCTGACACTTGTAAATAATATTCATGTATGGATTAGTGATATTTTAAAAGACCCTAGAGCACTCTGGATAATATTTCAGTCCATTGCATAGGTTGGTAAATACATTTTTGATAGACTAAAATTAGTTTTTTCTTGAAAGTGGTCTATATCATTACTCATAACTGATTACTATATGTAGAATATCACTAAAAGTCCTTCATATACTAACTCTACATTCATTTATCTTTACTGTGATGTATAATATGTGTGTCTTTGTTGTATAATAACAATACAATGTATGATTTAATTTAAAAGCTTCACGCGGCCTCTAATGTCCTTTTTTCTTTCCAAATGTCTATAATGTTTATATGGTTCGCTGGATGGTCTGTAAAACATTAACAAAATATCACAGGAAGCTGACACTTGTAATTAATATTCATGTATGGATTAGTGATATTTTAAAAGACCCTAGAGCACTCTGGATAATATTTCAGTCTATTGCATGGGTTGGTAAATACATTTTTAATAGACTAAAATTATTTTTTTTCTTGAAAGTGGTCTATATTATTACTCATCACTGATTACTATATGTAGAATATCACTAAAAGTCCTTCATATACTAACTCTACATTCATTTATCTTTACTGTGATGTATAATATGTGTGTCCTTGTTGAATAATAACAATACAATGTATGATTTAATTTAAAAGCTTCACGCGGCCTCTAATGTCCTTTTTCTTTCCAAATGTCTATAATGTTTATATGGTTCGCTGGATGGTCTGTAAAACATTAACAAAATATCACAGGAAGCTGAAACTTGTAAATAATATTCATATATGGATTAGTGATATTTTAAAAGATGCTGGAGCTCTCTGGATAATATTTCAGTGTTTATGCATGGGTTGGTAATACATTTTTCATTCACTAAAATGAGTCTTTTCTTGAAAGTGGTCTATATTATGACTCATAACTGAATACTATATGTAGAATATCACTAAAAGTCCTTCATATTCTAATTCTACATTCATTTATCTTTACTGTGATGTATAATATGTGTGTCTTTGTTGTGTAATAACTCAGAAACTTTAGAATTTATAAAGGTACTGCTTTAAGGTACAAAAATAATTCTGGCAAAACTGATGAAAAAATTCCGGCCTGCAAGAGTTAAGGCTGACAACCCTGGCCTAGGAAAAAAATTTGTTATAGAAAATGCAATCACAGTGCACAGAACCACCAGCCTAAATCCAGAAGAATCACTGCAAGACAGGCTTATGAAACAATCTGAAGAAAGTCTAATCTGGAATCCAGAATCCAACAACAAAGACAACAGCAGGATCAGTGGAAAGATTTATGAAAATAGGATGAGAAAGGCCAAAGATAATCTAGAGATGAAAGGCAGAAGAGGAAGCAAACAAAGAAATACTGACCTCAGGAGACAGAGCTGAAGAAGACAGCAAAAACAGAAACTGGTGGTAAGTATATATTTCGGGGGTTGGAGTGGCTAAGAGGTATGGCGTCCGCCTTGAGTTGTAAAAGTAACGGGTTCGATTCCCAGTAGAAGGAATATAATTTATGGAAATTTTTGTTAGAACCAGTAGTCCTAATGATGTCACCCCCCCCCCCCCCCCCATCTCCTGGGTAGCGAGATCGGATGCCTAGCATTCTCGGATATAAAAATAGGAGGTCCCTTGTGCAAGTTGTGCATGCCCATGGCAGTTGGAAAACGTAAAGAGTAGGCCGTAAGGACACCTCCCTGGTAAAAATATTTATAGAATGTGTGAGCCCTATCTATATACACACATTGCAGCTCAATGTTCCATGGAGGATATCAATGATGATGATGAGAGCTACGACAACTAAATGAGAATGTAATTCATTTTTCAACATCTTTAAAATCAAAATCAAAGCAACACATCATTTTTTGATCGTCTCAACTTCATGAAAACAACAACAAAAAGACGTTTACAACATCTGCTCCAAATTACTCCTTACAAAAGAAAGGACTTATACAAAACCGAAAGCTAATGTGGAAAAACTCACCCAAATCTGCCTCTTTATCTGAAGGAGGTGAAAGAAGACTGAGGTGAGGAGGTGGGTCCTGACTCAGCCTCTTGTGCTGCGTATCTGACAGTTCAGACAACATGACTGCTGTCTCATTCAGTTTGTTCTGAAGTAAATCTTTCGCAGCTGCTCTCTCTACTTCTTCGGCTGCCTGCCAAGGGAAGCAACAGATTTATTTCTTGACATGTCTACAGCCCATCAATATCTTTTATTTCTTGACATGTCTACAGCCCATCAATCAATATCTTTTATTTCTTGACATGTCTACAGACCATCAATCAATATCTTTTATTTCTTGACATGTCTACAGCCCATCAATCAATATCTTTTATTTCTTGACATGTCTACAGCCCATCAATCAATATCTTTTATTTCTTGACATGTCTACAGCCCATCAATCAATATCTTTTATTTCTTGACATGTCTACAGCCCATCAATCAATATCTTTTATTTCTTGACATGTCTACAGCCCATCAATCAATATCTTTTATTTCTTGACATGTCTACAGCCCATCAATCAATATCTTTTATTTCTTGACATGTCTACAGCCCATCAATCAATATCTTTTATTTCTTGACATGTCTACAGCCCATCAATCAATATCTTTTATTTCTTGACATGTCTACAGCCCATCAATCAATATCTTTTATTGCCAGATGGAGCACAGATCTTTAACAAAAACATACCAGGCTTTTCTGGCCTGTGCCATCTATTCAAGGTTTCTCCATGCCTTATTTATCCCTTTCATGTCTGCCTCTAGTTCTCTTCTCTGTGTGTTTTCTGGTATATGTCTACAGCACATAAGGAACATTCATTGGCCAAATTGTCATTTTTATAATATAGCGCAAATGCATTGATAGTTCATAGTCTTTGGGGGCTTAAAAACAATAATTAAAAAAACTGAAAGTATTAAAAAACATCAGAAGAAGCAAAAATGCAGAATAATTTTTTTAAAAGCAGAATAATAACAGTATTATTTCTACAAAACAATTTAGCATTCACAAGTGTACTTTTTTGGATCTAGACAAATACTTCTTTTTCTTGCATCTATAGCCCTTGGCTGACAAAGCAGTCAGTTGCCATTCTGCATAGTAGAATCTTGTAGGACAGCAACAAAATGTCCTCACTTTGTTTGGTCATGGGCCATCCTTCGTGGAGTGCCCCAACTCTGGTTCATCATCATCATAACCCTCCACTCCCAAAGGAGCATAGGCCTTCAACAAACACATGCCAAGTCCTCCTGTCACGTGTCATCATCTCAAGTTCTTTCCATGTTCTCCTCATCATTTTCACCTCTGTTTCCAGCTCTCTTCTCCATGTACTTCTTGGTCTACCTCTGCCTCTCTTGCCCTGAGGGTTCCAGAACAATTCTTTCTTCTTTTTCTTTGATCCTTAGCCACCGACCGTCAAAGCAGTCAGTGGCCATCACGCCTAGTGGCGTCTTGTAGGGCAACAACAAATTGATTCCACTTTGCTCGGTCGGTGGCCATCCTTCGTACAGTGCCCCAACTCTGGTTCATTCCCTGCATCTCAGCCTCCACAGTCCTCCGCCAGGTTGTTTTTGGTCGGCCTCTCTTTCGTTTTCCTTCAGGGGTCCAAAGCATATCTGTTCTTGTGATGGCATCGGGGTCTCTTCTGAGGACATGACCAACCCAGTTCCAGCGTCTGCCAGCTATGATGGTGTGCATGTCCTCTTGCTTGCTACGAGTAAGCAGATCTTGGTTAATGATGGTATTCGGCCAAAAGATTCGGTGAATTTTTCTTAGGCATGTTGTGTGAAAAGAGGACAATTTCGACATTTCCTTCTCTGTAACTCTCCAGCATTCTGCACCATAGAGAAGCACAGAAAGCACACAGCTCTGATATAATCTTAATTTTGTGCTTGTGCTGTATTGGGAGGACTTCCAGATGTTGTTTAGGCTAAAGGCTGTTCTTACCTTATTCATTCTGATGTTGATGTCTTTGCCTGCCCTGCCGTCTGGTGTTACTATGCTTCCTAGGTATGTGAAGGTATCTGTCTGTACCAATTGCTTATTCCTTACTGATATGGGCTCAGGGTTGCTCAAATTGAGCGTCATGACCTCAGACTTCTTTAAATTGATGTTCAAGCCCACCTGCTGGCTAAACTTATTAAGTCTATCGGTTTTTTTTTTTTTTTTTTTTTTTCCAGAACAATGACTGCCTTATAATGCTATCAACAGGTTTCCTCAGTGTGTGTCCTATCCATCGCATCATCTTCTTCTCATCTCTTGTTCCACTGGCACTTGTCCAGTTCTTGTCATCAGTTCTACGTTGGTAACCTTGTCATACCATTTTAATCCGTCTATTCTACGCAAGCACCCATTTATGAAAGTCTGTAGCTTTTTGGTTGTTGTCTTTGTTGTTCTCCATGTCTCAGAGCCATACAATAGGACTGACTTCACATTTGAGTTGAAGATTCTTATTTTCGTGTTGGATCCGATTTCTCTTGATCTCCATATATTTCCCAATGCAATGAAAGCTCCTCTTGCTTTTTGTATTCTTATTTTAATATCACTGTCTGTCCCTCCAACTTTGTCTATATTGCTACCAAGATAGGTGTACGATTCTACATCTTGTATTGGTATTTCTTCAAGTTCAACCCTGTCATCATTACCTGCATTTATTCTTATTATTTTTGTCTTTTCACTGTGTATTTTCAGACCCAATTGCTGTGACCTCTCATTGAGTGTTTTCAATTTGTCCTGCATCTGGTTACAGTTATGGGACAGAAGAGCCAAGTCATCAGCAAAATCCAGATCATCCAACTGCTTATTCAGAGTCCACTATGAGGCAACTTGTTTGCCTGTATTTCCCTGTTAGCTTCTTTGTGCTATTATACAGTTCTCTCCTATTTCCTTTGGCGGCAGCATCTTCTGCCTCTCTTGCCAACTCCTCAATAAACTTCCTCTTGTCTCTTTTGATACTTCCTTTTTTTGCTTCTGTGTACACTTCTTGAGCCTTGGAACTTCTGGTTTTGCTTGTGTTTAAATCTGCTTTCTTGTTTTTTCTCTTTTATCTTATTGTTGGTTTCTGTTGTTAAACTCTGGTTCATGCTTCTAGACAAATACAAAGCACAGAAACCTTGAATGCCATAAGAACAAAGGAATCTTGCAACAATTTTTAATGCTGCTAAATGCAATTATTAAATGAAGAATTTAATTATTTCTGACATCTCTTAAAAAATACTTATGGGAACTGAAGTTTGAAGACAGCAGAACAAGTGGAAGAGAATAATTAAAAATACATAAACAACAACAACAGCAAAACTCAGCACTAAAGGAAAAAAGGCAGTCCCACTGCAGATACTGCCGTATGGGAGTGAAGTGTTAGGGACTTCAACTATACTAGGTTCAGCTTTATGAGGTGACCAGTTCCCTTACTCACTGCCTTTGTCTTCTCTAATCAAGAGCAGAGTCAGGTACCTATTTACAGTTGGGTAGACTGGAGCATGACAGAACCTGGTTTTGATCCCAGAAACCTGGTAACTTTGCCATGAGAGGCAAGCACTCTAGCCGCTTATCCAATCGGACACTCATAACAGCATCACATGACGACCTTTTAATCAGCCTCAAGAGTGGAGGTGGGAAAATGATCTTTTACATTCCCTTACCTTCTGAGCTCTCATGATCATCTCATCCTGCAGAGCCCTCTCTGTCTGCTCTTCCTCTCTCCTTTTCTGAACAAACAAAAAATCAAAAGTTAGCAAAATCTAACTGATGCGTGATGCCATATGATGATGGATGGTATCCGCATGTCTGGTTTTGTGTAGTGTGTAGATGTGTTCAGTCAAAACAATGTTCATACAACAATAACAGGGCAATCCACATAGGACGTCAGTAAACTCACGACGTATAAAGTCAATGAGTCTTGAAACAGCCGTTGACGTTTTTCTTCATTATTTATTGTGGACGCCACAGTGACAAAATGGTTACGCAAATGTGTAGGCACATCAAACAGTCATTATCACAGCAACATTCAATACAGCAATAGACGGTAGACAGCATTACAATGATGAGTCAGATGCATGTTATATTTCATAGTGCTGTAAATGTAGTCAGGTGGAAAACTCCATCCTTTTTCTATAACAGCCAGGAGATAACCAGATGTATGAGATCAGTTCACTCTCCTTAGTTTGACTTCAGCAAGACAGACACGTCTGCCGAAGTATAAATAATGTCCACAAAAATATCCTCTAGATAATAAAGGTTTTCCAAACCTAATTCATTTAACAAAGTAGCAAGTAATGGTCCTTGGTACATGCATCAACCGATGCAGTACAATGCAGCGACATGTGAGCTAGGAAAACATCTCGTGGCGACGACTTTCGGAGACAGGCTATGAATCGAAATCGCTCACGACCCAAAATCGATAGAGTTAATGAAAAAGTCAATTTACCTTGCTTTCATGAAATACACAGAAATATCACGCCTCCCGACATGTGGGAAAACACTAGAGGTATTATCTCGAATAAACGAAATATCCATTAAGAGGACTACACATCCCTGACAGAACAAAAAATAGCGGAGATCCCCTCTTCAACGAGGCATCTCTTTCGCCATTCCAAATCGCTCACCCCACTAGTCGTGGGCGGAAACCGATCGACCAAACAACAAGACAAGTCATGCGCAGTCCAGCGCAAAAATGACCACAGCTCAAACTTAACTGCATTCGATACCAACGCGAGAAGACAAATGCTTACCGAGAAAAGTGACTATAAATTCCAAGCAGTTGTTGCCCTTGCGTTATAAAACAGACATTGAAACAAAACGATGTTGCGAGAATTTATCACGCAACATATCACCACCTCCTCCCGATAAAAAAAAAATGTGGAACATATTTTTTTTTTTCAATATCAAAGAGCAAGCGATAAGCGGCTCAAAACGCACGAATTATGCGCTGATAATTAATTAAATTGCCAAACAATAGGCTAATTATAGAGTGTCTGGTGAGGATATACCTCAACAGAAAAATAAATATGTCTCAAAAAATATTCACATCGGGGAGGTGTCACCAACACACATCACGTTAGCATGTAAACACAATATACGTATGCAAGTTACTATAATCATCGTTAAACAGCATACTCTAATATTGTCTTTAAAAATGGATGTACAAATCTGATAGGAAAATTTAAATAGTACATTCTTTGACATGTAATGACATAAGTACATAGTAAAGTTAAACTACATGACGATCCAGGATATATGCTCTGGTATTCCGAGGGTAAGTACACAATCTAGAACTCGTAAGGTAAGTCCTCAGCTCAACAATGACATTCTGAGAAAGTACAAGCAATATAATGCTAATTAATAACTAATATGCTTCATAAGGTACAATACATTATTAATAATTGTGGCTGTTTAGTAAACTAACGGCCCTTATATTAACTACTCAGTCCTCCTCTATCATCTTAAAAAACGAACAGAAGAAGATGACAACAAAGCACGATAGTGTGTACATATAAAGTGAGTACAGATGTGCTAATCTATTGTAGAAATATAGGTGTGTTATGACTCTGTAATATATAGAAATATAGGACAGAAGTATTAGTTGGAGTCATGTGGGCATCTAGACAAAATGTCAGCCATCACATTATCCGCACCACGGATAGCTCGTACCGTGAAGTGAAAAGGTTGAAGAGCTATAGCATATCGAGTGGATCTCGAACTCTTCAAATTCTTAGTCTGAATAGCTGTAAGAGCTTTCTGATCAGTCTCTAGAATGAAATGTGCGCCCAGGAGGAATCTTTGTAGTTTTAGAATTGACCAAACCATCGCTAACAACTCACGGTCTAAAACCGAGTAGTTCCTCTCTGCCGCATTTAGTTTTCTAGAAATGTACATAACAGGATGCAGAGTATTTGCATATTCTTGCATCAGTGCTGCTCCAATCCCAGTGGATGAAGCATCACTCCGAAGAACAAAAGTCCTATCAAGAGTAGGTAATCTTAAGATGGGAGGAGAAGAAAATATATTCTTGATTTGGTCTAGTGAAGATTGGCATTCTTGAGACCAACGGACCAGATTAGGCGAACCTTTCTTCAACAATGTTGAGAGAGGTGCCATGATCGAAGATAAATTTGGAATAAATCTCCCATAAAATTGAATTAAACCTAAGAGACTCCTAACTTGTTTCTTCGTTTTAGGAATAGAGATGTTCAGTATTTTGGAAGTATTGTGGTCTTCTGTCTTCAAGAGACCATGACCAACACGATGACCCAGGAAAGAGATTTCACCAAAACCAACAAAAGCTTTAGAAGGTTTTGCTGTCAAATTATTCTCACGTAGAGTGGACAGTAAGTCATATAACCCTAAATAGTGATCTTCCCAGGTATCACTGAAGAGACAGATGTCATCTAAGTATGCGATGACATCCGAACGATGTGACAGAATTCGACGCATCATGCGAACGAAAGTGGCAGGGGCGTTCATGAGACCAAAAGGCATAACATTCCATTGAAATAGACCCCTAGGTGTAGAAAAAGCAGTAAGAGGTTTGGCATGCTCTGCTAAAGGCACTTGCCAATAACCTTTAGACAAGTCAAGTTTAGTGAAGAATCTAGAATTAGAAAGTCTAATCAGTAGATCTTCTAACAAAGGCATCGGTTCAGCGTCGAACTTTGTGACCTGATTCAATTTGCGATAATCAACGCAAATTCGTATGTTCTTATCCTTCTTCCGGACAATAACCATGGAAGAAGAATATGGTGAAGTCGATGGTTCAATTATATTTAATTGAATCATTTCATCCAATTCCTTTTCCACTTGCGACTGAAAGTGTATAGGAATAGGATACGGCCTAACCCTAATTGGATTATTGTCGGTAAGAATTATGTCATGTTCTATGACATCTGTGTGTCCAGGAATGTCAGTGAGAACATCCTGAAATGTTTGTAACATCGACAAGTCTCGTCGATGTTCGTCACCAGAAAGATTAGGAGAAACAGAAACGTTTTTCCAAGATTCCGTGGAATGTAATGGAACCACTGGAAGGGGAAGGTTGACATCAGAGAAGGTAGCTTCCTCATCCTGAATGACAGACAGGGATGAATAATGACCGTGAGGTGCAGGAGCATCATCCGTTGCCTGGAAAATAGGCAGCAAATAGTCCGGACGTTCGTGAAATTCCGAAAGCATGTTTATGTGGAAAGTTTTATGCTTTCCATCAATAATAATAATAATAATAAATTCTTTAAGCACCAAACACGGCGCATAAGGCAGAAACCAGTGCTCTCCAGGTTGTTCGTTGTGACGCCACTCCTCTTAGCTCTTGCACATTGTTTAATCCCAACGTTCTTCCTTCTCTTATTATTGTTCTTCTGAGTGTTTCTTTTGGTCTTCCTTTTTTCCTCTTACCCTCAGGAACCCAAGTGAGCGCCTGTAGTGGTATTCTGTTGTTTTGCATTCGTAGGACATGACCGATATAAGACCATCGTCTTTTCCTTATATAGTCGGAGACATATTTCTGCCTAGAGTCTTCTCTTATTTGTCGATTAGTCTTGAATTCTTTCCAACTGATGTTCATGAGTTTTCTAAGACATTTGTTCTCGAATGTATTCAGCTTGTTCTCCAATGATTTTGTTATTTTCCAACTCTCACAGCCGTATGTTAACACTGAGATAACATTTGAATTAAACAGACGAAGCTTGGTATGTATATTCAATGATCGTAATTTCCAAATGTTAGATAATCTATTGAAGGCGCTAGCTGCCAAAGCAATTCTAGTATGGATTTCTCTTGTTGTGTCACCATCCTGAGTCATTTTACTGCCTAAATAATTGAAACTTTCAACTTTCTGTAGTTTTTCCCCGTTCAAGATGATATCAAAGGTCTCGTTAGAAAAGTTCACAGCTTTAGTTTTAGAGGCATTTATTTGGAGACCTATTTTAACCGAGAGATGACACAAATTATTTATTGCTTCTTGGGATTGTCTTGGTGTTGAACTTAAGAATGCTACATCATCTGCGAAATCCAGGTCCCCCAGGAATTTTCCATTTGTCCATTTTATACCCAATTGTTCATTGTGGGTATAGTTTCTCATAACCCAATCAATAGCTATTCCAAAAAGTAGTGGTGACATAATACAGCCTTGTTTCACCCCTGTTTCTACTGTAAACCATTCTGTATTCCCTTTATTTGTTCTAACACAACATCTTGCATTGTCATATAGCGCTTTGATTATATTCACATATTTTGTTGGAAAACCATAGATTGTAAGTATCTTCCACAATGATGGGCGGTGTGTAGACTATCAAAGGCTTTTTGAAAATCGACGAAGGTGATAATAAGTGGCGATTGCCTTTCCACTGATTCTTCTATAATTGTTCTTAGTGTGAATATTTGATCAATACATGATCGTTTCGGCCTGAAACCCGCTTGTTCTTCTCTGATCTTTTCGTCAGCATGCAATTTAAGTCTTTCTAACATCATGCAACATAATAATTTTCCAGGTACTGATAACAGAGATATACCACGCCAGTTATTACAGTCTGATAGATCACCTTTCTTCGGTAACTTTACAATAATACTGTCTTTCCATTGTTGTGGTGGTTGTTCTTCTCTCCATACTTCATTTATAATATCTAAAATTCTTAAGAGGTTGTTGTCATTAACTGCTTTAATCATTTCCCCTGAAATTTCGTCAACTCCAGCAGCTTTAAAATTTTTTAATCTTTTAACGGCTTGTTTGATCTCGTCCAGCGTGAATTCATCGCAAGTTATTGGCAAGGTGGTTGTGGGTGTTTCATTATTAAAATCAGGTGTTACTGTTGGTGGTGGTCTGTTTAGCACCTCCATGAAGTGCTCAGCCCATCTCTTCATTTGTTCTTTTTCTGTTGGTATTGAATTCCCTAATTTACCTTTAACAGGTGTTTCCATAGCAGTAGGCTGGTGACATAGTTGTTTTGTAATTTGATAAAGGCACCTACTATTACCAGTTCTTGCAGCATTTTCAGCTTCTACGGCCAGTTCATTGATGAAATGTCTTTTATCTCTTCGAGTTTTTGTCTTCACTTCTTTATTTAACAAGTTATAAGTTAGTTTGCAAGATTCAACTGCATTATGTGTACTTGCCGCTAGTAGTTTAAGTTTTGCTGTTTTCCTTTCTTGTATTTTATCCCAAGTATCTTCTCTCATCCATTTTTTTCTTTTTATGTACTAGGTATCCGGTGGTCGCTACTGCTGCTTCTGTCATTGCTGTTCTCAGTTGTTCCCATTTAGTATCGATTGTCTTGGTGGTGATATCGTTGTCAATTTTGCCTAAAGCATCGAAATAGTTGTTCATTTTGACATTATATTCCTCCTTTATATCATTTGATTGCAGTCTGTGTACATCTATTCTTCTATTTTATTCTGTTGGTATAACTTCTTCAGTTTAATTCTCAGTTTAGCTATGCAGAGGTTATGATCGCTTCCGATCTCTGCACCTCTGTATGCTCTGACGTCTTGAACTGATGAGCGAAATTTAGCGCTTATGCAGAAGTGATCTATCTGGTTCTTAGTTCTGCCATCAGGTGAATTCCATGTTATCTTGTGGATATTCTTATGTGGAAAGATGGTGTCTGCCACAACGAGGTTTGATATTTCACAAAGTTCTAGAAGTCTTTCGCCATTTTGATTCATACAGCCTATGCCATGAGTACCGAGATATCTTTGTACTCCATCGTTGTTGTCACCTACTTTGGCGTTAAAATCACCCATGACTGCTATTATGTCGTGCTTGGGTATTGTGTTGATGGTACTTAGAAGTGCTTCATAGAAGTCATCTTTTGTGGTATCAAGAGCGTCGTTAGTTGGTGCATAACATTGTACAATTGAGAGCTTGAAAAATCGTGTCTGAAATCTAGCTAATATTAGCCTCTCATTGATAGGTACCCAGCTGATAAGCGATGCTGCTGCTTTCTGTGTCATTAAGATGGCTACTCCCTCTGTGTGACGATTATCATTACTACCACATAGTCAACATCGGAAATCCGAGAGACTATTGCATACGGACCTTTCCATGCAATAAGAAGTCTATTTTCCCTACTGGGGAGTAGGACGAATGCTTTGTCACCTGGACAAAGCTGTCGTAGACATCTATTCTTGTTAGCAAACTGTCTTGCCTTCTCTTTAGCAATTTCTGATGAAGCAGTTGCTAGCTTACATGCCTCAATGATCTTTTGTCTAAGAGCAATGACATACTCATATGAGGATTGAGTTTCATCGCTAATATCATCGGCAGTGATGAGATCGTGTAATAAAGACATAGGGCCGCGTGGACGCGCGCCAAAGACAAGTTCGAAGGGAGAAAATCCTGTGTGTTCATTAGGGACTTCTCTATAGGCAAAGAGAGCCGCGGGTAAAACCCTGTCCCAATCTTGAGGATGATCTTCAGTTATCTTACCAAGCAAAGTCTTGAGCGTTCTATTCAGACGCTCAACTAACCCATTAGACATAGGATGGTAGATACTACTGAGAGATCGTTCAATATGTAAGGTAGACATTACCTGTGACATAGTGTCAGATATGAGTTGAGTGCCATGGTCTGACAATATTTCTCTGGGGAACCCCAAGCGAGAAAATATCAACCAAAGAGCATCTGCGATATCTGTAGTAGATATGCTCTTAAGAGGAATAGCCTCTGGCCAACGTGTGCACATATCGACACATGTAAGGATAAACTGATGTCCTCTGGCCGACTTGACCTTAAAAGGGCCAATAATATCTATGGCCATTTTCTGAAACGGCCGAATAGGAATGTCAGCAGCCTGGATAGGCGCAGCATGTCGTGGTCCTCTAGATTTGACCTCCTGACATACCTTGCATGATCGGCAGTAAATACGAATGTCCTTATTGACAAAAGGCCAAAAGAAAGCCGCAAGGACTCTCGACTTCGTATGGGAAAAACCCATATGTCCAGCACATTGCGAGTCATGAGCATGTTGTAATATTTGGACTCTCATGCTCTTGGGAACAAGAATTTGCGAATGTGCCGACGTAGTCGAATCTTGTACCATACGTACAAGTACGCCGTTTCTCATTGCAATCCAAGATTTTCTATTTGTATCCTGATTTGGATCACCTTTCTTTGCAAGAACGAAGAATTTTTTTAAAGAAGGATCTTCTTCTTGCAATTTTATGAAAGAGTCACGAGTGATTACTAAGTGACTATCTTGGCTATCAACTTCATTATCACTATTCAGTGAAGTTTCGGGTGTTTGTAGAGCTTGTGCTCTTGTAACTACTGCATTTGTAGCTTGCATGTTTATTATCTTCCCAAGCAGCAATCTGCTGTGGGGTACACTCCCTAACTCCGTGAATACGACCAATAATAAGGTCCGCAATAGGATTAGGTAAGAGACAAGCATGCACATCTCCAGTAAAGAAAGGAGTGGCAATGCGAATTACAGCAGTAGGATATTTTTCTAGAGTGCCGCCAAATGTGTCACATTTAATAACCCTTCCTGTAGCACAAGATGGATCTACAAGCGATTGTCTAACACCAATAGTGGTGCATCCGGAATCGAAAAGTAGTGAGACCGGAGTATCATTAACAAGACCCTTATGTAGGATTAAAGAACCCCTCCCGTCATGCGCAACAGCAGCAGGAAGAGCGGGAAGTGGGTGACCACAACTCAAAGTAGTTATGGTACCCGGTTCGAATAAAGTACTGCATTGGGGGCATTTGTTTGCTCTCTCAAAGTCAAAAGGAGAACCAGTGACAGCGTCAAAGTTTTTATTATCAACACCATGATTACAGGCTCCCTCAGTTTCCTGTTGTACAGCATTAGCCTGCTGATATCTCTTTTTTTTGTGTTGAGATCTCCCCACACTGGCCACCAAATGATGCGTGATGCCATATGATGATGGATGGTATCCGCATGTCTGGTTTTGTGTAGTGTGTAGATGTGTTCAGTCAAAACAATGTTCATACAACAATAACAGGGCAATCCACATAGGACGTCAGTAAACTCACGACGTATAAAGTCAATGAGTCTTGAAACAGCCGTTGACGTTTTTCTTCATTATTTATTGTGGACGCCACAGTGACAAAATGGTTACGCAAATGTGTAGGCACATCAAACAGTCATTATCACAGCAACATTCAATACAGCAATAGACGGTAGACAGCATTACAATGATGAGTCAGATGCATGTTATATTTCATAGTGCTGTAAATGTAGTCAGGTGGAAAACTCCATCCTTTTCTATAACAGCCAGGAGATAACCAGATGTATGAGATCAGTTCACTCTCCTTAGTTTGACTTCAGCAAGACAGACACGTCTGCCGAAGTATAAATAATGTCCACAAAAATATCCTCTAGATAATAAAGGTTTTCCAAACCTAATTCATTTAACAAAGTAGCAAGTAATGGTCCTTGGTACATGCATCAACCGATGCAGTACAATGCAGCGACATGTGAGCTAGGAAAACATCTCGTGGCGACGACTTTCGGAGACAGGCTATGAATCGAAATCGCTCACGACCCAAAATCGATAGAGTTAATGAAAAAGTCAATTTACCTTGCTTTCATGAAATACACAGAAATATCACGCCTCCCGACATGTGGGAAAACACTAGAGGTATTATCTCGAATAAACGAAATATCCATTAAGAGGACTACACATCCCTGACAGAACAAAAAATAGCGGAGATCCCCTCTTCAACGAGGCATCTCTTTCGCCATTCCAAATCGCTCACTCCACTAGTCGTGGGCGGAAACCGATCGACCAAACAACAAGACAAGTCATGCGCAGTCCAGCGCAAAAAATGACCACAGCTCAAACTTAACTGCATTCGATACCAACGCGAGAAGACAAATGCTTACCGAGAAAAGTGACTATAAATTCCAAGCAGTTGTTGCCCTTGCGTTATAAAACAGACATTGAAACAAAACGATGTTGCGAGAATTTATCACGCAACACTAACAGACCACAATATTTTTAGAAACCGCCTAACTATAGATGTTAGGACACTGACAGATTTCTGTCTGCAGCTGTGGTAGGCAATCCGGGATCTGTGAGCATCTACTTTAGAAACACTAAGCTCTCTAAATATCTACCTTGATAAAATATTGTCTGTTTTCAGAGTACTTGAATTTGGAATAAGTGCTGCCTATGTGTAACTTTTATCTCTGCCGACCACTTTGCTACCTACAGTTCCATTGAAAGAAGGGCAGAAAATACTAAATAAAAGATACTTTACAGAATGTTAACTTCACTTCAAAGAAAAGATCACTTTCCTTTCTTATGTAGGTGACGAATGTTAGTACAGTTTAGAAAAATAGCTTATGGCTTTTTGCTGGGAACACGGAAAAAAAGAACCTTCAATCCTGGGGATACCGTGCTTTAAATGTCGGCAGGAGACGGCAGGTCCTAAATTTCTTCTTCTTCTTTGATCCTTAGCCGCCGACCGTCAAAGCAGTCAGTGGCCATCACGCCTGGTGGCGTCTTGTAGGGCAACAACAAATTGATTCCACTTTGCTTGGTCGGTGGCCATCCTTCGTACTGTGCCCCAACTCTGGTTCGTTCTTTGCAACTCAGCCTCCACAGTCCTCCGCCAAGTTGTTTTTGGTCGGTCTCTCTTTCATTTTCCTTCAGGGGTCCATAGCATAGCTGTTCTTGTGATGGCATCGGGGTCTCTTCTGAGGACACGGCCAACCCAACTCCAGCGTCTGCCAGCTATGATGGTGTGCATGTCCTCTTGCTTGCTCCGAGTAAGCAGATCTTGGTTGGTGATGGTATTCGGCCAAAAGATTCAGAGAATTTGTCTTAGGCAGGTTGTGTGAAAAGAGGACAATTTCGACATTTCCTTCTCTGTTACTCTCCAGCATTCTGCACCATAGAGAAGCACAGAAAGCACACAGCTCTGATGTAATCTTAATTTTGTGCTTGTGCTGTACTGAGAGGACTTCCAGATGTTGTTTAGACTATAAAAGGCTGTTCTTGCTTTGTTCATTCTGTTGTTGATGTCTTTGCTTGCTCCGCCATCTGGTGTTACTATGCATCCTAGGTATGTGAAGGTGTCTGTCTGTTTCAGTTGTTGATTCCTTACTGTTAAGGGCTCGAGGTTGCTCACATTGAGTGTCATGACCTCTGTCTTCTTTAGATTGATGTTCAGCCTAAATTTCCCTAACTTAAAAATGATTTCTTGTTCTTCCTCCACCACTTAAGATCTACCACAATTATCTAAAGATTTCTTGTTCTTGCTCCACCACTTAAGATCTACCAAAATTATCTCCTGCGATCTACCAGTGTATCATGATCAACCAGTTGCCGACCCCTGGTCTAGATATTAGGATAACTTTAATACCTTACTCATAGGACAAATCCAGATAAAACTGGATATTAAAGAAACTGGAGATAAACAGCACATACCCATGGGAAACATCACTAGACACACTCTTGACTGGAGCCAATAACAAAAGAGATCCATGAGAAGAAGGATAAAAAGGGAAGCCAAAAGCAACTGGAACATCACGTGCAGAACTATAAAAAAAAAAGCCCAAAACAGAAATCAGAAGACAGCAACAACTGCAGCTTTTTATTCAATGAGGAATGATGATGATGATGATGACCTTATTCTGGATATTAAAATATTCTGAGTATTAGGATAATATCAGTCGATTATTTAGGATATTAAAATATTCCGAGTATTAGCATAACATCACACCATTACCTTATTTAGGATATTAAAATATTCCGAGTATTAGCATAACATCACACCATTACCTTATTTAGGATATTAAAATATTCCGAGTATTAGCACAACATCACACCATTACCTTATTTAGAATAATGTCTGACACTGGTTCTATTCTTAATGCTAAAATAAAATTATAATATTAAAATAAACTTCTTCCAGATCTTTACACATAATTATACTTCACGGGATAAGGCAGGAGAACAATCAAATTCAACAACAGGCAAATAAACAATAAATAAATATGTTTAACACATTGTTTGTTTCACACATGAAGACACCTGATCAACTACTTAAACATATTCTGATAGAAATCTTGTAGTCACATTTCTGAAGAAAAATAAATGCACATATTTCAGAGTCAATCAAGATTATGTAAATCTTTGCCATCTTCTACAACCAAAATGATACAGGTCTAAATCTGGGCTTCAAGAAGATTCAGAGTGCTCCACATGACACTCATTCACTAACTTTTATCCATCGTGAGACTAACTATTTTTATGAAAACGTACTGGTTTTAACACCATTTTCAATTTAATTTTTTTTTTCTGTGACATACAAGTATCTATAGTATTCATGCAGCAACCAACCTGCTGTTCCAGCAACACTCTGGATTTTGAGTGCTGGCCATTGGTCAGTGTGTCAAGAAGCTTGTCCACCATCTCCACGGCACTCAGCCCTGCACACTCTACAAACTTCTGTACACTAGTTCACAAAAATAAAACAAAATAAAATTTTTTATCGTATATATATATATATATATATATATATATATATATATATATATATATATATATATATATATATATATATATATATATATATATATATATATATATATATATTCACATACACACACAGTCAGAGGGACACACATTCACAAACTGTATACATGTACATGTGTGTGAAAGGTCACATATATGCAACAATAAATCTAAATAGTGCATCAATATATTTTTTAAAATTTACTTAGTGAATATAAAATGAAAGCTTTGCCATGATAAATTGTTTATGGTCTCTTCTGGATATAAAGAAAAACCTGCCAAATCTGGTTTTAACATGCCGAAAGAAAGCCCAAAGGTATAATGGATCAAACCTTTTTGCATATTGGACACCAGTCTCTCCTCCATAAGTGCTCAAGAGTAAGTCTGATTCCTCTTTAGTGCAGGTGGCAAATGATGAGTCATATGATGGAGCATGGGAGCTGAATGGGCCATAGCACAGATAGGTTTCTGGATCATTAATATTCAATTCTATTATTTATGATTGCAAGCGTAGTTGTTACTCTGAAGTACATCACACAATTATTACAGTGAAGCACATGCACCTTAATTCTGCTTTCAAGACAAAAATCCCTTCCAGAATCCATCTCTATAACATCTCTAGTTTTTTTTTTTCCTTGGCTGATGCATAAACCTCATACTTCAGGTTTCTTCAAGCACAAATCCTTGTACATGTTTATTCTCATAATAACTCTATGTAAGTGCTTCACTGTAATTGTTGTTTTAAGTATATGTTCTACAGACATAGTGTTTATGTACTAGCTTATGAATATCAGTAAATCAATTACGTAGGCTCTGTATAAATGTAAAAAAAATTCAATCTGACACCTAGTGACAGGGAGTTTTATATACTGCTGAACCATGAATCTAGATGGACGAAGCACAATATTTTAGAACAACAAATGTTCCCATTATAATTTTTAAAAAGACATCTTAATTTATTATGACAAAAAGCACTTTATAAAAGATGAAAATACAGTTATGTCAAAGGATAATAATAAGAACAAACAAAGAACTGTATTAACTTCCATTTCTAAAAAAATTTCAATTAATAATTTTAAATTATCTGAATCTATGGAATTGAAAATACAAGAGACAAAGAAAGCACGTTCACAACGGATGCAAGTTGTCTACAGTTTAGGCCGTGAGTGTAGAAGATGAAGTGTAAGACTTGATCTACAAAAGCTAAGAAAAGAGAACTGGAAAAAGACCCCCAAAAAATGAATAAGAATTTTGCACACATCGTCATTACCATAATTCTTTTATGCTTAAGCAGGGGTTCCACTTCTGCAACTGGCCCCACTGTAGGAAGCTTGCATGAAAGAACTTTACATACTCTTGCAGTGGTGTTTTCTCCGGCAATTAGTTTTATATGATGAGGCTACCAGCCTGATATTAACCATCTTACTACATGTCAGGGTGAGCAGAACCAGTGGTGGTTTTAGGCATAGATGAGCAGAACCAGTGGTGGTTTTAGGCATAGGCAACCTAGGCTTTTGCCTAGGACTCACACTTTTAGGGGCTCGCACACAAACATATTCTTGTCGATACAACAGGAACTTTTTTAAAAAGGGCCTCACAAGTTCACACTTGCCTAGGACCTTGCAAACCTAACACCATCACTCAGCAGAACCACTGAGCACAGAACTGTGGTTCCATTCTTTCTTCATGTCCCAGAAACCATAAAGGGTGTTGCCTGTATTAAAGAATCTAAACATCTTCAACAAATAAACAATAAGAAAGCACTTAACAACTAATATGCAGACACTGAAAATTGAAAATAGTACAACCACACCTGGGCAGACTTTATTTCTCTTGTCCTCCTTAAATTTAAACAAAGATCCTGATCCACTCTTCAGTTTCCCCATGTAATCTCCCAAGCTGATAACTTTCTGGTTAGAACTCACTGCAATGGTAAGCAAAATAAAACAGATTACACATAGATTAATCTCTAGAAAATAACTTAATTCAGCTTCTGGTTCTTTAGGAAATGAAAGGACTACTTTCTTACTAATGCCATTCAATAAAACACTTCTGATGACATACGGCTGATAAAATTGACAGCCTGCATTGTAATGCTACCTCTATTATATGGTTCATATGGATTTTCATAACAGTATCACTGGCTACTTCCATTTACGGATCGTATCATTTTTTATTTATTTGTTGTGTATTTAACATAGTTCTCACTTTCGTTCTTTTCTGTTTTCATTCACTTGTCCTTCACAAAGGACTTGTGGCCATACAGTCAATTCTCTTTGTCCTTGTAAGACGGATTACTATTTTTGTCTACTTTGTCTGTTTTGTGCAAGTAATGTCACCGTACTTCTCCCTTAACAAAAGGACTGCAAGGCTCAACAGCATCCGTCACTGCAGCAAGATTAAGAAAAAACAAAACAAAAAAACCCCCCAACAAGATCTATGTCAACAGACCACCAAGACAGAATATATTTCCCTGGTCAAACATTGAAAATACAGTTCTTTATATGTCACCAACTAGCAGGGGCAAATGTAAATATCATAATCACATGCATCATCATTTCAGTCATTCATAATAAAACCATCATGATGCATGATGTCACAAAGTAGTAAAGAAGGTAAGATTTAAAGTTTGTTTTACTTTTTTCAATAAATGCACTTGTGAGTTTTTTAATTCCATGTGAGTTTTTTAATTCCACCTTTTAGATCAAACAGGATTATAAATGTATTTATCATGCACCTTAGAGCGTGTCACATGATGATGATGATAATGAAGATTGTGTATATACGTGGTAATGGGTAAAGAACAGAGGTCTCTTGTGTGAACAGCATATCTTTTGTACGCCTGTATGTATGGTAAGTATGAATGAATACTGTTCAGGTTAGTTAACGCAAGGGGCGTAAATAGTCTGTGAGCTTGTCTTGTAGGGATAAAGGTTGTTAGTAAAAATAATGTGAGAGTGGATGTTTCAGTGTTCAGTGGTGTTGGATAAAATATGTGAACTCAAGGTTGTTGTGAGTTGAATGCTGAGTGAGCTTGCTGTATCATTGATTATTCTAAAGTAAAGAAATGGAATAGAATTACGTAGTACGACTTTTAGAGTGACAGGCTGTTTTATCTGTATTCCTTATGTTAATTACACTGTTCATTATAATGCGTATTTGGGACCAAACCCCTGAGTTGGTATTTCATTCAAGGACCTTTCCATACTCTTAGACAATCATACGTGCCGCCACATACAAGATAACAATACATGCCAATACTACATGGTGTCACAGAGAAGGGACAGCTTGTGCCAGGGTGATGTATACAGTAAATGCACTGTGAGGTTCAGAAAGTACCACAACCTCTTAAGAGCTTACATACACGACATACTTCTTCTTCTTTCTTCCGTCCTTAGCCACCGACCGTCAAAGCAGTCAGTGGCCATTACGCCTAGTGGCGTCTTAGGGCAACAGCAGATAGGTTTTCTTTGCCATTGTTTCCCATCACGCCTATTGGCGTCTTTAGGGCAACGGCAAATCAATCTATTTGCTGTTGTTTCCGTAATCGAAGTGACTGGCAAACGGGTGATCAGCCCGTTGGTACACGACATACTCAAACACCATAATACAAGAGCATTTACAAAGATGACAAGTTAATTTTAAAACATATGCATCATGAAAGCATATTTCTATCTCAAAAACCAATATGCAGCCAATAATATACACAAAATGATTATAAAAGGAAAATGAATACATACCTATGTTATCAATAAAAAATGTAGAGATTTTTACAGCACAATAATCAAACTACAAATAGCTGTATAACATTAAAATTGAGTACAGTTCCATTCATTGCTTTCGTTAAATTGGGTCCAGCCACTCATTAACCAGAACACTCAATTTCTCATTTGTACAAACACATTTTTATATGAGATGTTCACCTAAAACTGATTATCAAAAATTCCCCATGCAGTTAATGGAGATCTAAATTGTGTCCAGCCACTCTGTAACCAGAACACCCAATTTCTCATTTGTACAAACACATTTTTATATGAGATGTTCACCTAAAACTGATTATCAAAAATTCCCCATGCAGTTAATGGAGATCTAAATTGTGTCCAGCCACTCTGTAACCAGAACACCCAATTTCTCATTTGTACAAACACATTTTTATATGAGATGTTCACCTAAAACTGATAACTGAAAATGCCCCATGCAGTTAACGGAAATCTATGAGAAGACAAAGAATAATACTACTGCTCCATCCAGCATGTCATAAGGTGTCAGAACATCTGGCAACCTCATCACATTAACTCTTTAAGTCCCAATCGACTTTATAAAGGCTCAGCGGTTAGACGCGCTTGGCCCAATCGACTTTAAAAAGCCTTTAGTATATGTGCCTCAGTTTGAAACTGTTTCTAATTATAACTACCCACAAACCACCCAAAACGTCATTTCCGACTGCAAGTACATTCTTTTAAATACCGCACGTGTTTAAGAGTGAATGTGTTTCTGTTTTGAGACATTTATTTTAGATTTTTAAAGCGATATTTTTAAGCGCATATCCTCCATTTTACCTTGAATAACTAATCATTTTTTTTAAGCGCATATCCTCCATTTTACCTTGAATAACTAATCATTTTTCAATGAAAGCTTTTATACTTGTAGCACAAGAGTAAAGTACATCCAATTACCTTCAGTTTCATATACAACAACTAAGTTATTTATGCATATGAACATTTTAAAAAATTATTTCCAAACAACAACAATAAAAACGCACTGGGGTGGCCATTTTTGCTTGGGCCAAACCCACTTTTTTGCTTGGGACTGAAAGAGTTAAACTAACTGCTACAGAAATTAGTGCTACAGGAGCACACAAATGTCTTGGTGCAGGCTGCCTGTAAGGAGAGACCTGCTGTAGCAGTGGTTCTATGTACCATAAGCAGCACAAAAGGAAAAAATGATTACACTGACTAACAAAAAAAAACTTTTTTTTTCTTTCTCTAACATTTCTATGTTTTTCTGGTCAATTTTAATGCTCTGTTTTTAAATCTGCAAACCGTTTTTCTCTATCAGGTCGGGATCTCTAGAAATATGCAATTGAAGTTTTTTTAACAACGCATACAGTATTACAACATCATTCGTACAAGAAGTATAACAGTTATGTAGGCTTGAATTTCTTTGCAGTCGACTTTCGTCGGTGAATGGCATGTGGTACATCGCGATGAAGCATCCAACAATAATCGGCAAGCATGGTCACACTCCACCATCCTTGATAACGTGACTCCATTACGGCGATATCTTGATGGAATCGTTCTCCATGTTCATCGCTGAATTCGCCAAGGTTGTCAGGGAAAAAGTCAAGATGCGAATCGAGCAAATGGATTTTGAGGGACATGATACAGCCCATAATTCTGTATGCATCTATGCACTGCTTAACAATATGCAACATAGTCGACAGATTTGTGATTTCCCAGAAAGTTATCGACGATCGATTTGAATGCCATCCATGCGCGAAGTTCACTACCATGTAACAAGTTCTCGAATTGTTTGTCTGCAATAACTTTCCTAATCTGAGGTCCTACAAAGATACCTTCCTTTATCTTTGCATCGCTAACTTGCGGAAACTTTTCTCGAAGATAAGTGAAAGCTTTGCTCGTTTTATCTAACGCTTTTTACAAAATTCTTCATGAGCCCCAACTTTATATGCAACAGTGGTAAAATGAAGCTGTCTTTGTTAACTAATGGCTCGCGTATTACATTTTTATGCCCGAGCTGCATACGATCCCTGATAGGCCACACCTTTCTTGCATAATGTTCCTGTCTGTTGCGGCTGTCCCATTCACATCGGAAGCAACAAAATTTAGTATACCCAGTCTGCATGCCCGTGAGAATTGCAATGACCTTTAGGTCTCCACAAATCCGCCATTGGTAGTCATTGTACTTTATTTTTTCCAAACGTATAGCCATATTGTCATAAGTTTCTTTCATATGAACAGAGTAGGCGACTGGAATTGATGAAAAAAAATTTCTGTTATGCAATAACACGGCTTTTAGACTAGTCTTGGAAGAATCGATGAAAAATCGCCATTCGTTGACTATGTGCTCATGACCGTTTACATCTTTGCAATAGCAAATGTCATCACACATCTCAAAGTATTGAACAAGTTCTCTGTGTCTATGACGAAATTTAGATATCGGAGTATTGGGTGCTAAAAGATTTCATTCTTTGAGTCGCGAACCGAGTAATTCCGCTTGTCCTTTGGTAAGAGCGAGATCACGTATTAGATCTGAAAGTTCTGAATGGTTAATTAAGTAAACACCATCATTCACCGGTATGTAATCTGAGTTAGAATTAGTTTCTAAAGCAGGTAAACTATCACTTTCTGATGGTTCATTTACGTCCAACGGATATTGTTCTGGTGGTACTTGGATCGGACACGTGATTGGATCATGAGGCACTGGTTTCGAAACCGATTCAATATTTGGATAAACCACAGACTTTCTAGTTTTAAAAGTGAAACCATGGATATTTGTCAAGCAGAAGTAACAATCAGTAGTGTGATTTGTATGTTCACGCCATATTACTGGCACTCCAAAAGGCATCGACTTATGCTTCGGCGATTTTCGTAACCAACCTGCCAATGTATCGAACAAACTGCATTTGGCTTCCAAGATTTATTTGCATCATCAACTTTCGAATCGAAATAAAGTTCATATGCTTTCTTTAGTAATGGTGTAAAGTTTTTCTGGTCAACACGATCGGTAAAATATCCGCACACGTAACAGAACAGATCAGCCGAATTTCTACAACTTCTAGAAGCCATATTTTGCTCAGAATTATTTCAAAATACAGTAACTATTTGAAAAATCGCGTAACATATGTCATGCATCTTTTAGCAGTATAAAAAGTAGAATTATGTTGCTTTTTATTAATTTTTAATAAGCTATATAGTAAAAATGAAACGGAACAAATAACGGTTTCCCAAAAATATATTTATTCACAAATATCTTAAGAACCCGACGTGATAGAGATAAACGGATTTCAGATTTGAAATCAGCGCAAGAAACTGACCTAAGAACACTTATTCTTATATAAGAAAGAAAAATGTTGTTTGTCAGTGTTATCAAACATGGATCACTAGCATTTCTTTTGGCTAATTTGCATACTTAATAAAAGCTTAACATGAAAATGAGAGCGCTCACCAATCCCATCATTCCATGGATTGAGAATGGTCATTGATGTTGTTCCATCTTCGTCAAGCCTCAGAAAACCAAACTGTAACAAAAACATGTGAAGGTGGAGACAAGAGTGTATAATAAAGAAAATCCTATCACTACTAGCAAATGTTGTTTATAAATGATCCTACCCAGGGATGAAAATCTACAGATGGGTCTTTTCTCCAAACCAAGTAAGAGCAAGTTAAGGTCTTCTAAGTTTTCTTTTCAGCAGAAATTGCTACAAAACATAAGTTTAGGCCACATGTCTGCCAAAATAAGCCTCCATCTAATGTGCAGCAGAGAAAGAGTAGCAGGCTTGCCAAAGAGGTTTATTTGAGTTTACACATGTCCACACACAAACCAATTAATTTATTCAAACTAACTTTGATGAAAGTGTTTCTTTAGCTGTTATGTTCTCTCTTTCTCTGTCAATCATACAAAAATTTGTACGCACACATATGTACACACAAACAGGCATTAATAAACATAGAGGAACAGTAGCAGGTTAGTTTTAGGTTAATCTGTGTAACAGCTAATATCTTATCCATAATGTCACGAAGTGGATTTAAGTTAGAGTGTGTCCAGTGTATAGACAAGACCCTAGTATGAGATAGACTGAGAAGATAAATTTAGATGTGAAAATTATTGTGAATGTGGACAGATGAGCCTATTGGCCCGAGAGATGAGAACCGAGATTGACTCTCCCTCGCCACTTGTGACTACTCTAATAGCTATAGGCTCACCACCTCTTACTGCCAATAAAGGAGATAAGGTATAAATCAGGACCACAGACACCACTATACAGACAACATATAGGTACCGTATAGTTAGCTATAAATTAGAGAACCTGACCAGTGAACATTTATATAGTTTTATTGCCAAAAAAAAAATAATCAACATAATCAAATCACATAACACTCGACGTCTGCTGATGTGGCATCTCCGTTACGCCTCTTCTCTTGATAACGTTCAGAACCAGGAATGATATCCCTGTCTCCTGCTTCTGATTTCTGCACTGATGACTTCGGTTTCAAGCTCGAGGTACTTGAGTCACTAGTAGAAGCTTCATGGCTGCTGACCGACTTCTTACTTGCCCCATTAACCCGCTCAAGGTTTAGGGACAAACAGCTTTATTATGGCTGTATAACTTTAGACCAATCTCCCAGCCACGTGCTGTTGTCAGAGTGGTATAATGAGCTAAGAGCTCTGGATTAAAGACAAATCCTGTTCCCAGCTGAAGACTGTCTTCGCTACCTGGGGAACATATGGTATTTCTTGCACTTTTTCCGATCTCTCGAGCTATATGCTCCTGAGATGACAACTTGCTGTTGTAAAGGACAGAGGCTGGTTGCCCCTCCTACAGACCATGAAAACTCGCTGTGGAACAAACAACACAACAGCTATATAACACGTCAAAAGTTACACATCTCAAACACTAAACTCCCTTCTCCCTTTAAATCAATTACAGCTCCCCTTCTCTATTCTTGCTATGCACAACGATACAAAATATTTAAGCCCCAAAAGGTCAACCTCCCAGGCAATCCCCTCTCTCCCGTTTCCAAAGTAAACATCGGCTGACCCAGATCTTTTTGTTCTCCATGACTAGCCACGTGTCACAACAATTTTTCACTGAGGACATACCTGTCCCAAAATACTTACTTAGTCGTTCCCCTTCTACCGTGAGGGCTACTTTTCTCACTGACCCTTGGTGTACATTTATCAATACAAAATTTAATCTAGGCAGGCTGAAACCCGTCTCAGAAAACACTTCCCTTATCAAAATAAAATCTACATCTCTTGAAAATAAAAGGAAAATCCCATAACAGAAATATAGATTACATCTCTTGTCTTCTGACTATACAACAATAAAAATGCACAATAAATAACGTACGCCAAAATTATGCTAGCATATTTAAACTGCAATTAAACTATAAACAATCGAGGTTATCAATGTATCCCCCTGTAGTTAAATACACGTGTTCCTGTGTTCAACATAATTTTAACTTCACCCTTCTCTGGGTAACATTCCTGAATTAAAACTCAATACAATAACCGTGCCCACGTGCTTAAAATTTACAAAATCCCGCTCCCGTTTATATACAGAAGTTTATCATAAATCAAAGATGCTGGTTTTTCCCTACCAACCTTCTTAAAAAATTTAGACCTTCTTTTAAATATTAAGGAGCTCACATTAAATGTCTCAAAATCTTTACACACTTCTTACCACGGCTATCATCATATTAAGAATTCTCTGCACCTCTTACATTAAATACTTTCTCTGAGATCGTAATTGATGGCCCTTCAGTTTAAGAACTAAATTAAAACCTCCTGAGGAAAGCTTATACTTTAACCGGCTAGTCTCTATTAGAAGCGAATTACAAGTACCACGCTAAATAGTTATGGCTTACCCAATAGATCAAATTTCTCACTGAAGAGCAAGTGCTATGACGTAGATTCTCAAGGCTGAATATTCTTCGGACAAAAGGGACCCGCAATTAATTTCCTCTAGTATTTATTACAGACAACGAGGACAGATACGTCATCGTTGGCATTCCTCTCTGACCAATGAAAACCCTACAAAATTAAACAACCGAGCCTCCGCCAATAGATTTGAAAGCAACGCGTGAGTCATAAGATGCAGACCGCGTGTCCAAAAAATGGCATCACGTTATGCGACGACCGCGATTCTTTTTTTAACAAAGAAACTGAGATTCCCTGATCGTGATTATCTAGCAAAAATAGCTGGTGAAAAAACGAACTGGTGAAAATCTAATATTCTCCCCTGTAGTCTCTATTAAAACCGCAATTATTAACCCTACAGAAAAAGACCAAACTCGATATATTACAAAGAGAAAAGCATGGGAAACACATATAGTTTTCAGAGAGAAGAAGACTGAATCAAACTCATATAGTTACAGAGAAAAGAAGGCTGGGACCTGTTGAAAACAAAAGTCACAGTAACTCTATCACACATAATAGAACTAATAACTATTAGCAACCTTATATCAATGACTGCAGTACTTTAGGCAATGTTTATATGATGTTTCTATCTCACTTACATTCTCTATCACACATACACACAAATTAACAACCAAGACAGTAAGGCACAGATAGAATGACATTTCTTTCTGCAGGGTAGGCATTTAAACAGGCAACCATATTCAGCTATTGATGTTTAAATTTGGCAGTTGAAATTTTCGCTCTTTTGCAGCCAATACCAAGTTGAAGACTCCTTGGTATTATCTACACTGTAGATCTATGCTTTTCCTGTGGCTTGTCTGCCATTCAAAAATGTGTTGAGTTAGTCATGAGCTCCAGTTTCTCCATCTTGGCTTCCATTTGAAGGATCATCACATCTGGTCCTTCAAACTAGCAGAGCTAAAATGCTGTGCTCTGGTTCTGGGCTCCCAAGGGATTGTTACATCCTTCACAGAGCCACTTCTCAGCTTCCCCTGCCTATCATGAATGCATAGTAAGATCTTCCTGTATGCGGTCAACCAGGTAAAGGCAAGAGTTACACCTGGGGCTCAAGTGACTTCTCCAGGCTTAGAGTGCAATGGTAAGTTCTCAACATGTTTCACCATAGGGAGAATCCATGGAAGTATGTGGATGATTTCAAGAGCCCATGAGGGTATGATTAGCCTCGCAGACAGAGGTTCACATCCCCATTGGTAAGCTCTAGCTTTGTGTTTAGCTGTTGGTCATATAAAGATGACTTCAGATATGCCCCCCACCCACCCCCACACATGTGTATATATATATATATATATATATATATATATATATATATATATATATATATATATATATATATATATATATATATATATATATATATATATATATATATATATATATATATATATATATATATATATATATATATCTTCAGCTTTAATTCTTATGGTCTTGCTAAATCACTGAGAAAATCACTCAAAACATTCATCGCAAAATCAAAAGATATTAATAGTTAATGTTGCCAATTTCAACAAACTAATTATAAGCATTTAAAAATTAGGTGCATTCTCCTAAAACAAAATCATTATGTAGGAAACAGTGTTGTTTTGTGGTAAGAGGTTGAAGGTAAAAGAAGCTGTAGACCTGGTCTATTTAAACTGAGATGCAGATAATGATATGAAAACCGAGCTAAAATATTTTACATCAAATCTGTAACTTCACAACCACTTTACTATTTACATAAAATTTGTTCATAATAAATCTTATGATTAATTCACAGTTTCTTTCTGCAACTTTGCGAATTAGTACATACTTGTAATTACAGACTGCCCTTGACTCGGCAGGATTCCGTTCTGACGACCCTGTGTCACGAAGTGGATTTAAGTTTATAGAGTTGCCTGAGTGTAAAGACAAGACCCTAGTATGAGAAAGTCTAAGACAATAGATTTAGATGAGAAATGATAGTGAATGTGGACAGATGAGACTATTGGCTTCGAGGGTGAGAACCGAGATTGACTCTCCCTCGCCACTTCTGACGTATTTGCTATAGACTCACCACCTCTGACTACCATAAAGGAGATAAGGTTTCACTTAAAAAAAAGTCCACAGACACAACTATACAGACAACATATACATACCGTATAGTATAGAGAAAGAGACTGATCCAGTTTACAGTTTATAGTTTATTTACACAATAAAATAACTTACATATCAAAAATAAATAACGTGCGTGGTCACACACCTGAAAAGAACAAACAATTAAAATGACTGATAATATAATCCAACCCTGTCCCCCATTCATTCAACCTGCATGGGAAAAAGAATTTAGGATTAAACACACAGCACTTGGTGGGGTCTCGAAGTACGCGCCACCACTCCTATTACCTATTATTAAATTATATATATAAAAACAATCAAACACTGTGACGAAAGTACTGAGATTCTGTCTTTCAAATGGCCCATGTCTTTTTCTCCTTGCAATTTGTTCACTATTTCTAGGTGGGATTACAGGTAATCCTTCTCCATGTTTCTTCTCCTTCTATTATTTACGTTTTTTCAGAGTGAGATCACGAGGGAGTTTGATCTCATCTGCTTTATGGTTCTTCTCTATGTGTTTAGAGTGTGTGTGTAGGAAATTGTTGCAGTATTATTCTAGATCAGATTTGCACCAGTTTGTCTTTTTAAAGATTTGAGGGCATGCGGCTAGACGCATTTTCGGGATTTTATATATATATATATATCAGCCATTTTGCTTCAATTGGCAGTAGAGGGCTGAGTACGATATCCCGTTTCTTTGTCTAGCAGTAACAGATTACATCAGTATTGTTTACAATTCTGATTGGCTGAGATATAACGGCATTTGAAATCATTGGGCTAGGAACAAAAGCCGCGTATATGACGTCACGAGGTCAGCGTGCTGTTAGTGATTATAAATAGGGCCGAAATTTAAGCCTCGGTCTCTTAATGTATTTGCCAGCTGCGTACCTGAAACAAGTCGGTTCGCCTTCAGTGGGAATTCGAATTTGGTAAGCATAAATTTTTGCGTGGGACTTTATTTAATTTTTCTAGACCTAGGTCGATCAGTTAAGTTTCTTTGGGCAGTTTAAGTTTAATGTTAATTCTTAACGCCAGAGCCATCAAATACGATCTGAGTGATAGACTTGAGAAACTTAAGAGGTTCATAATAATTCCTTATTGAAGGAATAGCGGTATTTAATCTGGGTTTAAAAGTTGAGATGTCACCGGCGTGCTTTGTATTATTGCAAAGTAGGTCGGGA